>JABTTQ020002458.1:0-347444 GCA_016081115.2 Rehmannia glutinosa
GGATTTGCAAATAACTCGTTGTCACCGATGTATTTCGCCAAAGTGAGAAAGCTATCTAATACGCTGATTTTGCAACCATTAAGGATGCGGGATTCATTACAAACGCTAACTTAAATGAGAGATTTTTCATGAGATATCACAAGCAACGTTTGTTAAGCCAATAACCGCAAACTCTCCGCTGTTGGGAACATCACACAAGCAATTGGCCATCAACAATAGGCTCACCAAATGGGAGGCGTATCAAGTGGTGTGTAACTCGTCGCCAACAATAAAGATCACAAGCAACAGATATCATCAATGGTGCGGAATTAGCAAGCAACTCATCGTCGAGGATAGACTCGCCAAGTAAGGAGACACCATCAAGCGCATGGAGTTCGTAAGCAATTCATCAATAACCAAAGACAAGAGCTTCATTTCATGGCCACACCATCGCATTATTGAAGGTCGACTAAGTGAGCTGAGAGAAAATGCCCCCAAAATTGTCGGCCACCGAAGGAATTAAAAAAAGAGTCCCAAATCTCCCGAGCCACGAGTAAGCTTAATATAGATGATGTTGCACACTACAACAGACAGGAACATTGTTGAAGGGGTTCGCTTTCCTAACTCCTTTATTTTCTCGCAATGAACATAATTCATCACAATAGATGACCGAACTATGTATTTCACGACAAAGATCAAGTCAAAACATAGTTCATAATATATATATATATATATATATATATATATATATTTGGAGTGCATAAACGGTTTATACTCATGTAAGCCGGGAGTATATATTTGATTGAAGATTATTTTTAGTTTATACTGTGATGAAGGAGTACTCATATGAATTTCAAACATATTGATAGTTTATACTCATATTAGGAGTATTCATTTGAGATATGTTGATAGTTTATACTCAAATCGATGAGTCTTTATTTGAATTTGAGATATATTGATAGTTTATTCTCGTATCAAGAGTCTTCATTTGAATTGGACATATGCGATAGTTTATACTCGTATCGAGAAGTCTTTATTTGAATTTGAGATATATTGACATTTTTGTACTCGTATCAAGGAGTAGACATTTGGATTTGGGATATATTGACAGTTTATACTCGTATCAAGGAGTATTCATTTGAACTTGAGATATATATTGATAGTTTATACTCGTATCAAGGATTATTATTTGAACTTGAGATATGGACCTTTTATACTGCGTGTCAATGAGTGTTGTTGATAGTTAGAGCTCTTATCCGAGCATTTGGGCATATTGTATTTTGACAATTTAGATGGTTTACGCTCGCATCTAGGAGTGTTGAGAAGTTGAAGATGGCTCGACTTCCTCCTTTTCATCGTCATCATCGACATCACTTGGGCATTCTTGTTGGTCAAAGTTCAAATTTATCTCAACGGTATATGCTTTCGAGTTGCTAACTCTTCAAAAGTTTTCGGCTTTATTCCTTGTAGTATGTAGCATAGGCTCCAATTCATTCCTTGGATGCACATCTCAATTATTGAAGCCTCGACAATTGATCTTTGCGGTTGAGGCTTAAGTCCCTCCAACGATTGATGTAATCGTGTGAGACTCTCCCTTCCATCGACATGAATTTGAGAGTTCAATCATATTAATGATTAAAATGCGTGTGCTATAGAAACGGTTAAGAAACTCTTGTTCTAACTGCTCCCAAGTGTCAATTGAATTTGCCCTCAAGTTGGTGTACCAATCAAACGATTGAGGGCAGGATTATATGTTTCGAGGGGTCCTGGAGCGAAAATGAAAAAATGGGGCCCTTGTATTTACGTAAAAAAATTTAAAATAATAAGATATGTAATAACAAAAATATCATACTCCAACTTTAATATTTTAGTTTTTTAAAATAAATTAGAAAAAAAGATTGTTCAATAAAATATACCATAAGAAAAAGACAAACAATGAAAATCAAATAAATTATCTATGAAAAATTGATCTTGCATTTTTAAGTTCTTCAATTCCATTTTTAAGTTTTGCAAAAAGAAAAAAAAATGGGAAATATGAATGACACAAAGAGGACTTAACGGTAGGTGACTCTTTAAATTCTCCAATATATATGTTTTGTTTATGCAAAAGAAAAAAAAGTTTAGTTAGAGTAAAAATATTAGTTAAATAGATATTACAAAAAGAAAAAAAAAACTTGTTAGATAGAAATGCAAAAGAGTAAAAACAATTTTCGCTTCCACCTGGATTAGATCTCGTGACCTCAAAATGTAAAAGGTAAAACACAACCATTGTGTCAGCTCGCTCATTAGATTGTAAATGCAACACTCTGTTATACATATGTAAAATATAATAAAAAGTTCAGGCCCTTTTCCTAGGGGCCCCGTGCGCTTAAGACACCACCAGCCGCCAGGGTCGCCCTCGAACGCATTTACTCTCGAGGATCGAACAAATTGCTTCACTAGTGATCACCATAAGTCCAGATCATTGCACGTTTCAATAAAGTGAGCCATATGTTGTTTTGGATTCTCTTGCCATCAAATTGTTGGAACGGGGTTGATAACCAACGCATCTTCAAGTTGTGAGTTCTCTGTGTGTACGGCTCGGGCGTACGTCAAACACGATTTGGAACTTCTATCGATCTTATCTTTGATAGTCCCATGATGAATTCCTTGAGTTGGTCAACGGAATCGTGCCATCGACGAGACTTGCAACTCCTTTGGCGGGAGACTCCTCTTTCTCGTTTGGTTGTTGCTTTGTAGATGTTCAACATCATCTTGAGCTTCACTTTGCCCATCACATGACTTGAATCAACCAATAACTTTGTCTATCGCCTTCATGATTTGGGAGTCTCACTCTTGAACATGTTTTGTAAGTCCTCCAATGGTCTTCGTCAAATTTGCAAGTTGCTCTTCGAGTGAAGTAGCTTGGACCACCATGGCTGCTACAGTTTCAAATCTTGAGCTTGTAGAATGTGCGTGGACGTCGAGCGAGCCCAACGATTCTTTATTTGCAGCTCTATATTTGTCACCTTGTTTCCATGCCCCTTCGTTTGTTGGAGAAATAAATTCACGGGCTCGATAGCTAGCCATCCTTCCTCGCCCCTTACCCTTGTATATTGGAGCAACGGGCTTCGTAGTTCGACATTGAAAAGTCAACATGTGTGGATTTGGAATGGTTGGTCATCTTCGTTGATATTTGAACTTGATTTGAAGAGAAAGATGAGAGATTGTCCCCCTAATCGCGTGCCAAAAATTTGTAATACAAATTTTTATTGTCGCAAATTAACAAACAAGAATAATATGACAAATTGAATTTATATAAATCAAGTGAAAAATATAAGGTTACAATCTCTATTTCTTCCTCTCGATTCTTCTTCTCTTCAAGAATATAATATGTAGAATTTGAGAATTTGGAGTTGAACTCTTGATTTGATCTTCTCCAAACTTGAATTTGAATTTGAATAACGTTAATCATGGCTTGAAATTTTAATCCCGAATCAAATGTGATATATTTGACGATATTTGACTTGGATATTGGAACTTCTTGGTGTAATTGACCTTTTGATCTTCCTCCAACATGAACTTGACTTCAATAACGTTAACTCGAGGGGCTTGAAAGCTTATTCCGAATCAAACGCCATGATTTGAATGGACTCCGCGATGAACGCCTTGAATTTCGTCTTGAACACCGTGAATCTCCTTTATTTGTTCTCCTTGACTTGAGAGAATTTCAACGCCTTCTTGCTTGGATTTCTTCTCTCGAATTGTGTTTTAATTCTTGAGAATGACCCCTATTTATACTTGTAGGAGAGGGGTCTTTGGATAACTTATATGGTAAGGACTCTAATTTGATTGGTCCTTCAAGATTTAATATTATTTCTTTAATCACAAATTGTGATAATTATCAAAAGAAATAATGATAAATCAAGATAAATCTTGATTTATAAGAATTTGATATTTGGCATTCTTTAATCGGCAACAAATATATATTAAAAATATCAAATAAATTAACTATTTAAATTAGGAATTAAATTTAATTAAATTCCCAAATATAAATAGAAATTATAAAATTGATATTTAATATAGAATTTCCTGCCACATCATTTGATTGGTGCAAATTTAAGTTTTTGCGCTATCAAATTGATTTTTTTTTACGATTGTAGCCTTTGTAAGAGTGTCATGCTTGTGTAATGGTTAATTTTGTTTGTGTAGTTATTCAATGTTGCTTATGAAATCTTAATTATATTGATTTTTTAATTATGTCTAATATTTGTTATGCTTGTGTACATTGTTAGTCTTGCATATGAAGGTCTTGAATAGTGCTTATGTAATATTAGATCCATGTATATTAAACAGAAATATGAAGTGGTTGATATGCTTGTCTAACTAGTTAGTTTTGCTTGTGAAGGTATTTAATGTTGCTATGAATTGCTTATCAAATTGATTTTTTTTAACAGTTGTAGCCTTTGTAAGTTTTGGAAGTCCTAGATTGCCATGCTTGTGTAAGTGGTTAATTTTGATTGTCTAGTTTAATGTTGCTTATGAAATACTAACCATATTGATTTTTTGAATTGCGACTGGTATTTGTTATGCTTGTGTACATTGTTAGTCTTGCTTGTAAAGGTACTGAATAGTGCTTATGTAATATTAGATTAATGCATATTAAACAGAACGGTGTCGTCGTGGATGGTTTTGGTATGAGATCATGGAGTGATTCTCGTGGATGAGTTTGGAAATTATTTCCTATTTTTGTCGCGAGGAAAAAATTTATGGGGCTAGTTTACCCTTATGTTAAATTAATTAGTTGTGACTGCCATTTGTAATGCTTGTGACCCTTGAAAAAATTATATCTAGTAGGATTGGCCCCATGATTCTCCCCGCAAATATATAACTTAAAAATTTATCTCTAAAAAACAAAATAAGCACTAAATTTAAGAATATACAAAATTTTGAAAGAATAGTTATTTTTAAATTATATCATACATATAAATTAAATAATATGAAGATACCCAAAATAATCATAGTCTCTACACAATTCAAATAAAGTACAAACGAAACTCATATAAAAATAATACCGAAATAAAACTATATAATAGTCTTTTACTTCACACTTTATCCTACATTTATAGATCCATATATTAATTATTTCATATTACTTTCTATTTTCTAAAAAATATTCATAAAATTCGTACATACGAAATACTAAATATTTGTGTCCTTATTTAAATCATATTCCTGTGAGTCCTGATTGATTTTGGTAAGAGGCATTTTAGCAAACCAAACTTACATTTATTCAAAAGCAATATAAAATAAGCAGAACTCAGTCATGCCTCTTGGCTGGAATTTTGCAGCAACATACGAATTCGACCAACTTATACTCCAGTCTAAACACAAAAGCGCACATTAAAAACTCTCCACATATACACAAATTTAAGTCTCACTTGGGATGTTATCAGAATTCCCTGTCAGGGAAGAGGACCGGGGCCACTAGAGACCAGATAAACAAAGCAGCAGTTGCCCAACCAGTTATGATACGAACCCAAACCGATGGCCAGCCAACATCCACCAATTTCCCGCTTTCCCCCACCGAGGTTGACCAACCTGTAAGGAGCATGGCAGAGTACATGCTAGCTAGAGAGAAGATCAAGTGGAAGAAGGAATATGAATATGTAACTGGCTTTGACTTTGATTTCTCTTCCTCCTCATGGTGCTCATCTGACTTGTCCATTGGTAGCAAAGGCTTTCCAGAACCTTCACACAAAAAAACCACAAGTCGGATTTACTAAATGTTGATAATACATGGTCCGTTCCCATTAAATGCACAAAAATATAAAAATATGAAAGACGAAACCATTAAAAAGGTTTTGCCTTGTTATATTTTCAGAATGGGGTTCAGCTGTCAGAACGAAGTCGTGCTTTCAATCAAACTGAAAGTCTCACTCATCTGAGTTGTTTATATATTTAAGTGCTTATACGTCCATTGTTAGTGGCATAGATTATCGATTATTTGTTTCACTTGGAAGGGCAAGCTTTTGTCATATGAGCATTAATTGAACACTTTACTCAATGGAAATTTCATTCAAAATGAAGCATATTAATAGCCTCATATAAAGAGAAAGACTAAAGAAAAGAGCAAGTGACCTGCTCGGGGTGAGCTTGGAGGGGAAAGCAAAGTTGTAGAAGATCCAGCACGAACAGCAGAGTACACAACAGAGAGCACAGTAGTAAACAGCCCAAGAGCAAGACTGCTGGTGGAAACTGCTTTAGAATGCTTGTGAAGACCATTGCATTCGTAATCCCTGGGTTCACTGGCAAGCCCACTGTAGCAGAGGTACATACAGTACAGAGATATAACTGAAGCCGGCAAAATGCTCCCACCCACCTACAATATGACAGTGTATATTAAATTGAAACTGAATATTTCTTACAATGACATCAAAACAATCAACAACAGCAACAATAATAATAAAAATAATAATGAAGACAAACCAAATCATCCAACAAAAATAAACAAGTACAATAGTAATGGACAAGTTTGTAAAGAGAGGATGGATCTAAAAATTATTCAATCTTCATGAAAATAAAAAATACTTTACAAGCACATATTTATACACCTGTCCAGGTCAAAACACTCAAACACCAACAACGTTAACAAAAAAGACAATTTGTCCAAACAAGGGTTTAAACAAAGTTACTAGGTTGTCAGAATGCAAAGAGAAATGTTAGATGGAATCCATGTCTTCCATTAGCTTATCCCAGTGACAACAGAAGCCTCACATCATAAATAAGAAAGGAAGCTAGATGTGTTACATTATGCTTTAAAATTGAACAGAATTTCCCTTCAAGAATTTTCAAATGCCATCCTATCTTCAGGTGTCTATGAAAGATCGCTGTTCTAAATGTAGGGAAAATGTTTTTGCAAGAGAAACGATACAGAATGAAATTAAAAATTAAACCATTTCACCCTACTGTCAAAGTTCCTCCTTTTTCCTTGATGTAATTCTATGTGATGCAGAAAAAAGCAAATGATTACAAGAGAGGATGCGTCTGCTGTTCTTCCAGGGGCCAAAACAGACTTCAATTATAAATATTCAGTGCAAGTGTCCACACTGCCAAAAGTTGTGGTGTTTTCTTATACATTCACAAACGATGGGACTAGAACTATGTGCGCACCTAGTTTTATGCAGCCTAAAAATACAGTCAAGTAAAATATACATTCTTGTGTTGTAACGCCAGTTAATCAAATGCAGGAAACATGAGCTTTTTCCATCATCCATGGTGTACTCAAGCCTTCTGTTTCTGCTCCCTATCTCCAAGTATACTGAAAGCCTTAAAATTTTACCAAATCTTCCTAGGTTCGACCTTGTTCATCTCAGATCAAATTCTAATTGCTGACAACAAAAGAAGGTACTGAACTTGCTAATGTCATGACAGAAAGAGTAGACAAAATTTCAAAGTAATAGAGTCTTCATACACATAACCAACTCAAGTATAACCATTTCAGTTCTGAGCAAATACTATTTTAGTTCAACTTTCCACTGTAAATTTTATTTCTGTACAGAACGGAAAGCAGTGCCAGCAATAGTTCATAGACACCATCATTCATAAAGATAAAACTATAAATTCCTTATAACCAGAGGAGGTTTAGATACTCACTGATGGATGCAATGTGATAATAGCAAACACGAACACGAAAATCAAAGTCATCACAATGAAGAATGTGTTAAGCCCACAATCATGTCCTGAAGGGGCAAAGAGATAGAAGAGAAGTCCCGAGAATGAAAAGGCTGCCACATAGCATACAAGTGAAACAACAAGCAAAGCCATGTACCTGCAAATCACACAGAGATTAATTTCTGAAGAATACTACACATATTTCCCATCCTTTTAGTAAGACAATCTGGAAACAATTAAAAAAAATGGATGACTACCAAAACTGCTCGTCATATCCAACCCATTTGTCATTCCATCCATGAACAAAATCCAGCAGAAGCACAACTTGAACGAGAAGGAACAATCCTGAGCCAAACTTCGATGTTGCCTCTGGATTTTGAAACCAAAACATAAGCTCGATGTCAATTGAAAAGGCATAAATAATCACAGAAAGTGTAGGATAAGTTCTGCCACCAAGGAAAAGAAAGGATATTATTTGCATGATTTCCTCAATTTAACTCAACAGTCATGGAGAAGTAATACACAAATAAGTGATAAATAAAGGTTATCTTTAAAACTTGAGCTTTCACCATTTTCAGGAATTTTTCCCTAAACAAAGAGTTGAGGAGCATTAAGGTAATTTTTTTTTGGTAATTCACATCCGTGTCTGTAAAAATGGGAAACTGGAGGGGAGGAAAAGTGACCGAGGCCTCAAACCCAGTAACCCACTTCAATTCAGTTCATCCGAGGCAGAACGATATTTCAAGCTTTGAAGGAGACGAAACATGAGAGAGGCAGTTAATGCTCATCAGACAAGAGGAGTTGGGAAGATAAAATGATTGGGCACCGTAGCTGATGTATAGTATTTTTTCCGTTATTGTCTGCTGATATATAGATTTCAAAGGAAAACAGTACTTGAAGGATGAAAGGATAGTAACAAAGCTTTAATATTAAACCCCAGGAACATATCTCTCACCGTAAAAGCTGATGATGCCATTGGGAACAAAGAACATCAGTATCACCAAAATGCACCAGCAAATAACTTTCATCATCCAACCTCCATGGTGCATACTATCACGAGGATCCTTCTGGTTCTTCACGCCAATCATGAAAATCGCAAGAATCGTGAAAAAGAGGAAGTTTCCCAAGCTCACTCGTAAGACTGCATCTGTTTCAAACCACTCCCTATCCGGTGTTTGGTGAAAATGATTGATCCCTTCAAAATAGGTAATGAGGCTGTCAGGTAACTATCCATCCAAGTAATAGTTATACATTGAAATTCCATTCTCTTTCCCAATTCTTCTCAAAACTTAAAAAAATGCTTTTAGTTAATCATCCTCTGTCCTTCAATTCACAATAGAGCTATTCAAGTTTTCTTAAACTGAGCAAAATGCAAGAAACACAAAGCAATTTCAGCCGTGACTCTAGTCACACCATTTTCTAATCAAGTAACATAATTTATATTTCTTATTTACTTCTGATAGTATCTGCAACCATCAATATTGAAAACAAAAATAATAAAATTTGAACTTATCTTCTTCAGTACAATTAATAGGAATTTCTCAAGTAGGCATAATTGCATAAATTCCACATATCTCACTGATACACATAAGATAATATATCTTCAACACACAATACGATACTACAATACAAAAAATACATTTGCTTCTTTCTATACTCTTCATAAATCACAAGACATACTGGCAAAAAGATAATACTTACATGGAATCTTCTCCATGAGGGGTGCAGCAACTTCCCGAAGAATCCAGGAGACAATCAGCGAAAGCGCAAAAAGGCCACAGTACGCAATACGAGCCGAACGCCGGCTAATCCCGGACACAACTGTGCGGCAAGCGTCGCACGCGCAGGCCGCGCAGCATGATGCTAGGCATGAAGCTGCCCACATCTTTCTTCTATACAAACCTTAGCTATCAAGGATCAAACTGATCGTGCAATACAATTTCGAAACCTAGAACAGTCAAGTAAATTGATTGATTAGGTAAGATTGAATTGAATTAGAAACGATCAAAACTAAAACCCTAATTAAGAATTATCAAATCCCCAGGGAAAGACATCAAAAAGGTAAGAAGAAAGAAATCATAAAAATCCCGATCACGAGTAGATAGATTCAAGCGTGCAAAATTCCACATACTCGCGATTCGCGAATGTATACAGACGCATATGGATACATACCTTGCTGTGAGAAGAAGAATGAGAAAGGGTCAAAATACGTGTAAGCTGCCAGGGGGAATAATATAGCTTGGGGATAATCACTTTTGGCCAATTTTCTTGTTTCCGGTAATTCAATTTATGCCCCTTCTTGTTTTATAAATTATAAATTGACCCTTAACTAGGATTATCTTACAAGGTGTCCCCAATGGAATTTGATGGAATTTAGAATTCCATAATAATTTAGGTATCCTCAATTTTGATTATTATGGAATTCATTAAATTTTGATGTCCTCAATTTGGATTTTAAAGGATTCCATGAAAATCTAACATTCTCATAAATTCAACGAATTCCATTGATTTCTTTAATAAATGGATTTTTGGAATTATAAGTTATATTTATGAAGGAGAAATTCCCACATTCTTCCTCTAACTCAAATTTCATTTTAATAATAATAATACTAGTAATTATTGGCTATTGTAAAAATAAAAATATTTTTTCACTCTCTCTTGTATCTCTCCTCACGTATAGTCCTCTCGATCTCAATATTTCAACGCAAGTTCTACCTCGATTTTGTGAATAATCATTGCGGGGTTGATTTGTGACCTTTTTCGATTACTAATATTTTTAATTTTATAGACAAATTAGTAGGAAAAATTACTGTCATAATAATACTTTGGTGGAAATCATTTCTTGATAAATTTTAATTAATTCATCTTATAGACGCACTATTTTTATGTTAAAAAATGTGAATTAAGATTATCTGGTAAAATTTTGATCATTGTTATTGTTGGTTGAGCAATTATTTTAAAAATAATTGTTTGTGGAATTATTTCATATTTTGAACATTTCAAATTATATTTTTGTAAAGTTTATGAAACTATATTTTTTTGTTATTTCTTTGAATAATTATATTTATTTTTATTTTTTATGATCATGAAGTTATGTTACTAGATTAATAAGAATTCATTAATTATATTTTTTATTACATCCAACAAATTCCACTAAAATTATATTAAAACCTATACAATTCCAAAATTCGACTAGAATCTTAAGCAATCCATGAAATTATCTAAAAATCTATGAAATTTCATTAATTAAAAAATCCTTCAAATTTCACGTTGGGACACCTCCGTAGTTGGAAATTCCATACATCCATTCCCATTACAACGAGTGCCAATATTGATGTACGATTAGTTTATACTTAAAAAAGGACGATCAATAATAGGATAAATATAATATATTTTTTTACAATTATCTTAAATAGTAAAATACTTCTTGTAGCAATTGAGTGTTGACTGGTACATATCTACTATATTTGCATTTTTGGAGTTGCAATAAAGTAATGTCAATTTATGTTGTTCAACATGTAATATAAAAATCATACATAAGTACTATGGAAGACTTTTTAATATTTACAAATTTTTCACGAGGGAATGGATTTCGTGCATATAATATTTAATATCCGTTTCTTTTAAATTACTAAAATCAAGTTATTAAAGTGTGGAAAAAAAGGAAGTTGTAGATAGGAGTGGACACGATTCCGGAAATGCAATCGGAACAGTGAGACCACGGTTCCGATTTCAAACCAAAGACCGGTTTCTCTACTGTTCTGGTTTCGATTTAACCAAAACCGCTTTTTTCTTTCTTTGATGTTTTTTTGAATTTTTCAAAACCCAATTACCAAAAAAAAAAAAAAAAAAAAAAAAAGACTTGGACTTAATATTCATAATAATAATAAATTTTGGATTTAATATTAATAACTTAATATGTTTACTTATTCTCTTAGCCTTTTAGGTATAGGGGAATCAAAACGTAGTTCGCTTACAATATTTCGTTTAAGATGTATCTTATGCGATTGCGAATATAAAACATCACAATAAATATTTAACATTTCTTATAACATATTTTTACCCAAAACAAAATAAAAACCATCGTTTTTAACCTTGAAATAGATGATTTTTAACCGCCGGTTCCAACGGTTTTTGACAAAGAGGAATTATAATTGGAACCGTCTTACACGGTTTTGGTTCCGATTAACCATTCCCATAGTTTTGCTTTTGGTTCCATTTGGCCACCCCTAGTTGCAGAAAAGATTATCTAAAGTAATGCTTATAGAGAACTATATTTTATTACAAAAATTATATTTTATAATTATATTTTAATGATGACCTACATGTAGAGATGTTAAACGGGTTGGCCCTAGTCCTATAGGGCCAGCCCTAGTGGGCGTCGGGCTTAAACGGCCTTCGGGCTAAATGGGCCAGTGTTAAACGGCTAGCATATTGGAACCAAACCCTAACCCTAGCGGGCCGGGCAAACGGCAAAGATATTGGAACAAAACCCAAACGGGCCACTATCGAGCTATAGTAAAAAAATTAAAATTATATATTTAAATTTAAAATTTTAAACTTGAATATATATAACATTTAAGTTTAATATTTTAAGTTAAACTATTCGTCATAAATAAAATTCATGCAAAGTTTCTAATTACATTACATTAACAAATTTATAAAAATTAAATATTTTATGATCTAAATTTTGAAAGTAAAATAATAATAACTAAAGCTACCCAAAATTAACATTTTTTCTGTAATTACTCATATGACTATAATTTAAAATTTTCAAAATGAGATATTTAAATCTAAAATTTCAAACTTGATCATATATAACATTTAAGTTTAACATTTAAAGTTAATCTTAAAAGAAGTCATGCATATTTATAATAACGTTGCATTAAAAAATTATAAAATTAGATTTAGCACCATTTAGAAATATAATTTATATCCTAATTAATCTAATAAGACTATGTGACATTTTCTTATTCAGAATAAAAATGGAAAAATAAATTAAGTAATAAATAAAACAATAAAAAAGAAGCTTTTCAAGAATTCATAGCTTGTTTAATAAAGTTAAACTTAAAGATGAGGGAGATGTGAATTTGAAAAATAAATTCACTAGTAATAGGTAATAAAAGTAGATATAAAATATTATAATTATATTTATTTTTTGAAAAATAAAAATAGCGGGCTAACGGGCTAGCCCGGTTAACTTTCAGGCTAGCCCTAACGGGCTTCGGTTTAAACGATCCGGGCCAAAAAGACCCGATTTAAATGGGCCAAAATAATCCGGCCCTAACCCTCTTTTTTTTCGGTTTAAATGGTCTGGGCCAACGGTGCGGCCATTTTAACATCTCTACCTACAAGCCACATATATTATATATATATATATATATATATATATATATATATATATATAGGGGATGGTTCAAATGGGACACCCCCCCCTTATATGAGACGGTGGGGATTCATCCAAACCGTTGATGTGAAGCCCCGATTTTTTTTTCCGAGCATATAATTGATTCTTATTGTCGTCTATGTGTTTAATCGACTATTTTACCGCGTCACTTTGACGGGTAAATATTAAAAATATGTATATATTTTTTGTATTTTATTTCATTTCATTTATTACTTGTGATCATGATCTTTATTAATTCTATTTTGCATTTATGATCACTTGATTGATCATTATTACTATTTTTGTATTTATTAGTCACCTTAGAATTTTAAGAGACTATTTATTTTAGAGACTTTTACCTTATAGAATTAAAATTTTGATTTAGATTAAGTGATCATGAGACTTATAAGTGATCAAGGAAATCAGTAATTATTTTGGAGATTGATATATTTCATCTATTATCATCAAATTTGGGACAAATATATATATATATGGAATTACCATAATGCCCTTAGTATGGACGGCCATGGTGGTGATTTGGAGTAGAAATATCATCCAACTCTTGTACACTTACACCTTAAATTAGTCATCTTGTGTATAATTATACCATTAATTCAAACATTATACACATCATCTTATACATCAATTCTTTATTATTAATTTTGCCAACATGTTGGAAGTCTTCCAACATTCCATTCAAACCATCTCATGCCCATACATTTGACCTCCAAAATGTCTCCTATGCAAGAGGCAAAATGCAAGACACAAATTAATCAAAATTTTCTCCCCCCTCTCAAGCATGTGGACGGCCACATGAAGGAAAAATGAACAAATTTGTTCATTTTTCATCCAACACCTTCATCTCTCAAGCTAATTCTCCTTCTTCTCTCTAACCTCTCTCTAAAATTCATTCACATCTTCAAACATTCAAACAAAATTCATTCATATCTTCAAACCTTCAAACACCAACTCTTCACATCTTCAAATCTTCAACATAAGTTCTTCATATCTTCAAGTACCACTTCTTCATATCTTCAAATATTCAAACACAAGTCCTTCACATTTTCAAACCCATCTTCATAACTCCAAGAACATCTTCTTCCTAACATCAAACATACTTCCTTTCTTCAAACATCCAAACCAAAACAAACAATCTTACCACTTAAACTCAAAAAAAAAAAATCGAACACCCACTTTTCTTAAGGTAAGAAATTTCACTCCTCAATTCACTTAAATTCTTCCTACTCATCACCTTCTTCTTTTAACTTAAGTTTATATTTTGAATTTTGAGGTACTTAGAAGACCACTTGGAGACATGCATGCATGGTGGTGAAACTTGAAGACTTGAAGAAGAACTAGTAGAGAAATTTGGACTACAAGGTAAGAATTGGACACTAGAACCCTTCTTTCCTCTTCTTTCTTTTTTTTTTTCAAATTTTAACACCTCTTTTTCATTTTTGAGAAATAGGGGCTGGCCTTAGGTAATTTTGGAGTTGAACAAAAATTCCAAATTTAAAGCTTCAACTAGTCTCCAATCACCTATTACACAAGGTAAAGTGTAGTCTTTCTCATTTTCTTATCTCCTTCTTTTTCTCCTTAATTTTTCTCTCATTTTTCTAACTCTAAATTTTTTATATTTCTTAACTTAGGGGCTGACCTAAGAGGTCTCATCCAAAAATTGTGAAATTTATTCTTTTATTTCACAATTTCCAATTTTAAGGTGGGTGGAAAAATACTTTCCAACTATTAGGTGTTTTTAATAAAATGCATGTAGAATTTCGAACATGAGCCCTTGAGATATATAATCTATGTATTGCATGTCAATTTTATGTATCAAATCATGAAAACTCTCAAGAGTTGCTCAAAATTGCTATTTATTGAATTTTAGGTGCATGCATGTACAATTTAATGTTCTATTTGATGAATTCTTGTATGTATTAGATATGCATGTGTATGATCTTTAAAATTCATGTTTTGGATGACTTATAACCTGGAAAAGTCGAGCATAATTGATTAAATTTCAATTTTGGACTTAAAAATGTAAAAATAGAAAGTTGGTGGACTAAATTGCAAGAAAATGAAAGTTAAAGGACCCCTCTGCAAATTTCAAAATTTGGGACTGTACTCAGGTTCCAAAATGACTTTTGGACATTTTAATAAAGTTTTAAGAGTTTTTAGATAAATAAAATCAACCTTTAAAAGCCCAAGGACTAGATTGTAAAATTTTGAAAGTTTAAGGGCTACATTGCAAATTTTAAAACTGTACCAGACCTTGACTTTAAATTTTGAAAATTTTATTCTTAAGGTACTGGAAATGACATATTTTAAATGTATTCCAAAAATCCAAGTGTTTAGGGCTTGGAAAGTAAGTTTTCTAAAATTGAGGGACTAATGTGTAAAATACTAAACTTGAGGACCCAAATGAAATTTCCAGGACTTATGCAGCCCATGCACCTGGAAATACTAACTTAACTATAACTTAATTATATTTTGGACCCAAGGTTCAAATTTCATAACAATTGGACCCCTAAAAGCCTTAAAGGCAATTATTTCAAAATAGGACAAAAATGATATTTTCAAAAGTTAAAGGACCTACACTTATTTCTTTTAAAAACTGCTTTTGTCCCAATATCCTACTAACCTTAGTGATATTTTCCAACTGGAATCACATTAAAAGCCCTTCCGGTTTGTGAGTTCCGATTATTTTAAAGTTAAGGTCCGAAATGACAATTTTTACAAATTTGGGGCCAATGTAAGAATTTTATAAAAACTCGACCTCAAAACTTTAAAAACCTGAATCTCTGGACAATTTAGAGAATTTAGGAACTGACCTCATAATTTTTCAAGGTCGGGATATTTATTTATTCAATTTTTAACCCCAAATGTTTTGATTTTTACAAAATGGGGCTAAATTGTAAATTTTCTTTTATAAAGGACCTAACTCAAATTATTTTCCCTTTTACTAAAATAGCCCTGGACCCTCTGACTTGGAGATTTAATTAAAGTATTTTATTTTCTCAAAAACCCTTGACTTATCGGACCGATTCGACCGATTAATACCCGATCGCGGGGCGACTTCCTCGTCTTGCGGTTTTGAATCTATAACGGGACTTATGTTCCACCTAATCTTTCAAGATATCGAAGATTGCTTATCCTTCCTATAATCATCTTCATCCAAATAACTCCACCAACGCCATATTGCTACTCGTGAATTTTCAAAAAATTTCCTGAACTGCTTCCCTGAATCAATCATACTCGACTGCCTGGTTGACTACCTGAACTTGTATTTACTTTCCTGCTTGAGTCAACTTGGTGTGTCGAGCTCACAGTCGGAATGGATACATCGGGGATGGAACCGAGCAGCTCGGCTGCTATTCCACTCTTCCGGCCCCATCGTCCTAATCCCGCAACTGAGGGACGGAGTTTGTCCAAGGGAAGCGGGTCGTAGTACTTGAGGTATAATCATGATTATGACAATCCGGGCCTAGCTAGTTCTTTCGTGGATTTGTCTTTGCCTATGGAGCGATAAGGTGACGTGTCTTGGACTATCTTGCTCGGGAGTTACAAGGAAGAACGAAGGAATCGATGTCTCGATCCATACGATTCCGGAGTTATCGGACCCGTTTGGTTGGCGCTACAAATCAGACGCAACCATTATCGCCTTGCATGGGATTGGCGTTACATTTCCGCACGCAATCCTACCTGTCTTCGATCGAATCACATAGTGCTGTGTGACCATGAATATTTTCTTGAATCGTATAAGTATATTACTTAAATATATTTATCACGATGCTTGTGGATGTGTGTGAATTCATGCATCATACTCACGCGCGTTTTCATATAACTGTTTTCTCGCATTAACAAAGTATATCGCCACACTTGCACACGATCACCCCATCCACCGAGATTTTGTCTCATCCCCACTGTTTTCTAACCTTTAGATGAGGACTTCGTTGAAGATCTTTGAACCGGCCTTGGATTGAGCCTTTGTACTCCGCTTGTTGGATTTACTACTTCTTGTTGTTATTGATGGACTCATTTCTTTGATTCTTTGTTGGACTATTTTATTTTCTTTCCTTTTAGGTTTGTAATCGAAGGGCGTAGGACCCTTTGACTTTTAAGTTGTTATCGTTGGTTGATTTTCGAGGATGTAATTTGGATTGTGGATTGTGGATGTAAGTTGTGCTTGTTATTTTATTTCACGCTATTTTGACTGTTTCATTGGGTTCTCGATGATACTCGTCTCAGATCTGTTTAGTTATTTGTATTTAAGTTGTGGATCGCCGTCGCGTCCCGTTTGGGGCGTGATGATTAGAGTGGTATCGAGCTCGGCTAGTAAGATGGAAACTTACACCGAGCTGACCCAGGATAGGACCCTCGGTCTGTGTTGGGTAGTACCGCGACTTGACTCATTAAGTGTGAAATCGATTTCAAATTGGCATAGAACCGTCTTATTGATGTTTGAACTAAGTTAGAACGTATACTTGGAGATTCCATAGTCATACTTGTCTTGACTTAGTTGACTCTTGACTGGCTTTCTTTGTTCATTCTTTCCTTATTCTCTCCTTATCTTTCCTTTACCTTTGACTGATCCGCCTTAGTTTTGTTTGATCAGGATGGAGCCGGCGCCGCCTTCTTGGTGGGATGTTTTCCATGCCCGTGCTGAGCAGGAGTACTACCGGACACTGATGATTCACTAGCACCGAGAGAGTGATCGAGCGACCTCAGAGCTATCTGCGGAGCGCCAGCGTAATAGGGACCTGACACAGCGCTTGGCGAGGAGCCAAGATGAAAAGAGCGAGTTGACCACTATCATCAAGGATCGCGACAACACCATAAGAGCGCGGGAGGACTAGATACAGAGTATCCAGGAGCGCCTGGATAACATGCGAGAGAAGATGAAGAGGGCAAGTGACGGCCGCCAGAAATGGGAGATCGACGCCTGCCTATCCCGCGACACCATTGAGCGCTTGGAGGAGACCCTCATCAAGTAGATGACAGTGATAGAGGACCTTACACAGGCCCTAGCTCAGAGAGACGCCAGACGAGGAGGCGCTTTGGCGTTTAATGCCCGGCCATTGCCACCACCCGAGGTGGAGCCCATGCTCGATGCCGAGGAGGATCCCGAGGAGGATCCTGAGGAGGATCTAGTCGACCTTGGAGAGCCTGAGGCACTTGAGGCTGCTCTACTTGATGATGCTCAGGGGTTCGAGCAGTGGTTAGATTTTGTTGATTGGACTGAGGTTGAGGCGCCACCTCAGCCCGATCCGGCCCCGATTATGGACATAGCTGCGAGTGACGATGATGGCGATCTCACTGATTAGTTAGCCTGATTGTCAGTTTGTACTTTCGTTGTTGTAGACGCTTATTCCATTGTTGTACCTTACTTTCTATTGTACTAGATTCAGTTGTATTTTGGTTCTGATGTATCTTGACTTAGTGTTACTACTGTTGTACTATGGGTGTATTCAAGTTTTACATTAATGGATATGCCTTTTGCTATTTATTCAGTGTCTTGTGTCTGTTGCTACTTTCCCTACGATATAACTTGCTTTACGCGAATAATTATTGTATTCATCTACTCGTGAATCGCAACTAACGCTTCAAGATATAGAATGGCCGAACATCGAGGACGTGGGAGACCTCGCCGCGTTCCACGAGGGGATGACGATGTACCCAGGGACCGGGTACCCTCCCCTGAATTACCACCGCCTCCTCCACCTGCTGCAGAGGACAACTTGATCGCGCAGCCCTACAACAAACTTGGTTTTCATGAGGCAACAGCAGAGCCTCAACCCGTGCTCCCGAACCCGCGCAGGGGCGAACTATCGCACGTTGGAGCGATTTCTACGGTCCGACCCACCAGCCTTCTTAGGAGAATAGGATGATTTGAAAGCGTAAGAATGGGTAGATAAATTGGAGAATATCTTCAACGCTCTCCAATACTTAGATGAGCAGTAAAGTCACACTCGCCGTATTTCGTGCCCGGAATCGGCCGCTAGAGATCGGTGGAGGGCGGTTGAAAGAAGATGGGAACAGACCAGGGTAGCTGAACACGGGGAATTTCTTCGCCCAGATTCAATGAACAGACATTCCACAAAGTTGTGAAAGACGCGCGCCGAGATGAATTCCACAGATTGAGGCAAGGAAACATGATCGTAGCTCAAGATGAGTCAATTTCACCGATTGTCTAAGTATGCTCTGGGGACAATCGATCAAGAGGATAAGCTTTACAAGTTCACTCGAGGATTGAAACGGAACTTCGTAAATAATCGTTGATCGTTGAATCGACAACCTACTCACCGCAGTAAAGGCGACTCTCCGCATTAGTCGGGATCGAACCGTATTGGGACAAATTCAAGAGAGTAAGCCATCGAACATCTTAAGAGGATACTGTGGGACAACCATCTAAACCTTTGCTAAGTTTGAAGGACCGATTAATAAGACAGAGATAAGGAAAGGGACCAAGACAAGGAAAGCGGGTCAATTGTGTGCATATTGCCGTAAACCGGGACATATCGCCAACGATCATTTGTTGGCGTAAACAAGGAAGGTGTTTGCGTTATGGTAGTAATCAAGACACTGGTGAAAGATTACCCGAAATACGAGGACCGAACCAAATAGATGCAGCCACAGAAGCAGGGAAATTGCCAGGGTAATCGGGCAAGGATGCCCGCTCGAGCGTTTTCACTATCCGGACAGGAGGCTCCGGAGGCAACCAATGTGGTGGAAGGTACGCTTCTAGTATCTAACCACTACGCTAAAATATTGTTCGACCCTGGATCAACGCATTCATTTGTTGCACCGCATTTTGTACACAAACCGCATGCATGCATGGAACATATGCCTATATGTCTAGAAGTGTCAACTCCTATGGGTGCAAGTCGATAATGATATTATCTATAATGCATGCGGTTAAGATTCTTGAGATAAATTTTTCCGCCGATTTGATCTTATTACCTATATCCGAATACGACGTGATATTGGGAATGAATCAAGTTGTCGCACACCATGCACAAATGGATCGCCATAACAAGTCCATTAAGCTATGTGAACCCGGAAAACCCGAAGTGGAAATTTCGGGAAGGGCACGAGTTAATATTGCCCCAATCATTTCAAAGAATGAAAGCGAGGAAGCGATCACTAGAGGGGCTCAAGGGTACTTGGCTTTTGTAATTAACAAACCCACGGTTGATACACATATTAACCAAGTACCTATAGTATCAGAATACACGGATGTATTTCCACAAGAACTCACCACTGTCCCTCCAAATAGGGAAGTCGAGTTCACCATCAAGGTGTTACCGGGAACTGCCCCGATCGCTAGAACACCGTATAGAATGGCTCCTCTTGAGTTGCAAGAGTTGAAAACGCAATTACAGAAACTGATGGATGTGGGATTTATCCGACCGAGTACGTCTCCGTGGGGAGCACCTGTGCTGTTTGTCAAGAAGAAAGATGGCACATTAAGGTTGTGTATAGATTATCGTGGTCTTAATAGCGTGACCATCAAGAACAAATATCCCCTCCCGAGGATAGACGAACTATTTGATCAACTTCAAGGAGCGACGATTGTGTACTCAAGTTTGATTTACAACAAGGATATTACCAATCAAGATCCGCGAAGAAGACATTTCCAAAAGCGCATTTCAAACCCGATATGGACACTACGAGTTTGTAGTGATGCCTTTCGGTCCGATTTAATGCACCAACAAAGCATTTATGGACCGATGCATCGAGTCTTCCAACCTTATTTGGATCAATTCGTAGTGATATTCATTGATGACATACTCGTGATACTCTAAGTCTAGAGAAGAACACGAACGTCATCCGAAAATCATTTTGGAGACACTACGAGAGCATAAGATGTTGCCAAATTCAGCAAGTGTGAATTTTGGCTTAGTAAAGCCGCGTTCTTGGGACACATAGTATCCGGCACTGGGATTGCAGTAGATCCTTCGAAGGTACAGGCAGTGGTTGAATGGAAACAACCCGAGTCTGTAACGGAAATCAGGAGTTTCCTAGGACTAGCTGGATATTATCGAAGATTTATCTAGGATTTCTCCAAGATAGCCGGACCACTCACTCGACTAACCCAGAAGCAAGTCAAGTTTGAGTGGAATGACAAATGCGAGGCGAGTTTCCAAGAGCTGAAGAAACGACTTACTACAACTCCAGTCTTAGCCCTTCCAAAGGGGACCGAAAACTTTGTCGTCTACAGTGATGCATCAAAAGAAGGACTAGGAGCAGTGCTCATGCAGGAAGGAAAAGTTATCGCTTACGCATCACGAAAGCTCAAGCCGTATGAAGCCAATTATCCAACGCATGACTTGGAATTGGCAGCGATAGTTTTCGCGTTAAAGAAATGGAGACACTATCTCTATGGAGCAACATTCACGGTTTTCACGGATCATAAGAGCTTGAAGTATCTATTCTCTCATAAAGACCTCAATCTGAGGCAACGGAGATGGATGGAGTTGATTGAGGACTATCACTTTGATATTCAATACCATCCCGGAAAGCTAACGTCAGTAGCACGCTCTAAGCGTAGAAAGCGAGCTTAGCCAGGCTTATGATTTGAGAGTGGGAATCATTAGAAGAGCTGAGCAATTGGAATCTGACGAGAACCAATACTCAGATTTCGTGTGCTAACATTTCGGTTAAACCCGATCTGCTGAAAGAGATCAAAGAAGCACAAGAGAAAGATGCACATCTTCAAAAACTGAAGGAAAAGATACTTAAAGTAGAAAGATCAGAATTCTCGGTACCTGAAGATGGAGTTATCAGATTCCGGAATCGAGTGTGTGTACCAAATGACTAGCAGATTAGGAATAGAATCCTAGCAGAGGCACACCGTTCAAAATACATTATATGTATAAGGATTTGAAACGGAGTTATTGGTGGGTAAACATGAAGAACCAGGTAGCGGAATTCGTTGCGAGATGTTTGACTTGTCAACGAGTAAAAGCAGAACACCAACGACTATCTGGTTTACTACAACCATTGAGAATTCCCGAGTGGAAATGGGAACACATAACGATGGACTTCGTGACGGATCTACCAAAGACCAGAGGAGGCCATGATGCTATTTGGGTAGTTGTAGACCGACTCACGAAATCGCACACTTTTTACCCATCAAGAAAAGCGATAGCTTGCGTAAACTTGCATGGACTTATATCCAGAAATCATTCGACCGCATGGAGTACCGGTCGACATAGTATCCGACAGAGACCCGAGGTTTGTCTCCAAATTTTGGAAGTGCTTGCACGAGGAATGGGTACCTCGCTAAGTTTCAAAGACAAAGAAGACATCCACAAACCGATGGACGATCGAGCGCGAACAATTCAAACCCTTGAAGATATCTTTGCGAGCCTCGCACATTGGATTTTCAAGGAAGTTGGGATTCGCACTTACCCTAAGCCAAGTTTGCCTACAATAACAGATTATCGGCCACGATTGGGATGGCACCATACGAGGCATTATATGGGCGAAAATGTAGATCCCCACTACATGGGAGATTGATGACCAATGGACTCCGAAAGAGAAATGAAAGTCGCCCTTGATTCCAAAGGTCGACTTAGTTCAGAGGCCATGGAGAAGGTCAAGATGATCAAGGAGCGGATCCGCATAGCTCAAAGCCGCCAAAAGAGTTACGCGGACAAGAGAAGAAAGGATTTGGAATTTGAAGTCGGAGATGAAGTATTTCTCAGACTCTCACCACGGAAAGGACTAATCAATCCGAAGAAAGGAGGCAAATTGAGTCCGAGATATGTTGGACCTTACAAGATTTTACAGGAGGATCGGGAAGTTAGCCTACCGACTCGAGTTACCAAAGACCATATGCGGGAATGCATGACGTATTCCACGTGTCGAGATGAAGAAGTATCAACCGGATCCCGAGCATATCATCACTCGAGATACTCCTCCTCTAATGGAAAATCTATCCTACACCGAGAGGCCGATCCGGATCATTGATCAGCAGATACGACAATTGCGCAAGAGAGAAATTTTGATGGTTAAAGTTGTGTGGCAGAACCACAACCGAGACGAAGACGCAACGTGGGAGATGGAAGAAGACATGAGGAATCAATATCCAGAACTATTCTGAAGAGAATTTGGGGACCAAATTCTTTTAAGGAGGAGAGGATGTGAAGCCCCAAATTTTTTTTCCGAGCGTATAATTGATTTTTATTGTCGTCTATGTATTTAATCGACTATTTTACCGCGTCACTTTGACGGGTAAATATTAAAAATATATATATATTTTGTATTTTATTTAATTTCATTTATTACTTGTGATCATGATCTTTATTAATTCTATTTTGCATTTATGATCACTTGATTGATCATTATTACTATTTTTGTATTTATTAGTCACCTTAGAATTTTAAGAGACTATTTATTTTAGAGACTTTTACCTTATAGAATTAAGATTTTGATTTAGATTAAGTGATCATGAGACTTATAAGTGATCAAGGAAATCACTAATTATTTTGGAGATTGATATATTTCATCTATTATCATCAAATTTGGGACAAAAAAAAATATATGGAATTACCATAATGCCCTTAGTATGGACGACCATGGTGATGATTTGGAGTAGAAATATCATCCAACTCTTGTACACTTACACCTTAAATTAGTCATCTTGTGTATAATTATACCATTAATTCAAACATTATACACATCATCTTATACATCAATTCTTTATTATTAATTTTGCCAACATGTTGGAAGTCTTCCAACATTCCATTCAAACCATCTCATGCCCATACCTTTGACTTCCAAAATGTCTCCCATGCAAGAGGCAAAATGCAAGACACAAATTAATCAAAATTTTCTCCCCTCTCAAGCATGTGGACGGCCACATGAAGGAAAATGAACAAATTTGTTCATTTTTCATCCAACACCTTCATCTCTCAAGCTAATTCTCCTCCTTCTCTCTAACCTCTCTCTAAAATTCATTCACATCTTCAAACATTCAAACAAAATTCATTCATATCTTCAAACCTTCAAACACCAACTCTTCACATCTTCAAATGTTCAACATAAGTTCTTCATATCTTCAAGTACCACTTCTTCATATCTTCAAATATTCAAACACAAGTCCTTCACATCTTCAAACCCATCTTCATAACTCCAAGAACATCTTCTTCCTAACATCAAACATACTTCCTTTGTTTAAACATCCAAACCAAAATAAACAATCTTACCACATAAACTCAAAAAAAATTCGAACACCCCCTTTTCTTAAGGTAAGAAATTTCACTCCTCAATTCACTTAAATTCTTCCTACTCATCACCTTCTTCTTTTAACTTAAGTTTATATTTTGAATTTTGAGGTACTTAGAAGACCACTTGGAGACATGCATGCATGGTGGTGAAACTTGAAGACTTGAAGAAGAACTAGAAGAGAAATTTGGACTACAAGGTAAGAATTGGACACTAGAACCCTTCTTTCCTCTTCTTTCTATTTTTTTTTTTCAAATTTTAACACCCCTTTTTCATTTTTGAGAAATAGGGGCTCACCTTAGGTAATTTTGGAGTTGAACAAAAAATTCCAAATTTAAAGCTTCAACTAGTCTCCAATCACCTAATACACAAGGTAAAGTGTAGTCTTTCTCATTTTCTTATCTCCTTCTTTTTCTCCTTAATTTTTCTCTCATTTTTCTAACTCCAAAATTTTGATATTTCTTAACTTAGGGGCTGACCTAAGAGGCCTCATTCAAAAATTGTGAAATTTATCCTTTTATTTCACAATTTCCAATTTTAAGGTGGGTGGAAAAATACTTTCCAACTATTAGGTGTTTTTATTAAAATGCATGTAGAATTTTGAACATGAGCCCTTGAGATATATAATCTATGTATTGCATGTCAATTTTATGTATCAAATCATGAAAATTCTCAAGAGTTGCTCAAAATTGCTATTTATTGAATTTTAGGTGCATGCATGTACAATTTAATGTTCTATTTGATGAATTCTTGTATGTATTGGATATGCATGTGTATGATCTTTAAAATCCATGTTTTGGATGACTTTTAACCTGGACAAGTCGAGCATAATTGATTAAATTTCAATTTTGGACTTAAAAATGTAAAAATGGAAAGTTGGTGGACTAAATTGCAAGAAAATGAAAGTTAAAGGACCCCTCTGCAAATTTCAAAATTTGGGACTGTACTCAGGTTCAAAAATGACTTTTGGACATTTTAATAAAGTTTTAAGAGTTTTTAGATAAATAAAATCAACCTTTAAAAGCTCAAGGACTAGATTGTAAAAGTTTGAAAGTTTAAGGGCTACATTGCAAATTTTAAAACTTTACCAGACCTTGACTTTAAATTTTGAAAATTTTATTCTTAAGGTACTGGAAATGACATATTTTAAATGTATTCCAAAAATTCAAGTGTTTAGGGCTTGGAAAGTAAGTTTTCTAAAATTGAGGGACTAATGTGTGAAATACTAAACTTGAGGACCCAAATAAAATTTCCAGGACTTATGCAGCCCATGCACCTGGAAATACTAACTTAACTATAACTTAATTATATTTTGGACCCAAGGTTCAAATTTCATAACAATTGACCCTAAAAGCCTTAAAGGCAATTATTTCAAAATGGGACAAAAATGATATTTTCAAAAGTTAAAGGACCTACACTTATTTCATTTAAAAACTGATTTTGTCCCAATATCCTACTAACCTTAGTGACATTTTCCAACTGGAATCACATTAAAATCCCTTCCGGTTTGTGAGTTCCGATTATTTTAAACTTAAGGTCCGAAATGACAATTTTTACAAATCTGGGGCCAATGTAAGAATTTTATAAAAAATTCGACCTCAAAAATTTAAAAACCTGAATCTCTGGACAATTTGGAGAATTTAGGAACTGACCTCATAATTTTTCAAGGTCGGGATATTTATTTATTCAATTTTTAACCCCAAAAGTTTTGGTTTTTACAAAATGGGGCTAAATTGTAAATTTTCTTTTATAAAGGACCTAAATCAAATTATTTTCCCTTTTACTAAAATAGCCATGGACCCTCTGACTTGGATATTTAATTAAAGTATTTTATTTTCTCAAAAACCCTTGACTTATCGGACCGATTCGACCGATTAATACCCGATCGTGGGGGCGACTTCCTCGTCTTGCGGTTTTGAATCTATAACGGGACTTATGTTCCACCTAATCTTTCAAGATATCGAAGATTGCTTATCCTTCCTATAATCATCTTCATCCAAATAACTCCACCAACGCCATATTGCTACTCGTGAATTTTCAAAAAATTTCCTGAACTGCTTCCCTGAATCAATCATACTCGACTGCCTGGTTGACTACCCGAACTTGTATTTACTTTCCGCTGAGTCAACTTGGTGTGTCGAGCTCACAAATCGGAATGGATACATCGGGGATGGAACCGAGCAGCTCGGGCCGCTATTCCACTCTTCGGCCCCATCGCCCTAATCCCGCAACCGAGGGACGGAGTTTGTCCAAGGGAAGCGGGTCGTAGTACTTGAGGTATAATCATGATTATGACAATCGGGCCTAGCTAGTTCTTACGTGGATTTGTCTTTGCCTATGGAGCGATAAGGTGTGGTCTTGGACCATCTTGCTCGGGAGTTACAAGGAAAACGAAGGAATCATTTGCCCGATCCATACGATTCCGGAGTTATCGACCCGATTTGGTTGGCGCTACAAATCATGACGCAACCATTATCTCGCTTTGCATGGGATTGGCGTTACATTTCCGCACGCAATCCTACTGTCTTGATGAATCACATAGTGCTGTGTGACCATGAATCGTTTTCTTGAATCGTATAAGTATATTACTTAAATATATTTATCACGATGCTTGTGGATGTGTGTGTGAATTCATGCATCATACTCACGCCGTTTTCATATAATGTTTTCTCGCATTAAAAGTATATCGCCACACTTGCACACGATCACCCCATCCACCGAGATTCTGTCTCATCCCCACCGTTTTCTAACCTTTAGATGAGGACTTCGTTGAAGATGCTGAACCGGCCTTGGATTGAGCCTTTGTACTCCGCTTGTTGGATTTACTACTTCTTGTTGTTATTGATGGACTCATTTCTTTTGATTCTTGTTGGACTATTTTATTTTCTTTCCTTTAGGTTTTAAATCAAGGGCGTAGGACCCTTTGACTTTTAAGTTGTTATCGTTGGTTGATTTTCGAGGATGTAATTTGGATTATGGATTGTGGACTGTAAGTTGTGCTTGTTATTTTATTTCACGCTATTTTGACTCTGTTTCATTGGGTTCTCGATGATACTCGTCAGATCGTTTGGTTATTTGTATTTAAGTTGTGGATCGCCGTCGCGTCCCGTTTGGGTCGTGACAATTGATATTATCCAATTGAGAGTCCAGATTTAATGACTGAAAATTAGATTAATAATAAATAATTAAAATTACTAGGGGTATAATAGACTATTTAAATCTTAAGATTGTAACTGCTAAAATCACTTTCCTAAAGTTTAGGGGATGATATGCACAAAATCAGGCAACAAAATCCTTCCAAAAATCGTGTATATTTGGTTAAATCACAATTTTACTGTATATTTAGTTCAAAAATCCCGTATCTTTATTTTAATATTACTGTGTAATTTAAAATGTTTAACTGTATACATATCAAATTTTATTAAGGTGTATATTTAGTTCAGTAATACCGTGTATTTACTTTAATAGTACTATGTAATTTAAATATTTTACTGTATGTATATCAAATTTAAATACAGTGTATGTTTAGTTCAATAATATTGTGGCTTTACTCTAATAGTACTGTGTAATTTAAAATGACTTACTCTATGCAAGCCAAATTTAATAGAATTAAATAACCAACCACCAAGTCAAACGTTCCTAAATTATAGGAAGTGATAACCACAAAATAATAGCAATAAAATCTTACCAAATTAAACTCAATAGAGCCCAAAAAACGGCGAATAATACCGAAAATTTCGAACCCATGTAGTCAGCGTTTCCTAAATTGTAGGATGCAATTCAATACACAATGAAATAAATATATATTACAGTGAAATTTCGATTTTTATACAGTGAACATGCCCTAACCGCACAGTAATATTAAAGTGAATAAACAGTATTATTTGGAAGGATTAAACACGTTCTTATCGACTTAGTATGTATATTGTATATCATCCTAAATTATTTGGAAGAATTAAACACGTTCTTATTTTTTTGTATAAAATAAATGCACTTCAATACACAGTGAATAAATATATAGTACATTGAAATTTCGGCATTTATACAATACAATGCTCTTAACCACACAGTAATGTTAAAGTGAATAATTTCGTCTTAATAAAAAGAATGACTCTTAACCTATAGATCAGACTTAATAAAACAAAAGACAAGAAATACATTGAAAATAATTAAAATGATCTCTTATTCTCCCTACTTACTGTCTTAAAACTCTAAACTAAAAATTATTTCTAAAGCCTCGTCTCATTAATTTCAAGTATATGTATAAATGTATTTTTATATATTTTGTTGTTAAATTTTATGTTATATTATCATAATTATAAAAGTTATTTAATCAAAAGAATATATCACGAGAAAATAAGTAAAACTCAATTTAAAGAATTGTTTAAGGTAAATGGTATATCCATCATTGTAAAATAAATTATGTAAAACTAATGGAATAACTTTTGATACCAATTTTTTTACTCAAGTGTTTTGTAGTATCTTATATTTATATATACTCAAAATTAATAAAAATATCATTTTTTTTTGTTTCTACATATCAGAAAATTAGAGACAATAATCGCAAGTATAAATTCTTATTAAAAATCACACTTGCATTTATACTTGACACTGCATTTTATTTACTGTTCTAAAAATCCGCCTAGCCCCGATTAGTCCTTATTTAGGCGCTAGGTTCTCCTTGTCCACTTATGTATTTCTTTCGATTAGTCCCCACCTAGGAACAACTTAACCTCGCCCAAGCCCCGCCTAAGCGTTAGTCCCCAGCCTGCTGCCTACCTAGCGTCTAGCGCTTTTTAGAACATTGGTTTTATAAATATAAAAATTTGAAAGATGTATATTTATAAATGATGTATAACTCTAAAGTTTATTTTATATAGAGACTACAAGATTTATACTTCTTACATCATTCGTGAAGAGACTTCAAGCTTTTGGCTAGCTTGATCTCATTAGTACTTTTAACTACCAATTAGTTTTTTAAAAAATTATATTTTTTTTCAAATGTAAACCAATATAGTATCTTGATTATTAAATAATTTTTATAGAACTATTTTTTTCAAGTAAAGGAATATGATTGCTATAATTCAAGACCTAATAGTTCAAATAACCTCATAAATTACTATACATAATGATCATAGTAATTAGTAAGTAAACTTTAGAAGTAAAATTTGTGCATTGGTCTTATCATGAATGTTAGATTAATACTTAAATTAATAATTAATTTAAGATATACCCCGTTTTCATAAAAATACTGAAATATTAACACATCACTTGAAGTTTTTTTAATTTTTCTTCTTACATATATATATATATATATATGCACTTTTAGACTCGGTCAAATCTTATATTTTGTTCAAAATTGTCACATTATATTTTGTTTTGCTAATTTAAATTATTTGGTACTTATATTTATCATAAATAATGGTATTGAAAATCTAATAATATTATAATAATATAATTTTTAAGTGACATCCAAGTTTAGCTTAAATTTAAAATTATTACATATATTATTTTAATATTTATTCTATGTTTCATGCACATATATAATCCTTTCTTACTTTATATATATCTGGTTTATCTTTGTATTTCTTATTATTGGTGATATAGATTTTATATAAGATATTCAACAATAGACCTTATAATATAAAAATAATTTCATGATGGAGAGACAAGAACTTCATTATTTGTTTAGATAATCATATAAAATTATTGCTTATGATCTGAGATCTAAAATAAGTAATATATATATATATATATATATAATAAGAGACGTTTCTGGAAATAGTATGGGAAGATTTTCCCGCCCATTTTTTTGTGCTATAAATAGTAGTTCGTGAAAAATATTTTGTATTCCGTTATTTTTGGTAGTCAACTTTCTTTAAATAATCACTTTTTAAAATGATAGAAAAAAATAAAATTATGTAAAATTAATTTTCCAAATATGTGTGTACTTCATTAATTATTGTATTTTTCATTTTCTTTTTTAACAAAAAAATTAATAACTTTTTTATTTTTGATCTATTTTTTAATGAATAATATATCAAATTAATAAATTTTAACGATCTTCAGTTTGACACCCATATTGCATAAATACAATAAAAATATAATAAAAATATAAGAAATATTTACTCATTATTTTATAAATAATAATGAGCTTTAAAAAATTATGCATTCGGGCTATTATACATCATTTTGTATATTCATATATTTTGTTATTTATGATATTTATATAGTTTTTATTTGGTTTTAGCATATTTTTTAATAATTATATTTATATTTAAATTGATTAAGTTCAATTAAAATACTTATTTTGATTGAGAAAATATCTCAAAATATGTATCCGATTTCATATCACATATATCCAAACACAACATTATATACATTTATGTAAGAAGAAATTTGAGATTTATTTAATATGAAATTATATTGATAATAGTATTTTATATATAGAAAATTATTTTCTTATATAATAATGTACTTTTCATTTTAATGGAAATTATATTTTCTATTTATCACCAAATTTTGATATTCAAGTTTAAAATTTGTACATTTGGAATTAGATATGATTTTTTCTATTTGATAATTTTTTGAGATGTGCGTATATATAAAAATAAAATAGTTCCGTTTGAAATAATTAATCCTTAAAATTGTGTTGCTAAATATAAAACATGCTTTTTGTTTAATTTCTTTAATAATTTTGACAATTGTTTAGTTTTCTAAACCCCAAAAAATATTAGAATTTCAAATGATTTTACTATTGATTGTATTGAAAATACAATTTATTAAATATTCAGCATCGGGGTAGTAAAAAAAATCAACATTGGGTAGTTAATTTTTTTCCAAACCTTTAATTTCTTATAGATAGACATGATCTATAAATTGATATAATTTATATTCACACAACAAAATATTTCTTATTTAACAGCTTTTTTTATAATTTATAATAATTTATTTTTTATTATTTAATCGTATGATTTATATTCAAAATAATTATTTTTATATTTTAAATATTTTTAAAATTTTAAACCTTTTGCCATCACTATTTTTTTAAAACATAGATAACATAAATTTATATTTTGTAAAATAAAGAATGAGAACATGTAAAATTTGTAAAGATTCTTGAGTTTAATTTTTAGACATAAATAATTTTTTCCATCATAAATGAATTTTTCATGCAATTTTGAGGTCCCAAGCAAAATCCCACGCATAAATAATTTTTTTTGTATATTTTCTCGCGATTTAAATGTTATTGTTCACGTGTTGGACGATAATTTTTGGGAAAATAAAATATCCTCATACAGTTTTTTTCATCAGAAATGAATTCTTCATGCAATTTTGAGATCCACGCATAAATAATATTTTTTTATATATATATATTTGAATAAAATAAAATTAATATCAATAACAAATTAATATAATATACACATTCGAAGAATGAGGATAGAATTTAACTAGGAATGAGAAGGGGAACAGGGATATAAATATCATCCATGTCGCATCCCCAGTTCTAGAAAAAGCGGGGAATCCCCATACTCGCTTCTATCCTCCAATTAATTGGGGATTTCCTGTTCTATTCTATTCGGTTACCAACGGGATGGTTCGAGTTTCATCCTTAAATGCAGGATATATAATTTCATAGAATTATTAGAAAAAATGTACCTATAACAGTATAAAACAGATGCATCACATATATATATATATATATATATATATATATATATATATATATATATACCCCGTGCATCGCACGGGTAAAAGACTAGTATTGTTTAATCGCAAGAACTTTCTTTAGTCTTTCTTCATTATCTTCTTCTACATTCCACTTTTTTTAGTGCATTTCAAGCCTTATAAAACAAATAATACAAAATCTATAATAAGAATAAAAATAAATATCTCTTGTGTCCTCTAGTCTTTCATACCTCTATATTAAAAATAAATTTTAAAATTCTTCTCATTAATTTTAAAAATAAAGATATATACAAGGTTTATTGTAATTTTTAATTAGTCTTTTATTCTTTTATTTGAGTATAAGAAATTTTATATTCTTTCTAATATGTTTACGTCTTGTAATTCAAATTAAAATTTATATTATCGTATTGATTGAAGGTATTCAATTAAAAGAATATATATTTCAAAGAATTTGAATGTACAAGCTTCAAGGTTGTACCAATTATTATAAAAAAGTTAATAAAAATATCTTCAATCCAAAAATAATTTTTATTTTTGTTTTAATATTATCTTATATTTTAATTTAAAAATGTTTTTTGGTAAAAATACATAAATAGCCATTAAATTAGGTATTGGGCACAAAAATTACAATAACTAACAAATGTACCATATACCCCCTGAATATGATCGTTTGAATAGATTATCCCCTTTATGTAATGAGTTGTAATATATATATATATAGGATTTGGTTCAAATGAGACCACCCTCCCTAGGTGAGACAGTGTGGACTCATCTTACCCATTGATCTTAAAAAATAAAGGGATGTGATTAGTTCAGTTTTTTTAATTATTTTCTAATTTTCGCTGATTTTAAGGGTAAGATTGTAATTTTGTAATTCAAATTAGTGGTCCCAGCGGATTTTATGGGCTGAAATAGACACTACCGGATTTTGTGGCGGATTTTAAGGAACCTGTTTTCTTTCCAAATATTTTTATTTTACAAAGATAGTTAGAGTTCTTCTTCATCGCATAATTATACATCAAATAATGCATATTTAGTTATTTTGTTGGCACTAATTTTTTACGAAAAACAAGACATAATTGAATATAACGTCATCGCATATGTAGTTATACTACACTTCGCATAAATAAGTTCAATATAATGTACATTTAGTTATAAAAATGGGATGTTGTTTTTGGAAATTATAAAAATGAGATGTTACATAATGTACTGCATATTTAGTTATTCCACAATGCATAGATAATTTCTAGATAATACATAATTAGTTTTTTGTTGCATAGTTTATGACGGCTTGCATAATTGGATATAATGTACTACATATATTTTTTTACGTTGCATAGATAGTTTTCCGATAATGCATATTTAGGTGAGTTTTGTTGCATATTTAGTTTTGAACTCACTATTCGTTATTTCTCTCGTAATATTACACCGATTTTTCTTGTTTTTTTTTCTCGTAATTTTTGAGTTATTCACAGTTTTCTTTATTTGCGTTAATGGAGGAATGAGAGAGAGAGAGAGAGACGTGAGATTTGAGAAATTGGAGATGTATGAGAGAGAAAAAGATTTGATTCCATTTTTGTAACTAACTTGTTATGTTATTTTACCCTACTATCCTTATATTGATTAAATTAATATTTTAATATATTTTTATCCATTAAATCATACCCATTGAATAATAGTGAGGGATGGTTGAGATTAGTCCATTGTGTCTCACCTAGAGACATGGTCTCACTTGATCCTCCTCCCATATATATATATATATATATATATATATATATATATATATATAGAGAGAGAGAGAGAGAGAGAGAGAGAGAGAGAGAGAGAGAGTTTGGTTCAAATGAGACCACCCTCCTTGGGTAAGACAGTGTGGACTAATCCTATCCATTTATTTAATTTTTTCAAAGGCTGAGATTTAATTGATTTTTAAGTGTTTATTTTATTTTAATTCGAATAAGGGTAGATTAGTCATTTGCCATATAACTGATTCCTTAATTCACGGTCCCCATATGTTTTTGTTTGACAATTTTAATATGCAGTACATATATGTTAAACATGCAGTATAATAGTGTTAAATATGCAGTACATATATGTTGAATATGCAGTATAATCATCGCAGAGCACATACACGGTCCCCACATATTAACGAGCGTGATTTTATCTCTCTTTCTCTCTCTCTCTCTCTCTATAACTGATTCTTTAATTCACGGTCCCCACATGTTTTTGTTTGACAATTTTAATATGAAGTACATATATGTTAAACATGCAGTATAATAGTGTTAAATATGCGGTACATATACCCCACATGTTAATGAGTGTGATTCTCTCTCTCTCTCTTTCTATAACTGATTCCTTAATTCACGGTCCCCACATATTTTTGTTTGACAATTTTAATATGTAGTACATATATGTTAAACATGCAGTATAATAGTGTTAAATATGCAGTACACATATGTTAAATATGCAGTATAATCATCGCAGAGCACATACACGGTCCCCACATGTTAATGAGCGTGATTCTCTCTCTCTCTCTCTCTCTCTCTATAACTGATTTCTTAATTCACGGTCCCCACGTGTTTTTTATTTGACAATTTTAATATGCGGTACATATATGGTAAACATGCAGTATAATAATGTTAAATATGCAGTAGAATCATCGCAGAGCACATACACGGTCCCCACATATTAATGAGCGTGATTCTCTCCCTCTCTAACTAATTCCTTAATTCACGGTCCCCACATGTTTTTGTTTGACAATTCTACCCTTATTGGGATTTAATATTTTAATTAATTGGTTAATCTATTATTATCTTATATTAATCCTAGCCTTTGATGTATATAGGAGGATGATTGAGATGAGTCCACATTGTCTCACCTAGAGCCATGGTCTCACATGATCCCCCTTATATATATAAAATTTATGTATTGCACCCTAAATTCAATTTCATATATTTTTAATTAATAAAATTTCCAGTTATTATTTTTTAAATGTAAATGTAACTTAAAAAAGAATTAATAAATAAGTGTATTAAATATGCAAAAATTACAAAACAATAAGAAGTGTGTTTTAATTATTTGAATATAAAACATGTTAGCTTGTTTGACCTAAACAAATTTGGATTATTTTCAATTCAAATAAGTAAGTATATCTCCGTTACAGTAGTGTCCACGAATATAGATAAATTTAGTGATAATTTCAGTACTACTACCCCAAGTATACCTACTTTTTATTTTTGGTACCCCATGTTCCCAAGTCATCATACTTAGTCATCAACGTTACTTTTTTTAATCAATTTTGGTACTTACCGTTAAATGACCGTCAAATATGACTTGGTAACCAATTATAGCAAGTTAATATGTGTAAAAGTGAGTTAAATTTAATAGAATTGAACTTAATTATCTTATATAATTATTAAGAATAATTTAAATCATATTTTAATTAATAATTAATATTTTTGTTATAAAATTCTTTTTTATTATTATTTATTAATTGATTTATATAACTTTAATCAATATAATTACTTTATGAACTAAAATAAGATTAATTTACAAATTAATATTAATTAATAATTACAAAATTATTGTTCACTTTTAAAATATTATTAACAGATAAAAAATAAAAAAATTACTTTTAACTCAATAAAATACCCATTAACAAGGCATAAGACCTAATTTGCCAAAGCTAGACCCAGAAAACTCATTCCCCAATACTGCCCACCATTGCATCTATTTCAAGAATGAAATATATACAATAAAGTCATAACAAGATTTATTTAGTACAATACAATCATACACATGCGAACACATGAATTGATACAATTCGATACTGATTCGAACGAAAATAGGAAATTATAAATAACACCAAGTGCAATGGTCATATTGTGTTCATATTCGTTACTGTTGAGGAGACATAAACACGAAGACCATTAATTGTTGTCTTGTACATAATTTCTAACAGCGAGAAATAAGATATGAAGTATGAAAAACCACCATTGCCCACAGCCTTACCCTCACCCACCATCAATGCGGCCGGAAAACACAGGAAAAAATGACATCCAAACACACGATCTTAAGCACACAAACCTCGTATAATTGCCGTCGAAATTTTTGGGATCATTACGGGCGTCCAGTAACACTAATGTGGTCGCTTCAACATGGGTAGATACCCCCCAAATCAATTTCATACGGGTACTAACGTTTAAGCAGATTGACATAATTTCTCTAGGGCTCCCATCCATAAATCCAACCTAATTGATGTTAATTTCTCCAAATTGATTATCAACTCATCAACTACAACACTCAATGATGATTGCCCATTGGTTATTCCAGATGAATTTGAAGATCATCGGAATTCTCAAAAAGTAGATCTAAAAGTTGTGTTTTTAACTTACATTAGAAATGAAGGTTGAAATAAAAAGGAGGTAACAAATGTAAATACACTAGTTTTACCCACCTTTACCTGTTGTAGGAAGTTAACCGATTATATTTGACTATCATTTAACGGTAAGTACCAAGATTGATTAAAAAAGATAACGTTGATGACCAAGTTTGATAAGTTGGGAACATGGAGTTCCAAAAACAAAAAGTATGTATACTTGGGGTACCAGTACTGAAATTATCCCATAAATTTATATATGGGGAGCGTTATTAACACCCCAAAACCTATTAGTACACCCCCTTTCTTAATGCACCCCCACCCTATTTTTAAAAAAAAAGAACCTATCTACTTAATACACCCCTAATATTTCCCAATCTACCCTTCCCCTAATTAAACCTAATTATATCCCCAAACATAAACCCACCCAACATATATATTCAATACATAAACAATAACTGAGAAAAGAAGAAAACAAGAGAAAAAAAGTCTGAAACAGAAAACACGACCAGATTCTTATTTCTCTGTGGTTCGAATTGTTGATTTGAAATAATGGGTAGATGGAAAGGAAAAGGAACAAAACAATCTGTTATCGGGAGGATGAGAAGTTACCTGGAGAAGAGAAAGGCATGAAATCAAAGATGCCAGAATCAAACTGCCACAGAGAATGGCAAAGAGTGAAAGTGGCCTCAGGCCCTTGACAAACAAAAAAAAAATTAATTTAAATTTAGTAAAAGATGAAAATGGCATAGGAACTAAAACTAATGTTACGGTCCTAATCAAGTCTGTTAAAATGGATTTCTTGGCTTAATAGATATTTCATTTTTTTTCTTTTTTAAGTTCATGTTTTTGTCCCGTAAAAAAATATTGGAATTGATCGAAGATGAGGGAGAAAGAAGAAGAATATCTTGGAATTGATCGAAGAAGATGAGGAGAAAGAAGAAGGATATCGGTGAGGATGAGTAAGAAGATTAGATGAGGTGTATTTAGAGGTTTGGTGGGTGTGTTTAGAGATATTTTGGGTGCCAAGGGCATTTTAGTCTTTTAGGATGATGATATTTTTGTAATTAAAAAGAGGGGGTGTATTGATAGGTTTTGGGGGTGTTAATAGCGGCTCCCTTTATATATATATTGGTAATTTAAAAATATATCTTTTAATAAGTTTTGAACACTTTTGACTAAAAATGCATAAATTATTATATTAAATTACACATACATACACACATAGATATAATGTATCTTGATCAAATTTTTAAAAATATATCAATTCATGTTTATCAGAAGAGTTCAATTTATTTACATTAAATCAAAAATACTTTTCTTGGACTCAATCAATTTCATATATTGTAATTTTCAAAAGTATACAAACTATACTAAAAGAATAAAAATAATTGCAATAAAAGCAAATTAAATAAATATTATTCTTTAGGGAGTAAATGAAGTATTTGTTATTCGAAGGTATGTTTGTCACTAAATTAGATAAGTTAGGGGAATTAGTATTTTGAACAGTTTTTTCATATGTAGCATCAATTTTTTTCTTTTCATGCACTTGCACAATAATTTCACTTTTTCTTTTTCTATTGACTTATCATGTATATTTTAATTATTGAAAATTAAAAAATAATCATACATATACAATTTTACATATTACTAAACTTTAAATTGCTAGTATCATCTCTTACAAAATTTTATTTCCTATATATGCTTGTAATATATCGTTAGAAATCATTCAAAATCTAGTTTAATATGAAACTAATATTATTTAAAAATTCAAAGTATTACAAAAATTATAATAGAAATAAAAAAGCATTTAATATTTGAAAAAAATGGGAATACAAAAAGACTCTTATCTTGTACTTTTTTTTTTGAGTACAATGGGGGAAATTTGGGGAGGGAAACACATGCACCCGTATGGGATCGAATCCGGGCATTCACCCTTACAACACATATCTCAACCACTAGAGCACAAAGTTGATCCCCTCGTATCTTGTACTTTAACAAACAAAATTCTAAATACAAAGTTAAATTACTTGAATGACCTTATAATTAGTTATGCTAGAAGGATAATTTTGTCTAATCAAAAGTTTCAAGAAACCTTCCAAGCCATTCACACTTATATATATATATATATATATAGAAAAATTAAAAGCTTATTGTAAGCTACTATTTTTAAATAACTATGAACATCTACTATGCCTAGATAAAAAATTTAAATATGCCACTGATAATATAGATATATACTTAAATAAGAAATAACTTTTAAAAATCAAGTGAAGCCTATTATTAAATAAGCCTATTATCAAAACCCGAGCTTGCAAACATGTTTAAGTTTACAATGAACACTACAAAAAAAATTACCTTTGTCATGAGGCCAATTAAGGAGATTGGAGCAAAACACCATTCTTAATGGTATATATGTTTTGTTGAACTAACTTAAATAAAATATTTCGTGTAAAATAGAGATAATAAGTGCGGTGAAATGTGAGAATTGCTTTAAATAAACGTTTGAAATTGTCAAAAATAGATCCCACGTGTTCCAGCAGGTGGTTTAACAGGACATATGATGTGAGAAATTCGGGAGAATGCAACTTTGCTTTTGAATGTAATTTCATTTAAAACCATCACAAATCACAACCCATGTGCTCTAGTAGTAGGGTTGTGCCAGGCTATTGGGTTTTTAATCGTGTCAGGTGCCGGCTGGTATTTCCAACCCGTTAAGTTTACGCGTTGTATTTGGCGGGTTAGTATTTATTCGGAGTTCTAATTGGATTGGCCCATACAATCTCGATGAGAGCCCGGCCGCACGATTTACCACCTCTATTCAGGGGATATAAATGTTAAACATTATAGGCCTGCGTTTGTTTATGTTTCCATGGTCCATTTCAGGATTGAGTTGGAAATAGAATTTTGAGAATTTATTGGTTTTCGTGTGGAAATTGGGATTGTGTTTGGATGAATGAATTGAAATGTGTTTTATGTAGGGTTGGAAATGAGATTGTGTTTTTTTTGGTTTGAGTAGTTTTGAAATATTATTTTATGTATATAATAATTGAAAAATTGGTAGTGGTGGGGTCCACATCAATATTTTAATTTGAATATATAATATTATATTTGTAAGATTAAGTTGGTGGGTCCCATTAGATAGTTATAATTTAAAAATAGTAATATTTTAAGTAGATAAAGTTGATAATGGTGGGTCCTCATATATAATGGGTTAAAATATGAGAATAGTGATTGATAAGAATGATGAGTGATGTAGGGTAGTGTATAGGTTTGAGAATAGAAATTATAGGTTTGAGATGTTGTTTTATGTGAAAAATAGAAAATGAAAATGATGATTTTTCCATGGAAATTTTATAACAAATATGATTCCACTTTTATGTATAGTTGGAACCTGGAAATACGCCATTGGAAACATAAACAAACAAGGCCATAGCTTCTCACACTTTTTTATTGTATTAAATATAGTTTCGAAAATATTGTATTAAATAAATAACACGCATGATTGAACCTCGGGTCTGAGTACACCAAGACCCAGTACAATCAAGTTAGAAACTTGGAAGGACATACCAATGAAACAAGCTTCTTCTTCTTCTTTTACAAAACTGTTTTAAAGAGACTAAAATTGTATATACTAGGATTGATAATTCAAAGATGAGCTCTCCCCGGATATCTGGGGAAAGGGATTACGGCTCTAATGTTGTGTAGCAAACAAAATCATCCGCTCAAACCCCATACCAAACCCACTATGTTTCACTGACCCATAGGCTCGCAAGTCAAGATACCAATTATATGGCTCAAGTGGAAGACCCATCTCCAAAATCCTCTGCTTCACCACATCATAATTCTCCGCCATCACCAATTCAAGCCTAATTAAATCTCTCTGCCAGCTTGTATCTTTCATCCAGCTTTGAAAAGTTCGCTTTAGCCTTAGTGAGCTCAGCAATAGCAACAACAATTTCCTCCTTGCTCGCTTTAGCAGATTTCAGCAGGGAAACTGCTTCTCCTTTCTCCTTGACGGCAACCTCAGCAGCTTTTAAGTCAGCTTCGGAAGCATAAGGATTCTCTTTTAGAGATGTTAATTGCTTGTGAATTTTTTTTTGTATAAATAATAGTATACAATATAATATAAGAAAATTAAATAAAAAAGAAAAATTGAGCCAAAAGTAGGTAATTTTGGATCTCGTTTTATAGTTTATCCATTTTTTTTTATCAAGATTAAGAGAAAATTAATAAAAATAGTGATAAATTGAAAAATTGCTGAAATTATTTATATCAATATGAAGATGAGAGAGAATAAATAATATAATTGAGTATTTAACTATGAGAGAAAAATAAAGATGAGTTAATTTAGAGAGAAATGAAATTATTTTTTGGAAAGTTTTCATTTAAATAAGACTATTGATACGTTTTAGTAAGAATATTAATACTCTTGATGGAAAAATCAATAATTTCATGAGGATTACCAAAAAAATTTGTTTAAGAGGATTATTAATACTTTTAAGTTATACTACTATATATATATATATATATATATATATATAATAAGAGACTATTCTTAGAATAGCAACTCTTACTTTTCCCGCCTATTTTCAGTTTCTAAAAACAATAAAAAAAATTTGCTTTTCGGATTTAACTAATAAAATGAGATTTTATTATCTTTGGTGGTCAACTTTCTTTAAATAAATCACTTTTTAAAGTTATATAAAATATAGTGTTATATTAGTTTTCCAAATCTGTGTGTATACTGCATTAATTATTATATTTATTTTTTTCTTTTTTATTTTAAACTTTAATATTTTTTTCATTTTATATCCGTTTTGACGTATAATATATCCAATTAATCATCTTTTTACAGTCTTCAGTTTGACACCTATATTTCATATATAAAATAAAAAATTAAACATAATAAATAAAAGAAAAAATATGATACATTTACTCATTATTTTATAATGTGTTTTAAAAATTATGCATTTGAGCTACTGGACATCAATTTGTATATTTGTGTAGTTTGACTATCTATAATACATGTATAGTTTATATTTGAGCTTATCTCATTTCTTCATAATTATATATAATTGTATTTAAGTTGATTAAATTCAATTAAAAAAATATTTATTTTAATTGAAGAAAATATATCAAAATATGTATCCAAATATTATTTATATATATATATATATATATATATATATATATATATATATATGTATTGGTTCAAATGAGACCAATATGCCAGGGTGAGACCGTTGGGATTAATCTGATCCATTTTTTTCCAAGATGGATGGTTGTGATGATTTCATTATTTAAGGTAGGAAAAACGATTTTATCAGTTCCAAGGTTAGTTTGGTAAATACATTGTGGACAATGTTTTTTTAATTAAAGTTAGTATGTAATTTTATATGGTATGTGAGAGAAAGAATAGATTCTCCCCCCACGATTATTGCTACTAATTAGGATTTTGATTTTATCACATCTATTTATATTATCAGACTCACGCCCCTTGACATTCTAACATCAGAAAGATATCGAAGCAGAAATTCGGACGCCCGGAAAATATTCAACATTTTTTTTTTGTTCATGATTGAAGAAGTCAAAGGTTCTCGCTCGTTGTAGGTATGCCTTTTTTTTTTCTTTTTAACAGTTGTTTGATGTACCAATTTGTTTTTTATTTTATTTTTCTGATTTGTTGTTCTCGTTTTTTTTTTTTTCTGAATGTTATTAATGGACTCGTTTTTCTTAAAAAATCACTATTTTGCATGTTCTTAGTGGACTCATTTTTTTTTTAAATCACTATTTTTTTCATGGTTTTTGTGAAATATTCAGTTTTTAATGTAGTTAATATCTTGTTTTTTTTTTTTTTTTTCACTTTTGGGGAGAAGTTTGGTCAAAAGCTAGGAATTTTTTTTTTTTTTTTTTTTTTTTGTATTGGTTGCATAATGTGTTTTTGCAGTTAGGTTTTTTTTCCTTAAATCTTGCTTTTTTTTTTGGTTGATACCTTTTATATGAGTATTTGCATGCATATTTTTTTTTTTGTTTTGGATTTTTTCTGATAATGAGACGTTTTTTTCAACAGTTTTTTTTTGTGTTTTGTTTGTTTTTTATCGATCAATCACTAGATATATATAATTTTTTTTTTGTAAAATTGATTTTGTTTTTGTTTCGAATTATAGTATACTTAGGTCCAATTTGTTGCACATTCAATATACGATTAACCTAGAATTAGTGGTAATGATGCATCTTATTATACTGCATAAATGAATCATTTTTTGTTTTTTGCATGTATAGAATATTTTCATGGATAAATATCTGTGATTTCATTAGTATGCACCAGACGTAAATATGCATATGTAATTAAATGTATATATGCAATATTTTTAGAGTATATATGCATATGTAATTAAATGTATATGCAATATTTTTAGAGTATATATGCATATTATAATTATAATTTGTTGTCTTGGTCATTCCTATGATAGACGTAATTAACCAATATGATTTATATGTTTTCATAGTGAACTGATGCATTAATAAATCACGAATGATGCTTTAATTGATCATGAATACTGCATATATCAGAAATTTCTTATTTTCGAAACCGCATATATCTTTGCATGTTTGTTTAGCATTCAATATATTATCTCATGATTATAGTCTTTTCGTTGCTTTTTGCAACGAGAAATTTTTTAAGAAATTTTAATGTGCATTGTAATAGGTTTTTCGGTTGGACAGGTACCTTTTTTAAGCTATCAAGATAGCTAAGAGTAAACATAAGAGACAATTTTCCATCGGGGGGAATGATGGTGGCTATCCGAGGGAAAATTTTGGGTCGAAACGTTTAAAAAATGGTAAACTGTTGTGAAGACGGGGAAAGTACAAGTTTCCGGCTACAGAGTAGATCTAACCGGCTGCAAATGTAACACATTTTTCGTGGTTGTCCACCCCGTGAATGGAGCAAACACCATTTTGTACCTGTATAATTTGCCAAAAAGCGCAGAATACGCCAATTACAGTCTAATTATGCATTATATTAACACTAAGTATATATACATAGCCATGATATGCGAATGAGATGTAGTCCTTTTAGTTAAATATACATTGTTTATGCAATATTTATAAATTAAATATACACATCAATAAAATACATTTTTTTAATGTATCTGTACATTTGATTATGCTGCCAAAATCAATGCTATTTTAACATTGCACACAAAGGAATGCCATCAAGTTCTATGAGAGTTGATGCCTACCCCTAACCATATATGCTATTATCATAAAATGTGAACACATGCACGATTGTAATATTAACTATGCATCGAATGTACAATAATTAAACACCAAATATATATATATATATATATATATATATATTAGTATCACAATTAAACATGCATCATACGATCAATACCATAATTAAATACCATATATAGTAGTATCATAATTAAATATGCAGCATATGAACATTATATATACACTATTTATAAATTTAATATGCATTTAATTTCAAATGTTATTTAAAAATTAACACTATATTTGATTAGGAGACGTTTGTTATTTGCCTTTTTTCGTTCAATTATGATGGTGATGGTATCAATTTTTTTTTGTTTTTTGTTAAGATTTTTTTAAGCAATTACACGGCAGTTTATTCACTAGTGTAATTGCTTAAAATTAACACTATATTCTGATGATGATGGTACTTATTTTTGATTGTAAGCTTGTTTAGTTCTCGGTAATCTATACACATCCTGAATGACCCATCCTTCTTCTTTACAAATAACACTGGTGCGCCCCATGGCAATACATTAGGTCGAATAAATTTCTTATCCAATAACTCTAGTAACTGCAGTTTTAGTTCTTGTAATTCTTTTGGTGCCATTCTATATATGGTGCTTTTGACATGGACTCGCTCCTGGCACTCAGTCTATTACAAATTCCACTTGTCTATCGGTGGAATGCCAGGTAAATCTTCAGAAAAATCTTTGTATTCTCGTACAATTGGCACTTCATCAATTGTCACTTCTCTCAAATCAGTGCTCATTACATTTACCAAATAAACCTCACATTTATTCTTTCTCAATGCTTTCATGGTTTTCATAGCTGATATTACTTGAGGTATAGATTTCACTTTTGTCCCATGAAAAACGAATTCTTTTCCATCACAACTTGGAAATTCCACTTCCTGCTCATGGCACCTAATTATTGCACGATTCGCTCTAAGCCAATCCATTCCCAAAATCACATCAAAATCCGTCATATTTATCACATGTAAATCGACAAATAGATTCCTATCTTAAATTCCTATTTCCACTCCATGACACACTTGGTCAGTATTGATCGTTTGTCCAGATGGTATCCTAACTTCCAATACATCATCTATTGTGACACTATCACATCCCAACATCCTAAATAACTTAGTAGAAATAAAGGAATGCGTAGCCCCAATGTCAAATAAAACGAGAGTGGGTAGCTTAGATATAGTCAACATACCTGTCATAGTGCCTGGGTCCTTGGCTGCTTCCTCTTGAGTCATAGCGAAGACTCGTGCTTTTCCAGCCTTCTGTTTTCCTTTATTATCTTCTCTTGGACTCTTTGCTTCTGGACAATTTTGGATAGTGTGGCCTGGTTTCTTACAGTGGTAACAAATTCCTTTTCCATATAGACATTCACCCCTGTGATTCTTCCCACACTTCGGGCACTGTGGTTTATCCTCTTGGGTACTTGTTCCGATATATTCACCAGTTCTTGCTTGCTTGTTCTGTGGGCCGATATTAGCTTTTCCACGATTACTATTGTCCCATTTTCTTTTCTCAATTACGATTTGAGCCTTTCTGTTTCCAAAATCTGAATTCAGTCGGGATGCAATCTCCAAAGCCCTTTCAACAGTGTCTGCATACGTGGTAGTCTTCGTTGCTGCCAAGATACTGTTGATCTCAGTACGTAACCCTTGTTCAAAGCATCTAGCCTTATCATATTCAGTGCTCACCAAACTAGTAGCGTACCTAGATAACTGGTTAAACTTTCTCTCATACTCAATGACTGTCATTGATCCTTGTTTCAAGTGTATGAATTCCCATCTTTTCTTTTCACGGTAAGATAATGGCAAGTAGTTTTGCATAACCACATCCTTAAATTCTTGCCAAGTCAGATCCCCAATTTGTTGTTGAGTGTGAGTCCTACAATACGATTCCCACCAATGGTCGGCATCTTCTTATCCGAAAGATTGCACAAGACACCTTCTCGAGCATCGGTGCAGTGCAATGTGAGTGAATATACACTCTAAAGCACAAAGCCACCTCAAGAATCGCAGTTCTTCTCTTTCATTAAAAATAGGGGGGTTGAATCGACGAAATTTCTCTACTACTAGAGTTAAAGTATCATGTGGATTTGGGGGTTGTGGTTGTTGATTTTGAGCAGTGGTGAAATGGTGTGCCAACCCACGCAACACGGTAATCAGATCTTCGCCAGGATTAGCCATCTCTGGAGCATGTGCGGCAGGTGGAGCCTCAGCTGGTGGTTGCTCTTGATTACGACGGCCACGTCGGGCCATTCTAAAATTTCAACAACTAAATATATCTAGAATCAACAACCATAAACTAAAATAATACTAATCATTGTTCCTGATAATGAACTTACATCAATTTTTATAAAAGAAAAGAAAACATATATATATATATATTTTTTATTTATTCCCTAAATTCGCCCTACCCTTTTTAAATGGGGAAAGCAACTCAATTTTCTTATACTACTATTTTTATTTCATCTCCCAACTAGATAATTATTGGGCAAAAAAAAAAAATTAAAATCTATATTTCCTTAAAAAATCGCCAAGAGGGATTTAATGGGGAAAATTGTTCAATTTTTTCAAGCATATATTAAGAATTTACCCTACAATTCCCACTACCCCATTAGTCAACAAAACAAAATTTAATCCCCTCCATAAACATAGCTAGGGCTGTAAACAATCCGAGCCGAGCCGAGCTTTAACTTGTTTGCCATATGTTCGTTTAATTTTATACATGTTCAAGCTTGGCTTGAGCTTGATTCACATTTTAAAAAACTTGTTCGTGTTTGACTTGATAAATTTCGTTAATACTTGAATGTTTTTGTGAACATGTTCGTGAACGTGTTCGTTTGGAGTTTATGTTCATTATGTTCGCGAACAATTAATAATTTTGTTCGCGAACAATAAATAAACAAAAATAATTACTTTTTTCGTGAATAGTAAATAAACAAACATTTATTCAAACCTATAAATGAGAATACACATAAATTATTGTCGAAAAATAAACACATAAATCGACCAAACAAGTGATTTTGGCAAACCAAACTAGATTAGAAACAATTGAAAAAATATTCAAAAATCAAATACAAACTAAATAGTACTATTTTCTTTTTGTGTCCAACTTCAATCAAATTTAGATCGCCTCCAACCCTTTAGCTCCAATTATACCGCCAATCGTAGGGTCTTCAAATCTTTTTAATTTTAGTCAAACAAAATCTTTTTAATTCTTTTTTTTTCAGATAATCGAGCTATTAGCCAAGTCCTTAACTAGATGTTCACGAACAAGTCTTAAACCAATATTATACGAACTTGTTCATGTACATTTATAAACGAACACTAAACAAGCTTGTTCACAAGCTTTTAGTAAACGAGTATATAATTATTCAAGCTCTGTTCTTTCATTAAACGAGCCCTAAAATGTGTTCGTTTATGCTCGTTTAACTAAATAAACGAACATAAACAAACGTTATCCGAGCATATTCACGAGCTGTTTGCCGAACGCTCTGTTGACTTACAGCCTTAAACATAGCTTTTGGCCAATTGTCCCGAGAAAAGTAGTCTAATTATTATTTTATGTCCTAATTCCTCAATGATTATCCTAACTCGTCATTCAACTCAAAGCGAAAAAATCATCCTCCATTATTTCTATAATTTTCACCAACATAGCTGTAGCGCCCCAATTTTAAAAAAATATAGTTTTGGGCTTAAGGAACACTACATTAGTGTGTACCTAACTTTAAATAACTTTCAACATCGACAGAGCATTTCAAACCAACATCAAATAACCATGCTCACAGGCGGGTTAGCCCAATTCACAAAATACAGCGGAAGCATTATATAAGTAGATGAGTCACAACTCATCTCAACAGTAAACAAAGGATAACTTATTTACAGACATCGGTTTATCAGTTCAAAGTTTAAGAAAGAGAGAAATAGAGACTTTGGGACTACAAAAATATTTCATCATGCTCAAGTCTTCGTGTCATACTTCGCCTCAATCTGAAAAATATAATGTGGGGTGAGTGCTATGAAAATACACTCAGTGGGGTACACTTAAGCGACTGCATAATTAATTACAACTAGCAGAGATGCATCATACGTGGCATTTGTACGGATAGACCGTAACTTTGTAATATGTACGAGCTCATAATGTGAAGTGATCTTCACCACAACACATAAATATGTAACATGTACGGTACAACCACAAAATGGGATTCATGCAAAATATACTAATCATGATTAAATAAACAGTCAACTTGCATTGAATAGCAATAGTACACGGTTAAGTGTAAAGATAACCCCACTTTTTTTATGTGCAAAATGATTATGCAGGATGCAAGTCCTAGTTCCCGGGCTCAATCTCGTCTCCTACACAAAATAGCATAACATGTTTTAGAAGCCTGGAATGGAAATATAATAATATATAATAATTTAAATATACTAGATAAACCTATCCTTAAAATTTGGGGGCATTTGGATGTGAAATGAAGAAATTAGGAGCAAAACGGAATAATAAGGATGTTTGGGTCTCGTTTTCTTGAAGTTGGAAGATTGAGGGGCAATTTGGTGATTCTAAATAGACCTTGTGTATAAGAAGGGTGTAACGAGACTATGGTTCAAATTTGAGGTCAATCGGAGTTCGTTTGACCCCTTTTGGATCGAAAACGAAAGTTAGGACTCAAGGAATTTAAATTACAAAGGTTTGGGGTAGTTTAGTAAAATTCGAAAATTTAGTTGAAAGTATTGGGGGTCAATCTGGAATTTTCATATAAGCTGATTTTGGAGGACTAAAGTGAAACTTAGAGGGGTCAAACTGAAGTTTACAAAAATTACAAGCAAGTCCAAAACTATTTCAAATTCTATTTAGCATCCCCTCAACTTTCAATTTCCACCCCAACTCATCCTCACCACCATTTGCCACCTCGATCGCCCTCGAAACTATCTCCGGCCAACAGCCCTTGCCGCCGGCAACTTACCCTCACTGACCCGACCTATTTCCGGCCATTGTTGGCCGGAAATTAACACACCACACACACACACACAAAAACACGTACGCACACACACACACACAGACACTCACGCACACACGCTCATGGGCGGCGATGTTCCACCTCGTCGCCGCTGCTCACCACCAACCCACCCCCGACGCCCGTACCATACGACGCGGTGGCTTCTGGCGGAGAGAGGCTGAGAAAGAGAGAAAAACGAGAGAGAGAGAGAAAAATGAAATTTTTGTAAGTTTCGACTTTGATTCACGGCGGAAACGAAATCCGATCGTGAAATTGATTAGTGGGATTTGAAGCCCTTGAAGAGACGAAGAGAACAGTATAAGGCTCGTCGATTTTGGACCAGTGGATCGCCGGGAATCAGCGGTCAAAGGTGGCGCCACCGGTGATTTTGGAATAGGGTTTTTACAGACGTCTCTGGCGATTTTCCGGCGATCTAGAACTCCGATCGGAGATTGGGAGGTGGAGTTAGAAACCTAATTGAATGGGCTTTCTAACGGTATAAGGTTTGTGGAAATCCAACGGTCGGATCTCCGTAGATCTAGAGTCAAAGATTTTGAAATTTTAACTTTACCGGCGATTTGCCGGCGAACGGGGAATCAAATCGAAATTCCGACTTCGGATTTGGAACGAGGACGACGAAAGGGTTCAAATGGAGTATGGTTTGTTAATTTCCACCGCCGATAGCCGGCGGCCGACGGCGACTGCAGTGGTGGCCGGCGGCGGCTCTGCTGCCGGAAACCAAGGGTGAGGGAGAGAGAAAGACTTGCCTTTTTTAGAAGATTTCCAGTTTTCATTATTTCTAAATAAGGAAATAACTATATATAGTAAGTTTAAATGGGCTATGAAAATGGGTTTGGTGATTTGAGCTATAAATGATTTGAAATGAGGCTTAATTATATCGTAATTGGACTTGAAATAATTCGGTGTTTAATTGAAAATAATAGAAAGCCCCCGTAATTAAATTTATAATTTTTCTACCCGAATTATATAATTTAAATAATAATCTTAATTAGCTATAAATTCCAATAAATTACTAATCTAATTCCTTAAAAATTGCAAAAAATTTACCCTAAATTTTGAGATTCAAATTCTAATACCGGATATTACACCCTCCCCCACTACGAAAAATTTCATCCTCGAAATTTAGAACTTACTAATTGTCGGAAGATTTGGATATTTGTCCTTCATCACATCTTCTCTTTCCCATGTCGCCTCCTCTTTTCCATGCCTAATCCATTGTACTTTAACTAAAACGACATCTCTATTTCTTAAGGATTGTATTTTTCTATCAAGGATCGCCACTGGAAACTCTTCATAAGTCAAATCTTCTTTAACTTGAATAGCTTCTCGACTTGATTAACGACATGACTCGGATCAAACACATATTTTCTTAACATCGACACGTGAAACACATCATGCACTCCGGATAACTCTGGCGGTAGTGCTAACTTATAAGCTACTTCTCCAATTCTTTCAAGAATTTCGTAAGGACCAATGTATCTCGGTTTCAACTTTCCTTTCTTTCCAAAACGTACTACTCCTTTAGTTGGTGCTACTTTTAGAAATACTTCGTCTCCAATCTGAAATACCAAATCCTTTCTTCGTTTATCGACGTACGACTTCAGTCGATCCTGAGCAATCTTAATTCTGTTTTTGATGAGATCAATCTTTTCCGCTGTTTTCTCAACAATATCTGGTCAAATTATTCTTTTTCTCCAACCTCGCCCCCAAGATAAAGGGGATCTGCACCTACGTCCATACAGTGCTTCATACGGTGCCATTTTGATCGTCGCTTGATAACTGTTGTTATAAGCATTCTACTAACGGTAAATGTTCTTCCCAACTTCCTCCTAGATCCAATACTACAGCTCTCAACATGTCCTCGAGAGTTTGTATTGTTCTTTCTGACTGTCCATCTGTTTGTGGATGGAATGCAGTACTAAAGCTGAGCTTAGTCTCCATGGCACTCTGCAAGTTCTGCCAAAACTTAGAGGTAAATCTCGTGTCTCTGTCTGATACAATTGTAACTGGGACTCCATGCAATCTTACAATATTTGCCAGATATATCTGGGCTAATTTATTCAACTTATACGTCATCTTGACTGGTAAGAAATGTGCTGACTTCGTCATGCGATCCACTATGACCCAAATAGCTTCGTTTCCTCGTGCAGTTCTAGGCAATCCTGTAACAAAATCCATCGTTATATGCTCCCATTTCCATTAAGGTATTTCGAGAGGTTTTAACAACCCTGATGGTCATTGATGTTCAGCTTTCACTTGTTGGCACGTCATGCATCTCTGTACAAACGACCCTATACTCCTCTTCATGTTTCTCCACCAAAATGTCTTTCTGAGATCTTGATACATCTTAGTACCTCCAGGATGTGCGGTATATGGCGTTTAATGTGCCTCTTCCATGATTTCTCTCTTTAATTGTTCATCCTTTGGCACGCATAAACGGTTCCCAAACATTAGTGATCCATCATCTGCTACGCCAAATCCTTTTACGTTCCCATCTTTTGCTCGATTTCTCAACTTCATCAGAAACTTGTCATTCTTTTGAGCATTCACTATTATGCTCCTAATAGTAAGTTGGACTGTCATTGCTGCTATTACTGCCTTTGTGGTATTTGGTGGGACAATGACATCGATTTTTAGCTTCGCTAAATCATTGATAAGTTGTTCTTAGCGCGTCAACATGCAATTCACACCTTCATGATTCTTTCTGCTCAAGGCGTCGGCCACTATGTTTGCTTTTCTAGGGTGATACAAAATTGTACAATCATAGTCCTTAACCAACTCCAACCATCTTCTTTGTCTCATGTTCAATTCCTTCTGCTCAAATAAGTACTTCAAGCTCTTATGATCGGTATATATTTCGCATTTTGCTCCATATAAATAATGTCGCCAAATCTTCAAGGCATGTACTACCGCTGCTAACTCTAAGTCATGAGTCGGGTAATTTTGCTCATGAGGCTTCAGTTGTCTGGAGGCATAGGCAACCACTTTATTGTGGTGCATTAGAACACATCCTAATCCTTGCTTAGATGCATCACTGTAGATGACGAACCCTTCTGATCCGTATGGTATTATCAAAACAGGAGCAGTGATTAACCTCTCCTTTAATTCTTAGAAGCTTTTCTCACATTTTTCAGACCATTGGAACTTCACACCTTTGCGAGTTAGTTGTGTCAAAGGTAATGCGATCTTCGAGAATCCCTCGAAAAATCTCCTATAATAACCCGCCAAACCAAGAAAACTTCATACTTCATTCACATTAGTTGGCGTCTTCCAATTTCTTACGCCTTCTACCTTGATCGGGTCAACCTCGATCCCTCAAGCTGAGACGATGTGTCCTAGAAACACCACTTGTTCTATCCAGAATTCAAACTTCTTGAATTTAGCATATAGTCGTTCTTTACGCAATGTCTCCAACACAATTCTCAAATGCTCGTCATGTTGCTTCTTGTTACGTGAATATATCAAAATATCATCTATGAACACGATTACGAAATTGTCCAAGTAAGGATGAAATACTCGCTCATTATATCCATAAACACGACAGTGTGTTGCTAAGTCCAAAAGGCATCACCACAAATTCATAGTGACCATACCGGTTCTGAAGGCAGTTTTGGGTATGTCATTTTCCTTAACTTTCACTTGATGATATCCAGACCTTAAGTCAATTTTAGAAAACACACTTGCACCCTTCAACTGGTCAAACAAATCCTCAATCCTCGGCAATGGGTACTTATTCTTGATTGTAAGCTTGTTTAGTTCTCGGTAATCTATACACATCCTGAATGACCCATCCTTTTTTTTTACAAATAACACTGGTGCGCCCCATGGCGATACACTAGGTCGAATAAATTTCTTATCCAATAAATCTTGTAACTACACTTTTAGTTCTTGTAATTCTTTTGGTGCCATTCTATATGGTGCTATTGATACTGGACCTGCTCCTGGCACTAGGTCTATTACAAATTCCACTTGTCTATCTGGTGGAATGCCAGGTAAATCTTCAGGAAAAATCTTTGTATTCTCGTACAATTGGCACTTCATCAATTGTCACTTCTCTCAAATCAGTGCTCATTACATTTACCAAATAAACCTCACATTTATCCTTTCTCAATGCTTTCATGGCTTTCATAGCTGATATTACTTGAGGTATAGATTTCACTTTTGTCCCATGAAAAACGAATTCTTTTCCGTTACAACTTGGAAATTCCACTTCCTGCTCATGGCACCTAATTATTGCACGATTCGCTCTAAGCCAATCCATTCCCAAAATCACATCAAAATCCGTCATATTTATCACATGTAAATCAACAAATAGATTCCTATCTTCAATTCCTATTTCCACTCCACGACACACTTGGTCAGTATTGATCGTTTGTCCAGATGGTATCCTAACTTCCAATACATCATCTATTGTGACACTATCACATCCCAACTTCCTAAATAACTTAGTAGAAATAAAGGAATGCGTAGCCAGTGTCAATTAAAACGAGCGGGTAGCTTAGATATAGTCAACATACCGTCATAGTGCTCGGGTCCTGGTCGCTTTCCTTCGAGTCATAGCGAAGACTCTTACTTTTCCAGCCTTCTGTTTTCCTTTATTATCTTCTCTTGGATTCTTTGCTTCTGGACAATTTTGGATAGTGTGGCCTGGTTTCTTACAGCGGTAACAAATTCCTTTTCCATATAGGCATTCACCCCTGTGATTCTTCCCACTCTTCTAATCGTGGTTTATCCTCTTGGGTACTTGTTCCGGTATATTCACCAGTTCTTGCTTGCTTGTTCTGTGGGCCGATATTAGCTTTTCCACGATTAGTATTGTCCCATTTGCTTTTCTCAATTACGATTTGAGCCTTTCTGTTTCCAAAATCTAAATTCAGTCGGGATTCAATCTCCAAAGCCCTTTCAACAGTGTCTGCATACATGATAGTCTTTGTTGCTGCCAAGATACTGTTGATCTCAGTACGTAACCCTTGTTCAAAGCATCTAGCCTTATCATATTCAGTGCTCACCAAACTAGTAGCGTACCTAGATAACTGGTTAAACTTTCTCTCATACTCAATGATTGTCATTGATCCTTGTTTCAAGTGTATGAATTCCCATCTTTTCTTTTCACGGTAAGATAATGGCAAGTAGTTTTGCATAACCACATCCTTAAATTCTTGCCAAGTTAGATCCCCAATCTGTTGTTGAGTGTGAGTCCTACAATACGATTCCCACCAATGGTCAGCATCTTCAGTCATCTGAAAGATTGCACAAGACACCTTCTGAGCATCAGTGCAGGCAATGTGAGTGAATATACGCTCTAAAGCACGAAGCCACTCCTCGGCAAGAATCGCAGTTCTTCTCTTCCATTAAAAAAACAAGTGGGTTGAATCGACGAAATTGCTCTACCGCTAGAGTTAAAGTATCACGTGGATTTGGGAGTTGTGGTTGTTGATTTTGAGCAGTGGTGAAATGGTGTGCCAATCCACGCAACACGGTAATCAGATCTTCGCCAGGATTAGCCATCTCTGGAGCATGTGGGGCAGATGGAGCCTCAATCGGTGGTTGCTCTTGATTACGATGGCCACGTCGGGCCATTTTAAAATTCCAAAACTAATATATCTAGAATCAACAACCATAAACTAATATATCTAATCATTGTTCCCGATAATAAATTTACATCAAATTTTATAAAAGAAAAGAAAACATATATTTTTATTTATTTATTCCCTAAATTCGACCCTATCCTTTTTAAATGGGGAAAGCAACTCAATTTTCTTATACTACTATTTTTATTTCATCTCCCAACTAGATAATTATGGGGCAAAAAAAATTTAAAATTTATATTTCCCTTAAAAAAAATCGGCCAAGAGGGATTTAATGGGGAAAATTGTTCAATTTTTTCAAGCCTATAGTAGGAATTTACCCTACAATTCCCACTACCCCATTAGTCAACAAAACAAAATTTAATCCCCTCCATAAACATAGTTTTTGGCCAATTGTCCCTAGAAAAGTAGTCTAATTATTATTTTATGTCCTAATTCCTCAATGATTATCCTAACTCGTCATTTAACTCAAAACGAAAAAATCATCCCTCATTATTTCTATAATTTTCGGCCAACATAGCTGTAGCGCCCCAATTTTAAAAAATATAGTTTTGGGCTTAAGGAACACTACATTAGTGTGTACCTAACTTTAAATAACTTTCAACATCAACAGAGCATTTCAAACCAACATCAAATAACCACGCTCACAGGCGGGTTAGCCCAATTCAAAAAATACAGCGGAAGCATTATATAAGTAGATGAGTCACAACTCATCTCAATAGTAAACAAAGGAAAACATATTTATAGACATCGGTTTATCAGTTCAGAGTTTAAGAAAGAGAGAAATAGGGACTTTGGAACTACAAAAGTATTTCATCATGCCCAAGTCTTCGTGTCATACTTTGCCTCAATCTGAAAAATATAATGTGGGGTGAGTGCTATGAAAATACACTCAGTGGTGTACACTTAAGCGACTGCATAATTAATTACAACTAGCAGAGATGCATCATACGTGGCATTTATACGGATCGACCGTAACTTTGTAATATGTACGAGCTCATAATGTGAAGTGATCGTCACTACAACACATAAATATGTAATATGTATGGTACAACCGCAACATGGGATTCATGCAAAACATACTAATCATGATTAATTAAACAGTCAACTTGCATTGAATAGCAATAGTACACGGTTAAGTGTAAAGATAACCCCACTTTTTTTGATGTGCAAAATGATTGTGCAGGATGCAAGTCCTAGTTCCCGGGCTCAATCTCGTCTCCTATACAAAATAGCATAACATGTCTTAGAAGCCTGGAATGGAAATATAATAATATATAATAATTTAAATATACTAGATAAACCTATCCTTAAAATTTGGGGGCATTTGGATGTGAAATTAAGAAATTAGGAGCAAAACGGAATAATAAGGATGTTTGGGTTTCGTTTTCTTAAAGTTGGAAGATTTAGGGGCAATTTGGTGATTTTGAATAGACCTTGTGTATGAGAAGGGTGTAACGAGACTATGGTTCAAATTTGAGGTCAATCGGAGTTCGTTTTACCCCTTTTGGATCGAAAACGAGAAAGTTAGGACTTAAGGAATTTAAATTAAAAAGGTTTGGGGTAGTTTAGTAAAATTCAAAAATTTAGTTCAAAGTATTGGGGGTCTATCTGGAATTTTCATATAAACTGATTTTGGAGGACTAAAGTGAAACTTAGAGGGGTCAAATGAAGTTTTCAAAAATTGCAAGCAAGTCCAAAACTATTTCAAATTATGTTGGCCACCTCGACTTTCAATTTCCACCCCCAACTCATCCTCACCACCATTTGCCACCTCGACAACCCTCGAAACTATCTCTCGCCAAAGAACCCTTATCGCAAGCAACTTACCCTCATTGACGACCTATTTCCGGCCATTGTTGGCCGGAAATTAACACACCCACACACACACACAAACACGTAGCACGCACACACGCACATGGGCGGCGAGGTTCCACCTCGTCGCCGCTGCTCACCACCAACCCACCCCCGACGTTCGTAAGTTTCTGACTTCGATTTTTTTTGTAAGTTTCTGACTTAGATTCACGGTGGAAACGAAATCCGATTGTGAAATTGATGAGTGGGATTTGAAGCCCTTGAAGAGACGAAGAGAATGGTTAAGGCTCGTCGATTTTGGACTGGTGGATTGCTAGGAATCGGCGGTCAAAGGTGGCGCCGCCGGTGATTTCGGAATAGGGTTTTTACAGACGTCTCTGGCGATTTTCTGGCGATCTAGAACACCGATCAGAGATTGGGAGGTGGCATTAGAAACCTAATTGAATGGGCTTTCTAACGGTATAAGGTTTGTGGAAATCCAATGGTCGGATCTCCGTAGATCTAGAGTCAAAGATTTCGAAATTTTAACTTTACCGGCGATTTGCCGGCGAACGGGGAATCAAATCGAAATTCCGACTTCGGATTTGGAACGAGGGCGATGAAAGGGTTCAAATGAGGTATGGTTTGTTAATTTCCATCGCCGATAGTCGGCGGCCGACGGCGGTGGCGGTGGTGGTGGCGGCGATGATCTCACGCCGGAAACCAAGGGTGAGGAGAGAGAAAGACTTGCCTTTTTAGAAGATTTCAGTTTTCGTTATTTCAAATAAGGAAATAACTATATATAGTAAGTTTTAAATGGGCTATGAAAATGGGTTTGGTGATTTGGGCTACAAATGATTTGAAATGAGGCTTAATTATATCTTAATTGGACTTGAAATACTTTGGTTTTTAATTGAAAATAATAGGAAGCCCCCGTAATTAAATTTATAATTTTTCTACCCGAATTATATAATTTAAATAATAATCTTAATTAGCTATAAATCCCAATAAATTACTAATCTAATTCCTTAAAAATTGCAAAAAATTTACCCTAAATTTTGATATTCAAATTCTAATACCGGTATTACAATAGCTCCTTCAAGGATCAATTTTTTCTTTTCATCCTAACACTCATTAAACTCTCCCAACTTCTCCTCACACGCTAAAAACTTAGACAAAACACAAGAACTCTCTCAATACCTCCCATAATGACCGAGAATTACAAGGAAGTAAGGTGAGAATTTTTTTCTTTCATTTTCATTTTATCTCCTTGAAACTTCAAACGTATACCTTCAATTTCTAACTTGATGAATCCTTCTTGTTGAGGTACTCCTAGAGGAATTTTCTTGAAGAATTAATAGTCTTAAACTTGACTACAAGTTTGAAGAGGGAATTCAAGACTACACATTTTTAAGGTGAGGAAATTATGGTTTTAGTATTTTCCTCTTGACAACATGAAGAATTAATTTTGACTCAAGGATATGAATTTTTGGAGTTTAGGGGCTGACCTTCAAGAGCTTGAGTCAAGAAGTTGATACAAGGAAGAAGACTCCATTTTAAATCAACCCGAGAAAGTCGACTACTACGAGGTGGGTGAAAATCTTTCAAAAAATAAGCAAATAATTTTGATTAAATGCATGTAGTACATGAAAATATTTTATTTACTAAATTTATATCATATGTATATTTTTGATATATATCAAGTTCAAGAAGTTGCACAAAAATGAGCATGATTTCGATTTCTTGCACAATAGGGACATATGTGCATAAATAATTTAATTTATTATTCATCTCTTGATTAATGTGTTAATGAATGTTATATGCTCCAAATATTTTTCTATGCTTGATATATATTCTGGAAAGTATGACCTTGTGCTCGAGTTTGAATAAATATGTCATTTATGCAATTTTTGCACGATTGAGGACTAAACCATAAATTCAAAACTATCCGAGGACCAATCAAATTTCGAAATTTTGAACTGTATTAATTGTAAAAATTAAATATTTTAAGTTAATATAAAATTTTAAAGGTTTGAGATAAAAAAATCCATTCTTGGAATTTTAGGGACTCAAATGTAAAAACTTGAAAGTTTAAGGACCAAACATTTAATTTTGAAATTGTCCAGTGCATCGTAAGTCCAAGCGGCTACGATAATCTAGAGGGGGGTGAATAGATTATCTCCATCTTTTCGATTATGACCTCCTTTTCGAAACAAATGAGCCAAGACAATAATAAAGGTGTGGGAAGTAAACAACACGCGTCGATTTATAGAGGTTCAACTCACCTAGGGCCTAATCCTCTACCACCCCAGTATATCTGGGATGGATTTCAAAAAGAAAAAAGATTTTATTAATTACCAAAATTAATACAACATCTTACAACATCACCTTGAAGAGCACCACACTCTTCTTCAACACCACCTTTGAGATTACCACAATCTCTCTTGAAGATTACCACAATCTCCAACCTTGAAGAACACCAAATTCTTCAACCCCTCGAAGAGCACCACACTCTTCAATAAGAAGATCACCACAATCTTCTTGCACCTATCACCTAGATCATCCAAGTGTGTCTTACCACAAGAACACTCACAAGGATATCTTGTGTTGAATGATAACCCGAAAATTCAAGATTACAATTCGATAATGAATGATACAAATTTTAGTGCAAGTGTAATCAAGAAATAAGCCTAGACCTCAAGATGTTAAAGTGAAAGACCTTAGGCTATTACAACAAGAATATTAACAAAGAAGAACAAATATGTTTGCTTGAATGTATCTTGTTGTGTTGTAGTATTCTCTCTTATTGTTGTGCTTCAAATCTTCCTCTATTTATAGGAGATGATTGATCATTGATAGGCTCCTCTTGGGAACTGATTTCTACAAAAACATTGCAATTAAAATCAAGATTATAGCTGTTAGAAATCAATCCCACAAATTAGGGAAAAGCTGTCTGCTGCACAACGGTTAGAATTTTGCTGTCAAACCATAGGGCGACCGGTCGCACACAGATAAACTTTGAAAAGAAAACACAGCAAAAATCAATAGGGTGACCGGTCCAGGAGGGGTCGGACCAGTCGAGCAGGGGTCCGACCGGTCGCCCCTAGGTGGACCGGTCCCCCTGACTCATTTTGAGGATACAGAGTGTTCTGAAGTTCAAATCTCATTCCAGGCACCGGTCGACGCTTAGGTCGACTGGTCGACCTCCCTCAAAATTATTCCGTCTCGTTTTCTGTTTCAAAACTCAACTCCAGGTACAGGTTGCCCTATAGGATGACCGGTTGACCTTAAAACAAAAGTGTTGTCCAATTTTATATCGAAAATAAACTTCAAGAAATGCTCCGTAAAATAGTAAAAATATTTTAGACCGATCGGGAGTATTTGGACAACTTTTAGAAACATTGTTTTGGTGTAAAAACCCATTAACACAAAATCATCAAAAGTGTTGTCCAATATTTGTCGAAAATAAACTTGAAGAAATACTCCGGAAAATTAGTAGAAATAATTTAAATCATTTAGGAGTATTTGGACAACATTTAAGAACATTGTTTTGGTATAAAAACAAAATCATCAAAATCATGATAAAACCATTTATCAAACAATCTCCCCTTTTTGATGATTACAAACCAAAACAATTTAACGAGGTCGATTTTGAAAACAAAACAATTTTACCGGTTAAAAATAAACTATCCGTTGTGAGCGACAACATTCCACGCAACATTAAACACAAGGATGGGAGTATAGATATACAAAACATTTAACCAAAAGCTCCCCCTATCAACATGCACATCAAGAGTAATGTAGAAGCAATCAACCAAAAGTTAAAAGCTCAGCTTTTACATATTGAGCTTAAGAAACAAGAGCTTATAAGCTCCCCTGTCAACAAAACATCATTAGACATGAATATGAGTCCATACTACAACAAATGGACTAAGTATAATCCACAACTTATGACTTTTAATAGCCACAACTTATAGCTTCTTTCTCGAGCTTATTTTAGCTTCTTTGACCTAATAAGCTTATAACCCCTTTCTCCCCCTTTTGAATCATCAAAAAGAATGTTAGCACGATAAAAACATCATATATTCATATCAAAGTGCGCAACTTAACCAATTTATCGAGCTATTTGAACATTGAAGCTTATAAACCAAATAGGAGAGAAAAGTCGATCATATGACTTGTTGAAGCTTATGAAAACTCATTTGATTATCAAAACATGATCTCTATAAATATATAAGACATTTGGAAACGAGAGAATCATGTAGGTGATGAATTTTTCATTGAAACGTTTTATCGAACACTTGGCGGGCGTCAAAAATTGAAGAAGATATATATAGCCCCTCGTAAATGTAATCAAGCCAAGTTTTTCATCATCAAAAGCAATTTTACAAATATCATTCATCAACAATCATCATTCACAACACAATTATGCAAGAATTCCAACAAAAATTCAATACATAAGCATTTTCTCAAGGGTTCCACCCAATTGAGATAAGGGGGTAGAATTCTTACCATTTAATCGGTGAGGATGAGTAACAGTGATGATAAATGAGCAATATAATCCCCAAAATATGTAATTTATGCAACAAAACTCATTTGAAGTGAATTGTGTGTGAAATTTGCAAAGGGGACGAAATATAGAAGAAAAATGCCAAAATGGCTAAGTCTGGAAACAGAAGGCATTTTAACCATAAAATCACTGTGGGCGACCGGTTGGAGGCTGGGGCAACCGGTCGACGGCATGGGCGACCGGTTGGCCTCAGCCCAATCCGCCCACTGTCCATTTTGATTTTGCAAAATCCGAAGTTTGAACCAAAAATCCGATTTTTCGACCCTAAGTTTTAAAAACGTGCAAAATACAAACGTAGACCTCATTCAATATACATTATGTCATAATCAAGCTCGAAATGAGATAAAAGACTCGGCGGTAAACGGTTGAAAACAAAAGTCCACGAGTTATCCTTGAGATGGAATTAAACACATCTCAAATTTTCATTTTTAGAAATGCAACCCCTTAGAAAGAGATATTGAATCTCAATATGTTTAGTTCGATTATGACGAACCATATTTTGAGAAATTGTAATCACCGGACTTGTTATCCCGAAAAAATATGATCGTTTTAAAAACTTTGGATAAACAAGCTATAAGAGAAAGTGCCTTTCAAATATTTGAAAATTTCTTTTTAACGGCACTTTAATGAGATTCGTTGGGATAGTTTTGAAGTCGAGCATATAGACATAAGACATAGAAAATGTCGAGTCTAAAAGAGTAATAAACGAAGATAAACATACCTCGAATTTGATTGTTAACCAATATTCCTTTCTCAACTTTTGTCCATCTTAATATTGTTGCCGTAGGAATAGAGATTGTTCTTCCTTCTTCCTAACTTCTTCAAAGGTTCTTGTGTATGCTTTGGTTGTGAAATATAACCACCTTCATGGCATTGTTTATCTTGAAGTTCAAGGAAGAAATTGAACTCCCCCATCATGATCATCTTAAATACACCTTGCATCAACTTAGAAAACATCTTGTACAAAAATTCATTAGTAGCACCAAATCAACTTAAATTTGCACTCATAAGCAATCTTGCCCTTTTTTTTTTCAAAAACAAAAAGAGTAGTTTCAACTTTACCTCTTGTAAAATCATTTTGCAAAAGAAAAATATCTAAGTCTATCATACCATACACGGGGTGCATGTTTTATACCAAACAAGGCCTTTTATAAAAATCACTTGGCCTAGAAAAATTTTCAAACCTCGGTTGTTTTTCATAGACTTCTTTTAGAATAAACCATTTAGAAAAGTGGATTTAACATCCATTTGGTAAAGCTTGAAATTTTAAAGCAAGAATAGACAAGTAAAATGCGAATAGCTTCAAAAACATGCTACGGATGCAAATGTTTCATCAAAATCAATTACCTTCTTCTTGACATTACCTTTTAGCTATTAACCTCCCCTTGGTCATCAAACTTGTTCCAAAATATCAAATAATTTCTGCAAAATCTTAACAAGATATCTTTGCACAAGAGCATAGTAATATTGAATAATAGAGATACAATAACAAGTAACACATACTATGCTTTCAAACAACTCATCAAGAGTTTCATAGAAAATGTAAGTTCAAACAAGCTTATAGAAAACTATATAAGGTCTCTTTTGGAATTTTGAAAATCCGAGAGCATATAGTTGAGACCTCATTTAAAAGAAGCATTTGAACAATAGTTTTGACAAGAATGAATATGAGCAATCAAATGCATAATTCTAAGATAAGGATGAAAATCAAATGTTTTTATCAAAACAAATTATAATCCTTTATAAAACTCGGATAAGACAAGTTTTATCGAATAGTGCCTTTCAAAAAGCGAAAAATCCTTTTAATGGCACTTGTATGAGATACTATGAAATATTTTGAAAAGCAAGCACATATGCATATGACACAAATATATCGAGTCTATAAGATGAATACCGATGATGAACGTACCTCGATAGTTTATGCTCCTCTTGACATATTATGACATAAATAGCCATTGAAGAAGATAAATATATCCTACACAATTCTTAAACAAGTTTTGCACAAAGCGACATGATACAAGTATAGGATAAAAACAATATGCATCACAAGTATGATCATGCCATAAGCATCCATAGGAGATTATAAAACTATAGTCTAAGTAAATGCACAAGAGTTTTTATAAGCATCATACAAGGTCTCCTTTTCAAAAAATTAAAAAAACAAATATGTAGAAGACCTCTTTAAAAATAGTTTGAAAAATCATTTTGACAATTAAGGCACAAATAAGAACATGCACAATAACAAAATAAAATGCATATTTAAACGGGGAGATACGGTTTACCAATTACGCCAATTTCATGGGTTGTGTCGTTCCCATTGTTGATGATATCTTCCCATTTGAAAATCATCTTGTTGATGATAGCTTCTCCGATTGCTCCATTTCCAAGGATTATGTCTTTCCCATTGTTGATAGTGTCTTTCTCTTGGAAATTCATTGTGGTGATGTCTTCTCCTTTGATCAAATGAGACGGTCATTTGATGTCTTTTGGCGGTATGAATTTTCCTTGATTATTATTCCGTCAGTACCTAATATGACATTGTTTTGTGGTACCCTCAAGTATTTGGGTCCTTTAGGATTAGCTTTGAGACTTTTAGGTCTCCAACAATAATTAGAGCTATTTCTAGCCCGACAAGTATTTACCGTATGACCCTTTTTACCACAATAAAAACAAGTAGTAATTCTAGGAGCATAATGACCAACACGCATAGAGACTTGATCCTTTTTCATATGATTGACAACATTAGGCTTATGATCAAGTTCTAGTTTCAAATTATCACAATTATGAATATCAACAATTTTGGTCATTTTATTGGTACTCAAGTTGGATTTTGATAAATCCTTTTTCATGCAATTAATATTCTCAACAAGAGTACTATTTTCTTTTTCAAGATTTCTCACCTTATCAAGTGTGGTGGTGTGAGCACATGAAAGTGATTCATAGGAAGTAAATAAACTATCCTTCTCATTTTTCAAAACATTGAATTCCTTTTTCAAATTTTTGTATTTCACAAGCAAGCATTGGAATTCATTTTGAAGTTCATCATAATCATTGAGCAAATCACTATAATCATTTTGCAAATCATTGTCATAAGAAGTAGACGATTTAGAACTTACCTCGTTTTCTTCGAAGCCCATAAGACAACGTTCGTTTTCATTCTCGTCGGAAGTTGTAGGAAGCTCATCCCATGTTGTTGGGTTTGATGTTGTATCCATTTGAGAAGTAGATGCTTTTATGTGACTCCTTTCATTTGCATATACTTCTTCTAATTTTCTCCATACTTCATGTGCCGATTTAATTCCTACAATATGATCATATTCCAAAATGGTAAGTGAACAATACAAAATATTAAGAGCTTTACCATTTAAGGAGATGATTTTCTTCTCTTCATCATTGAGCTCTTTGAAGCCTTTGGAGGTGTGTGGTGTGTCCAACATCGGAATGGATTCTTCATTAATGACCGTGTTCCAAATATCGAACCCGCAACCTTGTAGATAGCATTCCATTCTTTCTTTCCAAAATGTAAAATTTTTGCAATTAATTAGTGGTGGCTTGGTGGTGGAGGAGCCGGCAAGGTAGACTTCATTCGTAGCCGATGATCATTCCTCTTTACTCGTGATGTGGAACGAGCTTGCCAGAGAGTTTGAATTTGATACCACTTGTAAGTCCAAGCGGCTACGATAATCTAGAGGGGGGGTGAATAGATTATCTCCATCTTTTCGATTATGCCCTCTTTTTCGAAACAAATGAGCCAAGACAATAATAAAGGTGCGGGAAGTAAACAACACGCGTCGATTTATAGAGGTTCAACCCACCTAGGGCCTAATCCTCTACCACCCCAGTATATCCGGGATGGATTTTAAAAAGAAAAAAGATTTTATTAATTACCAAAATTAATACAACACCTTACAACATCACCTTGAAGAGCACCGCACTCTTCTTCAACACCACCTTCGAGATTACCACAATCTCTCTTGAAGATTACCACAATCTCCAACCTTGAAGAACACCAAATTCTTCAACACCTCGAAGAGAACCACACTCTTCAATAAGAAAATCACCACAATCTTCTTGCACCTATCACCTAGATCATCCAAGTGTGTTCTTACCACAAGAACACTCACAAGGATATCTTGTGTTGAATGATAACCCAAAAATTCAAGATTACAACTCGATAATGAATGATACAAATTTGAGTGAAAGCATAATCAAGAAATAAGTCTAGACCTCAAGATGTGAAAGTGAAAGACCTTAGGCTATTACAAGAATATTAACAAAGAAGAACAAATATGTTTGCTTGAATGTATCTTTTTGTGTTGTAGTATTCTCTCTTGTTGTTGTGCTTCAAATCTTCCTCTATTTATAGGAGATGATTGATCATTGATAGGCCCCTCTTGGGAACTGATTTCTACAAACAAATTGCAATTAAAATCAAGATTATAGCTGTTAGAAATCAATCCCACAAATTAGGGAAAAGTTGTCTGCTGCACAACGGTTAGAATTTTGCTGTCAAACCATAGGGTGACCGGTCGCGCACAGATAAACTTTGAAAAGAAAACACAGCAAAAATCAACAGGGTGACCGGTCCAGGGGGGTCGGACCGGTCGAGAAGGGGTCCGACCGGTCGCCCCCCAGGTGGACCGGTCCCCCTAACTCATTTTGAGGATACAAAGTGTTCTGAAGTTAAAATCTCATTCCAGGCACCGGTCGACGCTTAGGTCGACTGGTCGACCTCCCTCAAAATTATTTCCATCTCGTTTTCTGTTTCAAAACTCAACTCCAGGTACGGGTTGTTTGATAAATGGTTTTATCATGATTTTGATGATTTTGTTTTTATACCAAAACAATGTTTTTAAAGGTTGTCCAAATACTCCTAAATGATTTAAAATGGTTTTAATATTTTCCGGAGTATTTCCTCAAGTTTATTTTCGACCATATTGGACAACACATTTAAGGATTTTATGTCAATGGGTTTTTACATTGAAACTATGTTTCTAAATGTTGTCCTAATACTCCCGATCGGTCTAAAATGTTTTCACTATTTTTCGGAGTATTTCTTGAAGTTTATTTTCGATATAAAATTGGACAACACTTTGGTTTTGAGGTCAACCGTCGCCGTATAGGCAACCCGTGCACTGAAAGTTGAGGAAAACAGAAAAACTTCATGTTTATGGTCGTGGCAACCGGTCACCCTATAGGGCAACCGGTGCAAGTCGCCGACCGGTCGACCCTTTGGGCGACCGTGCACTGGGAGCAAAAATTGAAACGAACGTTTTCTTTCTTCCAAACCCATGAGGGGGACCGGTTGAGGCATAGGTCGACGGTCGAGGTAGACGTCGATCGGTCGCCTGTGTAAATGTGTATTCTCTTTTTCAAACGTCTATTTGTGTGCGACCGGTCGCCCTTGAGTTTGACAGCAAAAATGTAACCGTTGTGCAGCAGACATCTTTTCCTTAATTTGTGGGATTGATTTCTAACAGCTATATTCTTGATTTTAATTGTATTTTTCTGTAGATTTTCAATCCCCAAGAGGAGCCTATGCTTGATCAATCATCTCCTATAAATAGAGGAAGTTTTGGAGCAACCAACACAACAATTGAGATACAACACAACAAGATACACTTCAAGCAAACACTTGGTCTTTCATTGTTATTATTCTTGTTGTAAAATTGCCTAGCTTCTCACTTTCACATCTTTGAGGTCTAGGCTATTCTTGATTACACTTTGCACTCAATTGTATTATTCATTATCGAGTTGTAATCTTGAATTTGTGGTCGTCATTCAAACACAAGATATCCTTGTGAGTGTTCTTGTGGTAAGAACACACTGGGTGAACTAGGTGTTAGGTGTAAGGAGATTGTGGGAATCTTCTTGTTGAGGTGTTGAAGAGTGTGGTGCTCTTCAAGGGTGAAGATTGTGGTAATCTTCACAAGGTGCCGTTTGGAGATTGTGGTAATCTTCAAGTGAGATTGTGGTAATCTCAAAGGTGGTGTTGAAGAAGAGTGTGGTGCTCGTCAAGGTGTTGGTGTAAGATTTTGTTGTAATAATTTTGGTAATTATTAATAAAATCTTTTTCTCTTTTCGAAATCCATCCCGGATATACTGGGGTGGTAGAGGATTAGGCCCTAGGTGGGTTGAACCTCTTTAAATCGACGTGTGTTGTTTACATTCCGCACCTTTATCTTTGTGTTTGAGCATTCGATTGCAAAAAGAGGGCGAAATCGAAAAGATGGAGATAATCTATTCACCCCCCCTCTAGATTATCGTAGCCGCTTGGACTTACAAGTGGTATCAAAGCCAAACTCTTTGGCAAGCTCGTTTCACATCGCGAGTGAAGAGAAACGATCGTCGGCTACAAATGAAGCTCATCTTTCCGGCACCTCCACCACCAAGCCACCTCGGTTTGATTCCAAAAATTTTATATTTTGGAAAGAAATAATGGAATGCTACTTACAAGGTTGCGGGTTCGACATTTGGAACACCGTTATTAATGGAGAATCCATTCCGATGAAAGATACACCACACACCTCAAAAGGCTTCAAAAAGCTCAATGATGAAGATAAGAAAATCATCTCTTTAAATGGTAAAGCTCTTAATATTTTACTTTGTTCACTTACCACTTTGGAATTTGATCATGTTGTAGGTATTCAATCGACACATGAAGTATGGCAAAAATTAGAAGCCATCTATGAAGTATATGCAAATGAAAGGAGCAACTCAAAAGCATCTACTTCACAAATGGATACAACATCAAATCCAACAACATGGGATAAGCCTTCTACAACCTCCCATGATGAACAAGTTGAACAATGCCTCATGGGCATCGAAGAAGAAAACGAGGTAAGTTCTAAACCTCTACTTCTTATGACCATGAATTGCAAAATGAATATAGTGATTTACAAAATGATTATAATGAGCTACAAGATGAATTCCAAAACTTACTTGTTAAATACAAAAATTTGAAAAATGAATTCATTGTTTTGAAAAATGATAAGGATAGTTTATTTACTTCCTATGAATCACTATCATGTGCTCACACCACCACTCTTGACAAGGTTAGAAACCTTGAGAAAGAAAATAGTACTCTTGTTGAGGATATAAATTGCTTGAAAAATGATTTATCTAAATCCAACTTGAGTACCGATAGAATAACCAATATTGTTGATTGTTGTGATAATTCGAAACTAGAACTTGATCACAAGCCTAAGGGTGTCAATCACATGAAAAAGAATCAAGTCTCTAAGCACGTTGGTCATTATGCTCCTAGAATTATTACATGCTTTTATTGCGGTAAAAAGGGTCATACGGTAAATACTTGTCGGGCTAGAAATAGCTCTAATTATTGTTGGAGACCTAAAAGTCTCAAGACTAATCCCAAAGGACCCAAACACATGAGGGTACCACAAAACAATGTCATATTAGGTACCCGGCGAAATAATGATCGAAGAAAATTTATACCGCCAAGAAGACATCAAATGACCGTTTCATTTGATCAAAGAAGAAGAGACTATCAACAATGGGAAGGCAACAAACTTTGGAAATGGAGTAATCAAAGAAGTCATCGTCAACAAAGTGACTTCTCAAGGGGAAGATATCATCAACAATGGGAACGACACAACCCATGGAAATGGCGTAATTGGTAAACCGTATCTCCCCATTTAAAATATGCATTTTATCTAGTTAGTATACATGTTTTTATTTGTGCCTATATTGCAAATGAGTTTTCAAGTATTTATTTTGTTAATTAAGGTCTTCAATATATATTTGTGCTTTTAAAATTTTTTTTGAAAAAGAAGACCTCATATGATGTTTTTAAAACTCTTGTGCATTTTTGTAGACTAGAGTGTGTTATCATCTCCTATGGATTTTTATGGCATGAGCTTACTTGCGATATCTCTTAGCCTACACTTTTATCATTATGATTTGTGCTAGATTTGTTTTAAGTATTGTGTAGGATTTACATATTTTCACAAATGGCCATTTGTAGCTTTCTTAAGCTAATTTGAACTTGCATGATTTATTAGACTCTTGATGATCTTCTAAATGCATAGTATGTGTCTCTTGCTTCATGGTCTATATATATATAGTGTCTATTCCTACTATGCTCTTTTGCAAGATATTTTGTGATTGAGGCATGTTTTTACACTTGGGCTATTTTTTCTTGCTTATATAAGCGATGCCGTTAATGAGTTTGTTAAGTTGTGTAGATGAGAAATGAAGTACTCCAAATATTAGTTACCTCAAAATATTTGGATGTACATATTCTACTATGAACACCTTAGATCAATTGGATGCCCTATGATGATAGTAATGAAGAAGACAAATTCCTCAATTGATGCTTCAAGATGAAGATTGGTTTTTAGAATTGCAAGAGGAGCTAAAAAGGAAATGATACTTGGAAGTTGATGCCATGTCTTTCATCACAAACGATTATAAATGCAAAATGGGCACTCCGGAACAAACTCGATGACCAAGGCAACATTGGTCGAACTAAGGCGAGGTTAGTAGCTCGAAGGTATTTTCAAGAAGAAGGTAATGATTTTGATGTAATATTTGCACTCATAGCTCTTTTAGAAGTTATTTGCATTTTACTTGCCCATTCTTGTTTTAAGAAAATTTCAAGCTTTACTAAATGGATGTTAATTTTCTAAATGGTTTTATTCATATAGAAGTCTATCGGAGTTTAAAATTCTAGGCCAAATTTTTTTAAAAAGGCCTTGTACGGTTGATAGACTTAGCTATTTTTGCTAAATGATTCTACAAGAGGTAAAGTTGATACTACTCTCTTTGTTTTTGAAAAAGGGCAAGATTGTTTACTTGTGCATATTTATGAGAATATTTTTGGTATTACTAATGAATATTTGTGCAAGATATTTTTCCAAGTTGATGCAAGGTGTACTTGAAATGAGCATGATGGGGGAGCTCAATTTCTCGCTTGGACTTCAAATCATTCAATGCCAAATAGATGGTTACATTTCAAAAGAACTCTTGAAGGAGTTAGGCATTGAAGAAGGAAGAATCATCTCAACCTCTATGGCTACCAATGAAGAGATTGACAAAGGTTGAGAAAGGCATGTCGGTTGACAAACAAATTCGAGGTATGTTTTCTTGTATTATTTCTATAGACTCGACATTCCATATGCCTTATGTCTATATGCTCGACTTCAAAAATTATCCCAACGAATCTCATTAAAGTGCCATTAAAAGAAATTTTCAAATATTTGAAAGGCACTTCTTCTTATGACTTGTTGTATCCAAAGCTTTAAAATGTTCTTATTTTTCGGGATAACAAGTCCGGTGAAAATTATTCAAAATATAGTTCGTCATAATCGAACTAAACATATTGAGATTCGAAAAACTTTCTAAGGGATTGCGTTTTTAACAAAAACTTGAGATGTGTTTAATTTCGTCTCAAGGATAACTCGCGGACATTTGTTCATTTACCGCCGAGTATTTTATCTCATTTCGAGCTTGATTATGACATAATGCATATTGAATGAAGCTTACGTTTGCATTTTACACGTTTTTAAAACTTAGGGGCGAAAAATCGGATTTTTGGTTGAAAATTCGGATTTTTGGAAAAACTGACAGACAGTGGGCTGAAGGGGTTGAGGGCAACCGGTCGCCCTCAACGTCGACCGTCGCCCTAAGCAAAATATTGGATAAAAATGGTTCTGTCTTCAGCATTCGCAACTCTAACATATTTTGGCCATTTTTCGTCCCCTTCGCAAATTTTACACACAATTCACTTCAAATGAGTTTTGATGCATGAATTATATATTTTGGGGACTACCTAGCTCGGTTATCATCATCATTTCTCGTCTTTACCGATCAAATGGTAAGAATTCTACTTTAATCTCAATTGGGTTGAACCCCGAGAACTTGGCATATATGTACTATCTTGATGAAATTAGTATATGTTTGTGATGAGCTTATTGATTGTTGATGAATGATATTTATTAAATTGCATTTGGTGATGAAAACTTGGCTTGATTTCATTTACAAGGGCTATATATATTCTTTTCAACTTTTGACGCCCGCCAAGTGTTCGATAAAACGTTTCAATGAAAAATTCATCACCTACATGATTCTCTCGATTTCAAAAGTCTTATACATTTATGGAGATCATGTTTTGCTTATCAAATGAGTTTTCATAAGCTTATTCAAGTCATATGATTCGACTTTTCCCTCCTATTTGGTTTATAAGCTTCAATGTTCAAATAGCTCGGTACATCGGTTTAGTTGCGCACTTTGATATGAATATATGATGTGTTTATCGTGCTAACATTATTTTTGATGATTCCAAAGGGGGAGAAACAGGTTATAAGCTCTTTAGCTCAAAGAAGCTAAGATAAGCTTAACAAAAAAGAAGCTATAAGCTATGGCTTCATAAAGCCATAAGTTGTGGATCATATTTAGTCCACTTGGTGCATTATGGTTATATATGAATCATGGTCCATTGGTTGTAGTATGGACTTATATATGTTTCTAATGATGTCTCTTTGACAGGGGGAGCTTTTAAGTTATTGATACTTAAGCTCAATATCGAAAAGCTAATATTTTAGCTTATGTTTAAGTTGCTTCTATATAACTCTTGTTGTGCATGTTGATAGGGGGAGCATTTGCTATATGTGTTTGAATATCTCTACTCCCATCCTTGTGTTTTTATTGCATGGAATGTTGTCGCTCACAACGGACAGTTCTCTTTAACCGGTAAAATTGTTTTGTTTTCAAAATCGACCTCGTTAAAATTGTTTTGGTTTGTAATCATCAAAAAGGGGGAGATTGTTTGATAAATGATTTTATCATGATTTTGATGATTTTGTTTTTATACCAAAACAATGTTTTTAAAGGTTGTCCAAATACTCCTAAATGATTTAAAATGGTTTTAATATTTTCCGGAGTATTTCCTCAAGTTTATTTTCGACCATATTGGACAACACATTTAAGGATTTTATGTCAATGGGTTTTTACATTGAAACTATGTTTCTAAATGTTGTCCTAATACTCCCGATCGGTCTAAAATGTTTTCACTATTTTTCGGAGTATTTCTTGAAGTTTATTTTCGATATAAAATTGGACAACACTTTGGTTTTGAGGTCAACCGGTCGCCGTATAGGGCAACCCGTACCTGAAAGTTGAGGAAAACAGAAACTTCATGTTTATGGTCAGGGCAACCGGTCACCCTATAGGGCAACCGGTGCCGTCGACCGGTCGACCCCTTGGGCGACCGGTACCTGGGAGCAAAAATTGAAACAGAACGTTTTCTTTCTTCCAAACCCATGAGGGGGACCGGTTGAGGCATAGGTCGACCGGTCGAGGTAGACGTCGACTGGTCGCCCTGTGTAAATGTGTATTCTCTTTTTCAAACGTCTATTTGTGTGCGGCAGTGCACGTCGCCTTGAGTTTGACAAAAAAATGTAACCGTTGTGCAGCAGACATCTTTTCCTTAATTTGTGGGATTGATTTCTAACAGCTATATTCTTGATTTTAATTGTATTTTTCTGTAGATTTTCAATCCCCAAGAGGAGCCTATGCTTGATCAATCATCTCCTATAAATAGAGGAAGTTTTGGAGCAACCAACACAACAATTGAGATACAACACAACAAGATACACTTCAAGCAAACACTTGGTCTTTCATTGTTATTATTCTTGTTGTAAAATTGCCTAGCTTCTCACTTTCACATCTTTGAGGTCTAGGCTATTCTTGATTACACTTTGCACTCAATTGTATTATTCATTATCGAGTTGTAATCTTGAATTTGTGGTCGTCATTCAAACACAAGATATCCTTGTGAGTGTTCTTGTGGTAAGAACACACTTGGGTGAACTAGGTGTTAGGTGTAAGGAGATTGTGGTAATCTTCTTGTTGAGGTGTTGAAGAGTGTGGTGCTCTTCAAGGGTGAAGATTGTGGTAATCTTCACAAGGTGCCGTTTGGAGATTGTGGTAATCTTCAAGTGAGATTGTGGTAATCTCAAAGGTGGTGTTGAAGAAGAGTGTGGTGCTCGTCAAGGTGTTGGTGTAAGATTTTGTTGTAATAATTTTGGTAATTATTAATAAAATCTTTTTCTCTTTTCGAAATCCATCCCGGATATACTGGGGTGGTAGAGGATTAGGCCCTAGGTGGGTTGAACCTCTTTAAATCGACGTGTGTTGTTTACATTCCGCACCTTTATCTTTGTGTTTGAGCATTCGATTGCAAAAAGAGGGCGAAATCGAAAAGATGGAGATAATCTATTCACCCCCCCTCTAGATTATCGTAGCCGCTTGGACTTACACGGGTTGCCCTATAGGGCGACCGGTTGATCTCAAAACAAAAGTGTTGTCCAATTTTATATCGAAAATAAACTTCAAGAAATACTCCATAAAATAGTAAAAACATTTTAGACCGATCGGGAGTATTTGGATAGCTTTTAGAAACATTGTTTTGGTGTAAGAACCCATTAACACAAAATCATCAAAAGTATTGTCCAATATTTGTCGAAAATAAACTTGAAGAAATACTCCATAAAATTAGTAGAAACAATTTAAATCATTTAAGAGTATTTGGACAACATTTAAGAACATTGTTTTAGTATAAAAACAAAATCATCAAAATCATGATAAAACCATTTAACAAACAGGTACCCTCTGGAAATTTTCGAAATTTTAAATCCCTCAACCTGAAAAACTTACATTTTGAGGAAATTTTAAAAGGTTAAAGTGATTTGGGTTGTGAAAACCGATTGTTGAAACTTTAAGTACTAAAGTGTAAAAATTCCAATCTATAAGGACTAAAATAAAATTTTCAGAAAATAAACGCCCCAGATACCTGGAAAATTTTCATAACCTATATCTTATAACATTTTGCACTTATGGTTCAAGCTTCATAACAAACGAACACCAAGTAAACCCTTAAGGGCAAAAACCGAGTTTTGGACTAGAAATGGAATTTGTGAAAATTAAGGGACCTAAACCGACCCTATTTCAAAATTATTTTTGTCCCAACAACCCACTGTTACACATGATATTTTAAAATTAGAATCACATCAAAAGCCCTCCCGGTTTGTGGGATCCAAAATCTTAAGTGCAGGTTCGGAAGGACGCACGGGCAGCCCGTGCGTCCGTTCGAAGAGAAAATGCATCTTACGGCTTGACACACAGGCAGCCCGTGCGCCACGCATGACCGTCTTTATAACGACCCAATTTTATGAAATTGAAGTACTCTAAAATATTATTGTGAAAACACGAATTTATAAATTAAAGTGATGGCAATAATTATCAAAAAGTTGATTTAGAATTTTTATTTCTTAAGAAAACATATAATAATAATAATAATAATAATTCCAAATTAAAAATTCAAAAATTATTCCAAGCATAAACCGGAAAAAAAAATTAAAGACATAGATCCAAAATTTAGTTCGATCATAATTATTTAAAATATAAATATAATGATTTATTCCACCATCCACAACATCATATCTTCAGCCGGATTCCTCAACCTGAAAGTCATGATAATGATAGGGGTGAGCTTCATCTCGCTCAGTAGGGATATATCTGTCAATATTTAATATAACATGAAAAGCATTCACATAATTATAACAATAAATTCATTCATTTCCTCGTTTTTCTCTGACTGGCCAGTTCCTGCATATAGCATTGCGGGTTCACCCCGAAGATACTTTTGATCCTGGACCCTTTATATAGCTCCTAACTTATATGAATTTACTTCCTCTTGACATATATTCCAATCAATGAAGTACAATCAGGAAACATTAAATAAAGACAAATAATATAGAAATCTCTACCTTAATAATCACAGATATTTGATGTAAAAAAATGAACAATAAAAGTCCAAGTCCAAGTCCTCGCCCCTTCGTTTTCTACATTAAATAAATATATATAATTAATATGTGATTTTAATAAATCGTACTAATTAATGAAATAATTTATAAAAATAAATATTGAAAGAAGCTTGTGAATTGGGAATTATATATATACATGTACATAGGAAACTTAAATAATAAGTAGAAAAAATATCATACCTTATAATTATTTGAAATTTGGTGTAAAATTTGTGTAAGAAGTTATACATATTTATACTAATTAATTCTAACCCCTAAATAAACTCTAAAATAGCCCCTACAATAAATCCCTAAACTAACCCCTAACATAACCCTTAATTTAACCTCTAAGTAAAATATTGATTATAATATTAATAATTATTATAATAAAGATAATGATAAAAGCATAATAAATATAACATGTATATAATTTTATTAAGAAATGATAGACATAATATTATTGATAATTATTAGTCTAATAAAGATAACAATAATATTAATATTTAAGTGTTCTAATTATCATTTTTTTTTTAAAAAAATCAGGATATTACACGTGTGTCTCCTCGCCTCATGACATATTAATTTTGACTTTTGACACCCTGCACGGCTTTATATGTATCGCCATGCTTTTCACTCGACTACCTTGTTGATATGATATGAACTTAACAAATCTAATTGCGCTTGAGTCAACTTGGTGCGTCGAGCTCACAGTCGGAGTGGACTAGTCGTGTTTTGGAACTGAGCAGCGCGGCTGCGATTCCTTACCGGCCCCACCATCCTAATTCCACAACTGCGGACGGAGTGTCCAAGGGAAGTGGGTCGTAGTATGGGTATAATCATGATTATGACACTCGGGCCTTGCTATCCATAATCGTTGGAGTCGTCTCCCGGGTAGTAATAAGGTAGATATGGCTATGTGCAAAACGTGCTTTGGGAGTCATAAGGTAGAACGGAGGAATCGTTGTCTGATCCACACGGTTCCGATGTTACTTGCTTGGGTTGGCGTCACACTCCGTGCGCAACCACTACTTGCTTGGGTTGGCGTTACACTCCGTACGCAACTATTACTTGTTTGGGTTGGCGTTACACTCCGTACGCAACCACTACTTGAACTATTTTGCAAGCAAGCATTCATAGTGCTTGAATGATCATGAACTATTCTCATCAAACTATATAAATCTATATTATTTTGCATACCACGTTGCTTGTGAATCGCGTATGACGCACGCATCATGAATCATGCATTTTTTCTTCATATAATCGTTTTCCTGTATCTATATAAGCCACACTTACACACGATCACTCATCCACTAAAGATTATTGTCTCACCCCCACCTTTTCAACGGCCAGTTGTTGATCCACCATATTATGAAGACGTCAACGAAGACGACCAAGCGACGGAGTAATTCCTAGACTTAGTTCATCGATCTAGCCTTAAAAATCGTTTATGCTTTGTTAACGGACAATTTATTTCGTTTGATGTAATAGAGGGGCATAGGACCCCTTCGTTTAGACAATTGGCTTATAATAGTATTTCCGCTGCGACTATTAACTCTGTTTCCAAGAAGTCATGATGAACTATGTCTATTTGGGAATTAATGTTGCTCAAATACTTGGTGGATTATATTCTTAGAAGGGAGAACTGGCGTAAGTTAACCAGTGTCCCGCGACTCCACTTTTGGGGCATGACATTGTTCATACTAAATATGCAAATTTGGAATACTATATATGCAGAACATAAATATGCAGTATGCAGGGTATAAATCATAAGGACCAATGCCTAATGTATTTGAATTTTTTCTTGTTTTGTTCTAAGTATACAAAATAACAATCCTATATATACAATATCATATTCTAAATAAGCACACTATTAAAATTTTAATGTAATACACTTTGTTCATACTAAATATGCAAATTTAGAACATTATATATACGAGAACATAAATATGCGAGATGCGGTGGTATAAATCATAAGGACCAATGTCTAATGTATTTGAATATTTTCTTGTTTTGTTCTAAGTATACACAATAACAAAACTATATGTGCAATATTCATATTGTAAATAAGCACACTATTAAAATTTAATGCAATACACTTTGTTCATACTGAATATGCAAATTTGGAACACTATATATGCAGAACATAAATATGCAATATGCATGGTATAAATTATGCAGTATGTTGAAGGAGGAGAGAGGATGGTTGACCGCGTGATTGAAGAAACGTGATCAATAATAGATCACGCTCCTAATTTATAGGAGGAAAATGAGGGCGGTTATTTTTGGTATGTTTTTCTATTCCTATTTTGCCCCCATACGTGATCAATTGCTGCATTTATTAGGTGTATCTTGGCCATCTATTTTTTTTCAGGGTGTAGATCTGTCCCTACGGTCTCACCTAGGAGGGTGGTCTCACAGGATTTCTTCCCTATATATATATATATATATATATATATATATATATCCATACATAGCATTATAATTATATATATTCGTGTAAGAAGAAACAAAAAAATTATTTAATATGAAATTATATTCATAATAATGTATATATAAAATTACTTCTTATATTTATTAACATATTTTTCACGTTAGTTGATTTTTTTAATATTTATCAGTGTATTTTAATATTCAATTTTTAAATTATTTTGACTAGGGGTGTGCACGATACGGTCCAGTTCGGAGATTTAGAAATCTCCAGAATCGTCCCGAAGTTCGGAGATCCCAAAATTAAATCTCCAGAACCGAACCATAAAAAAAATCTCCGTCCCGAAAGTTCGGTACGTGTCACGCCCCAAATGGGACGCAACGACGATCCACAACTTAAATACAAATAACCAAACAGTCTAGACGAATATTATCGAGAACCCAATGAAATAGAGTAAAAATAGCAGCGGAAATAAAATAACAAGCACAACTTACAGTCCACAATCCATAATCCAAATTACATCCTCGAAAATCAACCAACGATAACAACTTAAAAGTCAAAGGGTCCTACGCCCTTCAGTTACAAACCGGAATAAAAAGAAAATAGCATAGTCCAACAACAATCACAAGAAACGAGTCTATCAACAACAACAAGAAGTAGTAAATCCAACAAGCGGAGTACAAAGGCTCATTCAAAGGCCGGTTCAGCATCTTCAACGAAGTCCTCATCTAAAGGTTAGAAAACAGGTGGGGATGAGACATAAATCTCAGTGGATGGGGTGATCGTGTGCAAGTGTGGCGATATATAGTTAATGCGAGAAAATAATTATATGAAAATGCGTGAGTATGATGCATGAATTCACACACAGTCCACAAGCGTTGTGATAACTATATTTAAGTAATATACTTATACAGTTCAAGAAAACATTTCATGATCACACAGGCACTATGTGATTTAGTCAAGACAGGTAGGATTGCGTATGGAAGTGTAACGCCAATCCCATGCAAGGCAGATAATGGTTGCATACGGATTTGTAGCGCCAACCAATGCAAAACAAGTAGCGGTTGCGTACGTATTGTAGCGCCAACCAAACGGGTCCGATAACTCCGGAATCGTGTGGATCAGACAGCGATTCCTTCGTTCTTCCTTGTAACTCCCCGAGCAAAATGGTCCAAGACCTGTCACCTTATCGCTCCATAGGCAAAGACAAATCCACAGTAGAGCTAGCTAGGCCCGGATTGTCATAATCATGATTATACCTCAAGTACTACGACCCGCTTCCCTTGGACAAACTCCATCCCTCAGTTGCGAGATTAGGACGATGGGGCCGGAAGAGTGGAATAGCGGCGAGAGTTGCCGGTTCCATCCCCGATGTATCCATTCAAGCGTGAGCTCGACAAACCAAGTTGACTCAAGCAGGAAAGTAAATACAAGTTCAGGTAGTCAACCAGATAGTCGAGTATTATTGATTCAGGGAAGCAGTTCAGGAAAATTTTGAAACGCGAGTGGCAATTATGGCGTTGGTGGAGTTTTTGGATGAAGATGATTATCGGAAGGATAAGCAACCTTCGATATCTTGAAAGATTAGGTGGAACATAAGTTCCGCTATAGATTCAACATCGCAAGGCGGGGAAGTCGCTCCGCGATCGGGTATTAATCGGTCAATTGGTCCGATAAGTCAAGGGTTTTTGGAAAAATAAAATATTTTAATTAAATCTCCAAGTCAGAGGGTCCATGACTATTTTAGTAAAAGGAAAAATGATTTGAGTTAGGTCTTTATAAAAGAAAATTTACAATTTAGTCCCGTTTTGTAAAAACCAAGACTTTTGGGGTTAAAAATTGAATAAATAAATATCCCAACCTTGAAAAATTATGAAGTCAGTTCTTAAATTCTCAAAATTGTACAGAGATTCAGGTTTTTAAAGTTTTGAGGTCGAGATTTTGTAAAATTCTCACATTGGCCCCAAATTTGTAAAAATTGCCAATTCGGACCTTAAGTTTAAAATAATCGGAACTCACAAACCGGAAGGGATTTTAATATGATTCTAGTTGGAAAATGCCACTAAGATTAGTAGAATATTGGGACAAAAGCAGTTTTTAAAAGAAATAAGTTTAGGTCCTTTAACCTTTGAAAATATCATTTTTGTCCCATTTTGAAATAATTGCCTTTAAGGCTTTTAGGGGTCCAATTTTTATGAAATTTGAACCTTGGGTCCAAAATATAATTAAGTTATAGTTAAGTTAGTATTTCCAGGTGCATGGGCTGCATAAGTCCTGGAAATTTCATTTGGGTCCTCAAGTTTAGTATTTTACACATTAGTCCCTCAATTTTAGAAAACTTACTTTCCAAGCCCTAAACACTTGGATTTTTGGAATACATTTAAAATATGTCATTTCCAGTACCTTAAGAATAAAATTTTCAAAATGTAAAGTTAAGGTCTGGTACAGTTTTAAAATTTGCAATGTAGCCCTTAAACTTTCAAAATTTTACAATCTAGTCCTTGAGCTTTTAAAGGTTGATTTTATTTATCTAAAAACTCTTAAAACTTTATTAAAATGTCCAAAAGTCATTTTTGAACCTGAGTATAGTCCCAAATTTCGAAATTTGCAGAGGGTCCTTTAACTTTCATTTTCTTGCAATTTAGTCCACCAACTTTCCATTTTTACATTTTTAAGTCCAAAATTAAAATTTAATCAATTATGCTCGACTTGTCCAGGTTATAAGTCATCCAAAACATGGATTTCAAAGATCATACACATGCATGTCCAATACATACAAGAATTCATCAAATAAAACATTAAATTGTATATGCATGCACCTAAAATTCAATAAATAGCAATTTTGAGCAACTCTTGAGAATTTTCATGATTTGATACATAAAATTGACATGCAATACATAGATTATATATCTCAAGGCTCATGATCAAAATTCTACATGCATTTTAATAAAAACACCTAGAAGTTGGAAAGTATTTTTCCACCCACCTTAAAATTGGAAAATTTTGAAATAAAAGGGTAAATTTCACAGGTTTTGGATGAGGTCACTTAGGTCAGCCCCTAAGTCAAGAAATATCAAAAATTTGATGTTAGAAAAATGAGAGAAAAATTAAGGAGAAAAAGAAGGAGATAAGAAAATGAGAAAGACTACACTTTACCTTGTGTAGTAGGTGATTGGAGACTAGTTGAAGCTTTAAATTTGGAATTTTTGGTTCAACTCCAAAATCACCTAAGGTCAGCCCCTATTTCTCAAAAATGAAAAAAGGGGTGTTAAAATTTGAAAAAAATAGAAAGAAGAGGAAAGAACGGTTCTAGTGTCCAATTTTACACCTTGTAGTCCAAATTTCTCTACTAGTTCTTCTTCAAGTCTTCAAGTTTCACCACCATGCATGCATGTCTCCAAGTGGTCTTCTAAGTACCTCAAAATTCAAAATATAAACTTAAGTTAAAAGAAGAATGTGATGAGTAGGAAGAATTTAAGTTGAATTTGAGGAGTGAAATTTCTTACCTTGAGAAAGAGGGTTTTCGAATTTTTGAGTTTTAAGTGGTAAGATTGTTTGTTTTTGTTTGGATGTTTGAAGAAAGAAGGTATGTTTGATGTTAGGAAGAAGATGTTCTTGGAGTTATGAAGATGGGTTTGAAGATGTGAAGGACTTGGGTTTGAATATTTGAAGATGTGAAGAAGGGGTACTTGAAGATATGAAGAACTTATGTTGAAGATTTGAAGATGTGAAGAGTTGGTGTTTGAAGGTTTGAAGATATGAATGAATTTTGTTTGAATGTTTGAAGATGTGAATGAATTTTAGAGAGAGGTTAGAGAGAAGGAGGAGAATTAGCTTGAGAGATGAAGGTGTTGGATGAAAAATGAACAAATTTGTTCATTTTTCCTTCATGTGGCCGTCCACATGCTTGAGAGGGGGGAGAAAATTTTGATTAATTTGTGTCTTGCATTTTGCCTCTTGCATGGGAGACATTTTGGAGGTCAAAGGTATGGGCATGAGATGGTTTGAATGGAATGTTGGAAGACTTCCAACATTTTGGCAAAATTAATAATAAAGAATTGATGTATAAGATGATGTGTATAATATTTGAATTAATGGTATAATTATACACAAGATGACTACTATAAGGTGTAAGTGTACAAGAGTTGGATGATATTTCTACTCCAAATCATCACCATGGCCGTCCATACTAAGGGCATTATGGTAATTCCATATATTTGTTTTTGTCCCAAATTTGATGATAATAGATGAAATATATCAATCTCCAAAATAATTAGTGATTTCCTTGATCACTTATAAGTCTCATGATCACTTAATCTAAATCAAAATCTTAATTCTATAAGGTAAAAGTCTCTAAAATAAATAGTCTCTTAAAATTCTAAGGTGACTAATAAATACAAAAATAGTAATAATGATCAATCAAGTGATCATAAATGAGAAATATAATTAATAAAGATCATGATCACAAGTAATAAATGAAATGAAATAAAATACAAAATATATATTATTAATATTTACCCGTCAAAGTGACGCGGTAAAATAGTCGATTAAATACATAGACGACAATAAGAATCAATTATATGCTCGGAAAAATCGGGGCTTCACAGTACGGTTCGGGATGGAGATTCGGTTCTAATGGGATGGTACGGAACGGTTGGGGACAGTTCAGAGAAACGGAGATTTAAATATTTCACAAATAAAACACACAAAAAGGTGAAAAGAAAAACCAGTGTAAAAATCATTAAACGGTTATACTTTCAATCTCTTTTTTTAGTGCAATTTCAAAAATACATACTAAAACTATAGTACTATACATGTTTAACTTTTGATATTTTATATTTAACTTATACATTAAATTTCTTTAATTCATATTTAAGTGCTAAATTTTTAATATTGTAATTCTAAATCTTTCTTTTATGATATAGACTATACTATATATTAGTTTAATATCAATTTAACTTTTAAATCATTTTCATCTAATTTATAGTTAAAAGTATTGATTTTTCTTTTTTTATTTTAACATAATATGCTTAAGATATTATGTCATTTGTATTAGTAGTAAATTAAATATGATTTTATAATTCCATTTATTGGGTTCATTTAAATAAATTAATATGACGTAACTATTAGTGAATTAAATATATATTTGTAGGTCCCAAGGGGTGTGAGTGTAAGGTTTAGAAGGGGGGGTTGAATAAACCTTACCAACTTTTCAAATTTAGTCCTTTTAAATTCAGAGTTAATACTACACATCTAAGTCCTTGATGGACAGCTAAGTTAGTTAATCAACGGAGTTAGTCACTCAAAGCACTGGACTCGATTTTGTTGATAGAATAACTCATTTGTTTTGACTAAAGACTTAACTTGATTGTGATATGTTTTTTGGAAGACTTAACACCCTTGATTTTGGTTTAAGTTTGTTTCAATACTTGGTTTTAGCACTTTGTTGATTATCAATTGGTATAGCAAATTTATCAGCAAATATAAATGTAATATGTAGAAATTAAAGTGCTGAAATGTAAATGACACAATAAGTTTTTATAGAGGTTCGAAGATGGGGTAATTCTTCTACTCCTCTCTTCTCCAACTCCTGGAGGAATCCACTAAGTATTGATCAATATACGAGTGGTTAACGACCCGATACAAGTCTTGATCACACTGGTGACTTGATCCTTTGGGACTCGATCCGGAGATGCCTTGATCACACGCTGGCTTCTCATACGACTCAGCTTCTTCACAGGGCAGCTGCCTTGCTACTACAGCCCACTTGCTCAAGTTCCTTGGATTTGATCACGAAGCCCTCCAAATTACTTAAGCCTGGTTCGATCTTGAACCTTCCTACAATCCTTCGTGTAATGTAGACCCCCTTGATTCTACAAATATTTCCTCTTCAACTGATTGAAGTCGTCTTTCCTTCACAGGTGAGTGTAGGATTGATTTCCTCCGTAATGTAGGCTTGAGGATTTAGCGTTTAATAACTTGAGAATATTTCAGGTTACAAATGTTTCTTTCTTGCTTGTATTAAATTCTCAGATGGTCAGGGTAACCAAGGTAACCTTTTCTCAAATAAACTCCTCAGCCTTTTATAGTGGTCTTTCAAAAATTTGCCCGTTGAAGAGATAGGCTTGTTTTTTAAAGTCACTTTTGGTCGTTGGCTTGTCTTGTTGCAGTTCTTGGAATTGACATTTCCTCGTATACGTGATCCTTCAGCTTTTCAGAGATCTGACACAGGTGCAGTGCTTCCCATTGGTTTATTCCTTTTGCACGCTTCTAGGACTGTGAACTTTAAGAAAGGTAGTATGGAAATATTACTTGTTTAAGTAATTCTCTTGATTTCTGTGCAACGGATCTCTTTCGATTATCTCGACTTGACCGCATTTCCTTGCCTTCCCAGGTGACTTGAGTCACTTCCAATCATTGGATGACTCTTGTCACTTCAATCTTGAGACTTGGCTATCTTGAGTTGACTTGGCTTCACTCGATTGCATCTCGGATGCACCTTGATCGAGTTCTATCTTCTCTTCTTTGCCATACTCATTTGCCTCACAATGAGTCTTCCTTCTAGTCTCCGGTTTGTCTTCTTGCATGTTCAGGCATAGTGACTTAACTCACTCGACCAAACCCTATCTATTACAATGCAATTTACAACAAAAATGGGGTGCCAACTTCCTATTCTAAGTTTTACATGGCATTCATCAAAATCTACAAAATAATTTCCCAACAATTTCCCCATTTTTGATGATGCCAAAACTTAAAACATACATCAATAATTAAACAAAGAAAGATACATACGGACAAATGTAGAATCACGAGAATGTATGCTTAGAATCGATCTTTTATTGATCATAACATTCTTGTTCTTTACATAGTCTGTTTACAAAGTGTATCGAGCTTGAATCAAAAAAAATGTATCGAGCTTAAATGGACCTTAAAGTAACCATGATGTTCTATATCTCCACAAGTATAGAAATTGTACAATTTTATTCAATGTACAGAAGACTTACATAAAAATGTATTTACATAGTAAAATACACGAAGGGGTGGACATCAACACTTCATCTCCCTTCGCCTCCTTCTTTCATCTTCTTGACTCATCTCATCTTCGACCTTCTTCTCTTTTTCTCATCTTCACCGCCTTCTTCTTTTCATACGCCCTTCTCGGCGCCTTCATCTCTTCTCGGTCTTTCTTGTCTTTCCTCCCATAGCTGAGTTTGTCTTTTATTTTCCTCTTCAATTCTCTTCACATACTCAAGCATTGTTCTTAGCCACTTGCGCAGTTGGCTACTTCGTCAAATCAGCCCAATAGATCCCTCCTTTCTTGCTGGATCTATTACTCAATATTTTTGGGCAGAGGTCTAGGTCTCAAACTTCTTCCTCCACCTCGCTTCTTCCTCTTCCTCCGGGCGTGTCTTTGTCTTGGGGTCTTCTTTTCTCGGTGAGTGACTAGCAGAGTGACCGGCAGAGAGCGCCGATGGTCTCGTTGCTGTCGGCTTCTTCACGTAGTGTGAGACCTTTTTCCCAAGACAAATCCCAGGCTTGAGCCGTGGACATATTTGCGAAGTAACCTTGGATGCAAGCGTCTTGAATTCATCAACAGATCTTGGCTCGGTTCGCCCAAAGCATCGAAATGGCATAGGTGTCTCATGCTTTGGAATGCCTCCATGTTGTTTGAGAATATCCATAACTCGGGCATCCATCATTCCTTCCACTTCCTTCATCCCTCGCTTCAATTTTGTCTTTCTCTTTTCAAACCATAGGTAGTGCAGAGTGTTGGAGTGGCAGAGTCATTGGGAGTTTTTCGATAATATCATTTGTGACAAGACCTTGTTGAGGGGTTTTAGCAATCATCAAGGTCACATCTTTCGAACCTTCCCCCTCAACAGATTTCCCTTTCTTCTTTCTTATTACTTCTAAATTTGTCTTTCCCTTCACAGTTGTTTCCTCCTTCTTAGCTTCAGATCCCTTCAGCGCCTTTAGGTATTCCTCTTCCCCCTTTTTGGCATCATCAAAGGAGAGATGAACCCCTGGAAACAAGCTAGCAAGCAAGAAGTCTAGTCTGCCGATAGCCGAGTCTAGCCAATCTGGCTGCGGAGTATGCGGCACGGAACTCAGTGCGGGTGGCGTTGGATTCAGCTGCTACCAGCTTCATCTCAGCCATGAGAAGATTGAATTTTCGATCCATATTCTCTTCCACGCACATGAGCTCGTTCTTATTGTGTTCACGCAGCAGTTTTATCTCTGTGGTGTGAGATTCATGCATTTGTTCGATGTGCTCTTGTAATTTTGTCTTTGCATCAGCATTCTCAGCCTGCCAGACTAGCAACTTGTTGAACAATGTCGTGAAATATCGAGCTTGTTCCACACGCATTGTCTATTCTTTGTTGCCACCACTCCCGGATCGACTATTATGCCTCGCAAATCGCCGATAAGGTTGGCGTCTCTGTTATCGGCCTCATGTCCGGTGAGGCCTGGTGCCTCTCCATCTTTTCAATCTCGGCAAATAAGGCTTTGAAAACTTCCCGAACTTGATTGTCTCCTATGTTTTGGTGACGGCCAAACAAGCGTCAAAGTCATAGTCAAATTCACCGAACAATGGTGTACGATGGAATAACAGGTCAGTCGTGGAAGCGCTCGCGATCTCTAGCGATTCTTCGGGGAGGTCATGTACCTCCAGAGAGAAAGGAAATGATTCTACAAAAATATCATCACGGGCAATCGAATTGTTCAATGATAAAGCGGTGCTCGTGAAGTCCCCCTGTGGAGTCGAACACCTTTCTGACTTGGGAGCTGCGCGATGGACTCTGTTTCATTTGTGGTGCTGTTGTGAAGTCAACCCGCCTTTGCCGAGCCTCATTGTCTCAACAGCTTCGTCGGTCTCGTTGGTTTTCCAAATGAGTTAGTGGTCCTCGGCCTTATCGAAGCATCGGACGATGACGAGATTGCCATGGGTAGCTCATCATCAAAGTTGAATGTTTGGCGAGTAGTCTTGAGGTCAGACTTACTCGTGGTTGGAACATCCTCAGCTGAGTCTTTTGTATCCGCAATAGGGGATGACTCGAACTTCATCTTCACCTTCGGATCCCGGAAAAGTTACATCGGATTATCCGGGAGTCGTGAAGAGCAATTATCTCCTTTTTCGATGGATCAATGATGGCGAGGAGGGATGTTCGTGCCTCGTCTCTTTATCCGGGAAGTCTCAACCTCCCGTTGGCCTTCATTACCTCCTGCAGTCTCAAGCTGCGGCGAGACCTTGGACATCCCCTTCCCAGTGTCACTTTGTCTTGGGGTCTTCTATGGTGGCATCCACCGGAGTCTCAACTCCATGGATTGCACTTTCGCCGCCGTGCCAGTGTTAACTCCCAGGCGGTTCCTTCATGTGCCTCAACCGCATCGCGGCGTCATTGGCTGCGGAGCGGTTGGCACCTCACCGAGAGCAGCAGTCTCAATCATCGAGCCTCGTTGAAGACAACTTGCTTGTGTATTCTCGTGATTGTTCCTTCTCCACTTCGCCTCCGAGATTCATTGTGGAGTCACCGCATCCTCCGACCTTCTTGCGGTGGAGGAGTTTCCCCTCGGCTAGCACACCGGTGAGTGACTTGGAATGGGGTCACTCGTCTCTAGACTCCGGTTGTTCCCATTGAGTATGCAGCCGTTGGGGCGGTGGTAAGACACCTTCATTAGGGGTTGGCTCATTTGGGGTCCCCACAATCCCGGTTCATCGCCGAGTTCCTTATGACCTTCCTCCAAATGGTGGGGAAGTGGTGGCACCTTGATGAGTGGCAACTGGCCGCACCACTCCCATGGGATCAACTTCCGGTGTGATGTGGAAGACTCCCTGGTCCTTCCAACATCCTTTGCTCATGTAGGGCTCGGATTCCCGCATGGCTTGCTTTGCATCTCTAATTCTTCGTCAGCGGCCCAGGGTCCAGGTCATCATCTTCACTCTCGGAGAAAATGTCGAGATGAGGATGTGTATGTTGATGGTTCGATAAAAGGACAAAGACTGGCCTTTTCACGAGCCTCAACTTCTTCACTTTGTCTCTCCTTCTCCTTGTCCTTGAAGATCGCAAGATATCCATGCGAGTTTTTCTTCATCCGATTGCTTGGACAACAAAGTGGTCACTCCAAGAAAGTTCAACGATTCCTCTTCTTCTTCGATAAACTCAGGTCTTTGGAATGTTCCTGGATCGACTCAACTTCCACTTCCTCCACTCTCATGAGGCGATTTTGGATGTCCGGATAAGGGGATAGGATCATCACATCATCATCATCTCTATCATCTTCTCCTTGCTGTCCCTCGTTCTCAGGGATAGAAGGTAGCAAGCTTTGGTGCTCCATACCGTCAGATGCGTCTGTTGCAGGAGGGGATATAACCATGTCAACAGGCGGGTTTGTTTTCTTAGCTACCTCTTGTGTCTCAGCTGTTCGAACTACATCTGTGTCTTTAGTTTGCCTCTGTTGATTGCCTTCAGCAGACTTGGCTGTTTCATCAACAATTTCTGGAGACTCTACTTCTCCAGCGAGTCTCGATGTCTGTTTGGTGAGTGGCGACTCGGCCCGGTTTCTCAAGCTCTAACGCTTGAAGATTCTTCTTCTTCTCTTTGTTTGTACCAGAGGGACTTCTGGTTCGGATAAGGTTTCTTCTGAGTCCTGGGCGACGGGGGCCGGTGCCGTCGTCTTCTTCTGAGGAGCTGGCCGTCGTGGCTTATCGTTCTCCTTTTCTTGACGAATAGGAGAAGGTATTTGAGATTCCTTCTCCGCCGCTGCTTCTTGAGGGGAGGGAGACACGGCTAGGAGCAGTGACTCGGCTGCGAGGGCGAGGAGCGATTTCTTTTTCTTTGTTGCGGGGGCAATGATCTTTGGCGGTGCGGGAGCGGCCTTCTTTTGAGGACGGGAGACAGTTGTATCATCGTGGTGGTGATTCCCCCTCTCTTGTATCCGCTCTTTTAGTGTAGGCTCTCTTCTGTGCGCCAGAGAGGTTTGATCGAAACATCCTCTTGTTTACATGAAACGCCTTTTCATGTCGAAGAGGGACTTCCTTTACTTCCATCATTCGGCCAATCACCAGGCCGTATCCCAGGGAACCTCCAAATGTGCCATCCTCCTTGAAGGATTTATTCCCAACATTCTGCAGCAGTCTGCACGTATACAAACTCGGCCGGTTCACTTTCTTCTCTTGATGATCGGCCATCACGATCAACTTTGCTTTGGACAACTGGTCAAAGCTCCCAAATTTGATGTCTATGCATTTGGCAACGATGTCCAGCAATTTGTGGTAGTCCTCAGCCTCTTATTAGCTGTATAGACTACTTTCGCAGCACAGTCGGACTTGGCTACTTCCTTCCAAGCAGCAGCCAGGTCGACATCAGCTTCATAAATTTCCGGCACTCCTTCCACCGGTAATAAGCAGTGTTCTGCCAGATCCTTGGCAGTAATGGTGAACTCCTTTCCATGAACAGAGGACTTGATGCCCTCATCGTGAACCTCAGTGTTCACGTAGAACTGTGCGACCTCTTCTACGTAGGTCATTGGGAACTCCATCGTCAAAAATGGTCTTAATCCAGATTTTTCCAGTTTCTCAGCAATCTTCTTCACGAGGATGTCGTCGGACCCTTGTTTAACCATACCATCGAAGTCCACAGTGGACCCGGTGTGGATTTGCTTTCCTAGCTTGGCAAAATCATGAGTAGATGCCATTTCGAGATGTTTTACCAAACAAAACTTGAAAACTGAACTGAGGATTGATAGGGTTTTGAAAGAAAATTTTTGCTTTTGCTTTCGAGAGAGAGATGAACAGTTTTGGGTAAAGTGAGTGAGAAACGAACGAAATGGTTTAAGTATGGTTTATGAAAGGACGTGCGGGTGGTTTTGAAATTTGATCAAGATCAACGGCTTAGATCTTGCACGCCGATTAGCATTTAAGTTCTCGCATTTAATGCGGCAAAGATTTATATCCAATCATAAGCTTGGTGTGCGGCTTTTGATTTGTACATGTCATAATTATCGACGTCATTCTTAAAAACATTCTCGCTTAGTAAAAACGATCGTGTTTTTGTCACTTTGCTCATAAATGACTCAAAGCTTACTCCTTAGCCGATTCAATCCTTCTTCTCTCTATTCTCCTTGTGACTCAAATTGTCGCCTTACTCGGTGCGGTGACTTTCCGATCTGGTGATTTACTTAGCTAAATTACGAGTTGACTCTTTTTCCTCTTTTCATGTTTCATCCTTTTTCTTTGAGTCTTCCGAGTGTCAACTCACTCAATTAACCCTAGTTCATGCTTGAGTTCTTGAATCTTGACTCACATAATGGTTTTGTGAAAATGTCACCAACTGTTTATCGGTTGAAATATATTCAAGGTGATGTCCTTCTTTTCAACATGATCTCTTATGAAGTGATATCGACATCAATGTGCTTTGTTCTTGAATGCAACACAGGATTTTGAGTGATTGCAATTGCACTTGTGTTATCACACATAATTGGAATTTCTTTTTCCTCAACCTCATAGTCTCTCATTCTTCTTTCTCATCCATAAGACATGGGCACAACACTTGTTTGCCATGACTATCTATGCGCCAAATTTGTGGAGGTGGCTATTGAATTTTGCTTCTTGCTAAACCAGGAAATTAGCCTATTTCCAAGCATTTGACATGTCTTTGAGGTGCTCTTCTGTCACTCTACATCCAAAGGCATAGTCGAGTCCGAATAACCAATTAGCTTGAATCCACCTTCCTTTGGATACCATAAGCCAACTTCTTGGCTTCCTTTCAAATATCTCAAAATTCTCTTGGTTGCGATCATGTGGCTTTCTTTTGGAGTAGATTGAAATCTTGCACATACACCTACAAAGAAAGGTGATGTCCGCCGACTTCTTTGTGAGATAGAGCAATGATCCAATAAGTACTATGTATCTTGTTTGATCTACAGGCTTGCCATCTCCATCCATATCCATTTTGACTGATGTATTCATTGGTATTTTCACAGAAGACTTCTCTTCCATACCGAATTTTTTCATTAAATCTCTGGTGTATTTTGTCGACTTATGAAGGTTCCATCCTTCACGTTTGTTTCACTTGAAGTCCAAGGAAGAATGTCGGCTCTCCCATCATGCTCATTTCGAATTTGCTTTGCATGAGATTTGAAAATTTATCACACAGCTCTTTGTTTGTGGATCCAAAGATGATGTCATCCATATATATTTGAACAAGTAGTATACTCTTCCTATCTTGAATTCCGAAGAGTGTTCTGTCCATTTTGCCTTTTTTGAATCCGTTCTCAGTCAAGAATTGTGACAATGTATCATACCATGCTCTGGGTGCCTGTTTTAATCCATATAGAGCTTTCTTGAGTTTGTATACTTTATCTCCAAGAGTATTCTGCTCAATCCTTGGAGGTTGTTCAACATATACTTCTTCTTCCAATAAACCATTAAGAAATGCACTCTTTACATCCATTTGATATACAATAAAGTTCTTGTGAGCTGCATAGGCAAGAAACATCCTTATGGCTTCCAATCTTGCCACAGGAGCAAATGTTTCATCAAAATCTATCCCTTCTTCTTGGCAATATCCTTTGGCTACCAATCTTGCTTTGTTTCTAACCACGTAACCTTCCTCATTCATCTTGTTTCGAACACCCATTTAGTGCCAATAACATTTTGATGGGTAGGTTTTTGAACCAATTCCCACACTTTATTTCTTTCAAATTGATTCAGCTCTTCTTGCATAGCTTGAATCCAATGTGTGTCATCCAATGCTTGAGACACATCTTTTGGTTCTATTTGTGAGATCAAGCATGTGAACATTGCTTCTTGTTGAGTTGGATCTGGTTTTGACACCTTCTCTTACATCTCCAATGACTAGTTCGGTGGATGGTCTCTCGGCCATCTTACATCGAGGTTAGAGTAAGTTAGTGGATTGATCGTCTTGTGTGTTATTTTAATCAGCTCTCTCATCATCACTTAGCGCAAATTTTCATTGTTTTTGAGACTTCGGCTATCTCATCTTCTTAGGGTTTATATTTTAAAACTTCAACATAGGGACTCTTTCGCATGGTTGGTTGATTCGACTTATCACTCACTCTTCAATCTCTTCCCCATTTACATTGGGCTCATCGAACACCACATGGATGGATTCTTTCGTAACCATAGTCCTCTTGTTGAGTACTCTGTAGGCTTTGCTTTCAATTTGAGTATCCCAAGAAGATACCTTCATCGACTTTAGCATCAAAAGCCTTTAAATTATCTTTGCCATTGTTATGGATGAAGCATTTGCATCCAAATATTCTAAAATATATGACATTTGGCTTTCTCCTATCCAAATCTCATAGGGAGTCTTTGTCACTATCTTTTATCATGCATCTATTTTGAGTATAGCATCTTTGTGTTTATTGCTTGACCCAAAATCTTTTAGGTAGCCTGCTTGACTAACATGGTCATTCTTTTCTTCTTTAAGAGTTTTGTTCCTTCTTTCGCAACTCCATTTTGTTGTGAGTCCTTTGCTGCAGATAATTCATGACCAATACCATTTTCAATACAAGATCTTGAGTGATTATACCATTGACAAACTCGGTTCTCCGCGAGATCTTATTTCGATAATGGTTTGACTTTTCTTATTTTGGATTCTTTTCATCATTTTGTGGTAGTTTTCGCAGAGTTTCTTTCTTCTTACACATGAATATTGTCCATGTATATCTTGAGTAGTCATCTACTACCACCAAGGTGTATTTATTCCCACTTATGCTTTTTTGGTTCAACTAGACCAAATAGATCCATATGTAGCGGTGCAATATTCTAGTTGAAGATGGACATGTCTTTTCTTTGAATGATGATTTGATTTGCTTTCCCATCTGGCATGCATCACATACACTTTCCTTCTTGTACACTGAGTTTGGAAGTCCTTCTACAAGATTGCTCCTGGCAAGCTTGTTAATTGTTTTGAAATTCGGGTGACTCGAGTTTCTTGTGCCGGCCCAACTAGATTAGATTTGTGCTCTTTGCTTCTAGCAGACATGTGCTTGGTGTTGCGATTGACCAATCTACCACATACATGTTCTTTTTCTACGCATCCTTGCAAAGACAACTTCATTGGATTGATGTCCTTGATTTGGCATATACCCATGTTAAATCCAACATTATAACCCTTGTCACAAAGTTGGCTAATGCTTAGCAAGTTGAAGTTGAGTCCTTCAACATATGCAACATCTGTGATTTCTAATCCATTTTTCTTGATGGATCCAGTGCCCCTTATTTCTCCTGGAGCTTCATTTCCTCCAAATATGACTTTTGCACCTCGACTTCTTTGAATTTTGTGATTTTTCTTGTTTCTGTCATATGTCCGGAATGCAGACCACTATCCATGTACCAGGTTCCTTGACACTCACATTCTCTTGAACCCGCAATCAAGGAAATTAGATTTTAGGTACCCATACTTGCCAGGACCGAGGGGTTAGTATTATGAGATGATCCAACTTGACTATAGCCAAATGATTTGACTCTAAGAGGTTGCCATCTATCGTGCCATAATCATAATTAACTTTAGCAAATTGCTTGGGGTTCTAAGTTCATACAAATTTGTCTCTTTTGTCGTATGCTGTGAATGTGTTTTGGCAATTCTTTGTATTTGGGTAGTTGTGATATCTCCGAGTGTAGTGCCTAGGTGCATAAGTGTCTTGATGATAGCTCTTATGCCTTTGGAATGGCCTTTGTTGAGTTTTAGGCCTTTGCCATTTGGCTTATATCCCATAGATCTTTGCTGATAGTTCACATTATTCCAATCAGCTTGGCTTGGGTAGTTTCTACCATTCCCATCATATATATTTCTTTTATAGAACTTCTGGGGATTTTGGTAGCTCTGTTTTTTCTTTACAGAGTATTTCTGTTTGGAGTTTGTTGAGGAACTCGGTGGATTTCTTCTCGTTGTCCTCTCAAAGACACTCAACTCGGTCGCTTTCCTTTCCTTTTCCTTTATAACCAAGGCCGGTTTGCTTGTGATTGTGCTTTGGAATAAATGTGTGTGCACCATTTGGAGTTTTGAATTTTTTAGATACGTCATTACTTGAAGATCCTTTTTCCAAAATCACTTTTGGAGATTGACATAGCACAGAGGAATTAAATCCTAAGCCTGTCTTGTCTCCACATTCTCTTTGACTCATAATAAGGTCATCCAAGGATTTAGATGCCTTAGTGAATGAGGCAATCACATTTTTGAGGTCATTCTCCCTCTTTTCTATAGCGGCTATTTTCGCTTTATTAACTTAACATTTTCAGCCTTTAGACTTTTATTCTCATCGCCTATTTGGCTTAGTGTTAGAGATTTTTCTAGCCGCAAGTCTACGGTGTCAAGTTTTAATATAGTGATATGAGTAGGGTTGTCGTATCCACGGGGGAATGCGTGTATAAGTACCAAGTATAAATTACCTACGCTATATTTGTGAGATCAATAATAGGTGGATGTCTCAATTTATAAATAAAAATAACTAGATATAACTAATCGAAATATAAACATCTAAATCTATGGGAGAATGAATTCTAGAGGTGTGATGAATCTAGTTTTCCCTTATATTATCAATATGGTATATCAATCACAAATTATCAATTAATAAGTCAAGATTTCTACAATAATCATTTCCTCTCTCGAGTGCCAAATGATTTTAGATCACAATTGGGAAATCAACATCTCTATAAAATTCACCAATTGAAATCTCAATAAAAACTATGAATCTTGGTTGATGGCTTCAAAGGATTCACAAATCTCTCAATTCTATGAAATCCACAGGTTATGCTATTTCAAGGCCATGTATTCAATTACCTCTCTCAAGTGTCAAATCAAATACACCAAACACTCTAAATTATTGATCAAGTAATTTAGAAGCAATAAATCCAAATAGCACAAATAGATTGGGAAATCTAGATTGACAAACCACAATATCAAAACATAAGTTCAAACATAGATTACATCATCCCTCTAGAATTATAAAGTTTAGCTCATGATGAAAATACAAATACCCATAATCAAATGAGAATGCATCTCAAATGATATGCAAGAAACAACAAAGAATGAATTAAGAAGGAATTAAAGAGATTAAAGAAGAATCTTATCTATTTCTAGATGATAAATGTCTTCAATCTTCTTCCCCAACTCTTTCCTTGTGTCTTGGTGGTGTTGGTTTTCATCCCCAAGTGTCCTCCATGCCCTAGTTCAAGCCTCTAATGTATCTATTTATAATACCCCCTTTTTAGATCCAAAAATCGGAGTTCAAGCCCCTTTTTAGATCCAAACGTAAAAAATGGCATCGCCAGTTTTACGTGTCGGTTAGCTGCAGCGCCGGCCTTGGGAGCTGCAGCGCCCCAGAAAAATGTCCGAATTTGACTTTGCGCCCTTCATCAAAGTTGTAGACCTATCTCTTAGCTTTCCATAGCCACTTGAATCAGCTCAATATCAATTTTGTAGAGAGAGTTATGGCCAAAATACGAAACCCTGCCAGTGATGAAAATTTCATACGCGTTTGGGCATTTCTTCAAATCAATCTCTCGTTGTTTGATCATCCTTACTTCTTTTGACACACGACTCATTACAATGACTCTAGACTTAATATAATTGGCCCTCAACTTGGCTTCACCACTCAAATGACTCGAAATAATGGGAATTAATGCCTAACCTATGAGATATAACAAAAATGACTTAAAATACTCAAAAACAACACAAAACTCAAGTCTAGGAAGCCCAAATCAATGGTATAAAACCAAGTGAACACTTAGAGTACTCAGCTCTTTAGTCAGCTGAGAGTTTTGGCTCATGAGTATGCTGTTTTCCTCATTTAGTAGTGTGTGTGAGGATTTAATGTGTTCAAAGTCTTTCATCATTTTGCCTAATGAATCATAAAGATCAGTGGGTGATGAAGTGTGTGTGTCACAGTCACTATCACTAGAATCTGAGTGTGATGAGTTAGAGTGTACCTCATGTTCTTGGTCAGGTTGGTCTTGTTCCTTGCCCATTAAACAGATCAAGACTTCTTTTTCAGAGTCACTTGAGTAGTCGGCTTCACCTTTGCTCTCTCGAATCGTTGTGTCTTTTGACTTGGGTTGTCTCGTGATCTCTGCATGACCAACATTGCCTTTTTCTTTTCTTGTCTTCTTTCTCTCAAGACCTTTCTTTTCTCTTCATTCCTGTATTTGTTGACTACGGGATATGGGCAATCAATGGCATAGTGACCTGGTTGTCTCATAGCCCAAAGATAGATTTTCAACCTTTTGATCGACTCTTTCCATTCTTGGATTGTCCCCTTTGATATTCAACTTTTTGATGCTTTGCTCTCTTGGTTGGCCTATCTTCCCTTGACTTGGAGGAGCCCGAGTGTCTTACGGAGGATTCACCCTTGCCTCTCTTGTAGTTCTTATTGAAGAACTTGTTAAACCTTTTAACCATCGGGGCTATTTCCTCTTGGTCAATGACTTCTTTGACCTCGGCTCTCTTGCCATCCTTAACAATTAGAGCAGCTGTTTTGGGCACAACTGTCTCCTCTTGGTCTTTTCTCCTCAGCTCAAATTCGTAGGCCTTCAAATCTGAGAATAGCTCGTGGTTGGATGTCTTGGATAGGTCCATGGAATGCCTCAGTGCCATGACCTTCATTTCCCATTCAGTTGGGAGACTTCTTAGAATCTTCATACACATTTCCTTCTGTGTATATTCTTTTCCAAGTGCAGATAGCTCATTAGTAATTTATGTGAACCGAGCATCCAGCTGATCCAAGGTCTCTCCTGCAAGCATTTTAAAATTCTCAATTTTTTATACAACAACAGATAGTTTATTTTCCTTGATTTGCTTTGAGCCTTCACAAATTACGGTTAGCTTGTCCCAGATTTCTTTAGCCGTTTTGCATGATTTGACTTTATTGAATATGGCTTTGTCCAAAGTTTTGTAAAGAATGTCCTTGGACACATTGTCCAAGTTATATCATTTTCTGTCATCATTTGTCCATTCATCTCTCGGTTTTTCAACCATAGGTGTGCGGGGAGCAACATCCTCTTTCACCTTCAAATTGCAGACTCTCCTTACAATTTGTGTTCACTTTTAAAATTTGCGGTGGCCCATCTTCTATCACTATCCACATTTCATCGTGTAATCTTTGATAGATGAGCGCATACGAATTTTCAATCATCAAATTCCTCAATGGTGAACATAGGGATGCGTGTCAAATTTGCTTCCATGATAATAACTTTGCTGATTAAAAGAGTTTTGAAAGATCAAGTACTGAAACAATCTTTGAAAGATTTGGAGATCTAGTTCAGTAACCAGTGCGGAAGGCTCAATGAACCAACCGCTCTCATACCACTTGTAGGTCCCAAGGGGTGTGAGTGTAAGGTTTAGAAGGGGGGTTGAATAAACCTTACCAACTTTTCAAATTTAGTCCTTTTAAATTCAGAGTTAATACTACACATCTAAGTCCTTGATGGACATCTAAGTTAGTTAATCAGCGGAGTTAGTCACTCACACTGACTTCATTGTTTGTTGATAGAATAACTCAATTTGTTTTGACTAAAGACTTAACTTATTTGTGATATGTTTTTTGGAAGACTTAACACCCGTGATTTTGGTTTAAGTTTGTTTAAATACTTGGTTTTAGCACTTTGTTGATTATCAATTGGATAGCAAATTTATCAGCAGATATAAATGTAATATGCAGAAATTAAAGTGTTGAAATGTAAATGACACAATAAGTTTTTATAGAGGTTCGAAGATGGGGTAATTCTTCTACTCCTCTCTTCTCCAACTCTGGAGGAATCCACTAAGTATTGATCAATATACATAGTGGTTAACGGTCCCAAATACAAGTCTTGATCACACACGGTGACTTGATCCTTTGGGACTCGATCGGAGATGCCTTGATCACACAGCTGGCTTCTCATACGACTTAGCTTCTTCACAGGGCAGCTGCCTTGCTACTACAACCCACTTGCTCAAGTTCCTTGGATTTGATCACGAAGCCCTCCAAATTACTTAAGCCTGGTTCGATCTTGAACCTTCCTACAATCCTTCGTGGAATGTAGACCCCCTTGATTCTTCAAATGTTTCCTCTTCAAGCGATTGAAGTCGTCTTTCCTTCACACGGTGAGTGTAGGATTGATTTCCTTCGTAATGTAGACTTGAGGATTTAGCGTTTAATAACTTGAGAATATTTCAGGTTACAAATGTTTCTTTCTTGCTTGTATTCAATTCTCAGATGGTCAGGGTAACCAAGGTAACCTTTTCTCAAATAAACTCCTCAGCCTTTTATAGTGGTCTTTCAAAAATTTGCCCGTTGAAGAGATAGGCTTGTTTTTGAAAGTCACTTTTGGTCGTTGGCTTGTCTTGTTGCAGTTCTTGGAATTGACATTTCCTCGTATACGTGATCCTTGACTTTTCGAGAGATCGACACGGTGCGAGTGCTTCACATTGGTTTTTTTCCTTTTGCACGCACGCGGGATTTGTGACTTTAAGAAAGGTAGTATGGAAGTATTACTTGTTTAAGTAATTCTCTTGATTTACGTAAGCGGGTCTCTTTCGATTATCTCGACTTATTGCATTTCCTTGCTTTCCCAGGTGACTTGAGTCGCCTTCCAATCATGGATGACTCTTGTCACTTCAATCTTGAGACTTGGCTATCTTGAGTTGACTTGATCGATACTTCACTCATTGCATCTCATTTGCACCTTGATCGAGTTCTATCTTCTCTTCTTTGCCATACTCATTTGCCTCACAATGTGAGTCTTCCTTCTAGTCTCCGGTTGTCTTCTTGCATGTTGGGCATAGTGACTTAACTCATTTCGACCAGCCCTATCTATTACAATGCAATTTACAACAAAAATAGGGTGCCAACTTCCTATTCTAAGTTTTACATGGCATTCATCAAAATCTACAAAATAATTTCTCAACAATATTCAATTATTTATTTGATATATTGATAAAATATGCCAAATTTTTAATTTGATAATTTTTAGTATTATATAGTATTGAATTTCAAAGGAATGTTTAGTTAATTCAATATTAAAATATATATTATAAGATAAAAATATTATATATGTATATATAAAATTTATTTTAAAATCGGTTCTAGTTTCGGATATTCAGTTTGGTACAATTAAATTTACGGTTCTCGTACGGATATTTGAATAATCTCGAGAATCGCACCATGAAAATTTTCGATTCGAAATATTTTTCGGTATGGATATCGGTTCGAGTTTGGTGATCTCCAAGTCCCGTGCATACCCCTAATTTTGACCATCAGATATGAAATTGTTTGTTTGATATTTTTTTGATATATGTACATACAAAAATAGAATAGTTTTTATTTTTTGGAATGTTTCATTTTCCTTAAATTATGTTGCTAAATATGAAAGAAGATTTTTGTTTAATTCCTTTAATAATTCTAACAATTGTTTAACTTTTTAAACCTTAAAAAATGTTGGAATTTGAAATGACTTTATTTGTTGATTGTATTGAAAATATAATACATTAATATTTAGCATTGAGAAATTGTATTTTTTCAAATTATTATTTTCTTATAGATAAATATGTTCAATAAATAGATACAATTCACATTCACAAATTTTATTATCAACCAATTAAATTTATTATCCATAAAGAGGATTTTTAATATAATAATTTATTTTTATATTATTTAACTGTATGATTTATAATCAAATTAATTAAGTTTCTATTTTAATTATTTATTGAGATTCTGAAAAATTTGTCATCACTAAAAATTATTTTTGTACAAATACAATTTGTGCATCGCCCATTCTGAAAAATATCAAACATGAAAACTCGAATAGAACTTAATAAATAGAAAATCCAAATAGTACAATACAAATATCCATAACTAAATTTCAAAAAAAAATTAATAATTGACTTAATAACATGAATAAATAAAATGCATTGTAAAATCGGCAAAAATGAAAAATATCTCCAAAAAATAAATCTAATAAAACAACAATGTTGTCAAAACTATGTTTTGTTGACTACTATTTCATTAATTATTGTACTGAGTTCTTCTATTATCTTATATACACGTGTTAACTTTTCATTTATTTTACAAAGTGCTTTTGCAAAAAGCTTTGCCACCAATTTACACATACAAACAACTTTGGAAAATAAATTTTCATCTGAATTTACTACTATAACCTTGAAAAAAAAGTATGGTACCAATTTTCACACTTATTAAAAATCTAGAATGACTACAACGAAATAGACGATGTAGGTGCTGTGGGGTTCTATGAAAAATCACCTTTCAAAGATGGTAACAAATACACATCCTTGAGTGTAGTATTTATAATTATAAAGTATGATACTTTTTTTTTGACTTCATTAATAAAAAAATATTAAAAATATTTCATGTCTATTGTTTGATTCTATATCAAAGTTATTATAATGTATGAAATATAATTCATAGAATTATTAGGAAAATGCATACGTCACAGTACGAAACAGAGGCCTCACAAATATACACCCGTGAGAAAAAACTAATACTTTTAACAGTACTACGTCATTGCCTAATATTACAAAAATACCACCGGGCTAGTTATACTATGCTACTACCCCCAAAATATTACAAAAATGCCACCGTGTTTAAAATCACAAAATGCCACCGCCTATTGTTTCTGGGTCGGTTTAGATCCATCTAACGGATTTGAACACGTTAGATGGTCCGATAGAAGTTTTTGTTATATAATATTTATATACATATAGGAGTTGGATCCCATTAGACCATAGCATGTGGTCAGACCGTATGGACTAATCTCAATCATCCAACTATAATAACCAAAAGCTATGATTAAATTAAATAAATTAATAATACATTAAATTAATTGAAATATAATATAAAGCAGTAGTATACTATAATAGAAGCATTAATATAAAACACTTAAATTAATAAAACATACTGAGAGAATATCTGCCTCTGAAATGAAAAAAAGGCCAACCATTACTTTCATAACCCATAATACATATATACAACCATATTAACTAAATAAAGCAGTAGTATACTACAATAGAAGCAAAATTTAATCATTATAAATGCATACTCAATAATTACCACATGCAAAATTATCAGTTTATATATATACACCTATATTAACTTACATACGCAATAATCCACTTCTATACAAGCAACATTTAATCACAACAAAGGCATTTTTACGAATTACCATATGCAAATGCAAAGGTCTACCACTATACAAGCAAAATTTAATCAGTATAAATGCAATCACTGCAAATGCATGTATACAACTATATTAATTTACATAAGCAACAATCCACTACTATATAAGCAAAACTTAACCAGTATAAATGCATATTTAAGAATGAACACATGCCCAAAATGCAAAATGTAATGATTATATATTTACAACTACATTAACCCATATAAGCAACATTCCAATGCTATACAAGCAAAAAATAATCAGTATAAATGCATATTTAGGAATTACCACATGCAAAAATTACCAGTTCATATGTGTACAAATATATTAATTTACATAAGCAAATCACTACTATACAAGCAAAATTTAATCAGTATAATTGCATAAGAAGCTGCATATTTACGCATCAATGCAATGTTATATAAGCAAATGTCCAGTGCTATAGAAGCAAAATGTAATTATCATAAATGCATATCTAAGGACCCAAAACTTAGATTCTTCAATTGTTATTCTGAGAATTCCATAACCGTGGAATCAAAAATCAAAACCCAAAAGACAACTAAAATCGCCAGAAATAATAGCCAATATATATATATATATATATATATATATAAACAAAAATCGGACCTTCAAAGATTATTCTCCGTTGTACTCGAACAAGCAAATGAACACATACTCAAGTGGTGGGTTCTGTAGAAGAGAGAAAACCCAAAAATTGAGAGTACAGTAACAAATGGTATTTGCCAAACAAGACTGAGCATATTTCACTTAAACATTAAAATATTCAAAATACAGAAAACACAGGAAAAAAAATTATTTAAAGTTACAACAGACATACATCATCTTCAAAATCGCTGTTATATTATTATTATAATTAATATTTTTAAAATTCTTTTGATCAATCAATAAAACCTGTTTTCTGAAACATGGCGTTGCGGACGCGGCGCAAATCCCAGCCTTTCAGCATCCTCCCAACACCTTCAAACACCGAGAAAGTCACGTGAAATCCTACGATAAATCAGCAAGTCGAGGGGTAAATTGCAACAAAAAGAAAGAGAAGTGAGTTCTGTAGAAGAGAGGAAACGTGAGAGGAAACATATTGCAGAATGGTGGGCTCTGTAGAAGGAGGAAACGTGAGAGGAAACGTGAGAGAAAACGTTGTGAGAGAAAACCCTGTAAATCCGGAACTTACCACTTCCAACAAAAAGATACAATTTGATTCGGTGTGAAAAGATGGATTGAAATTACACCATTACCCTTAATTTTATTTTAAAACAATTAAAATAGGTCAAGAGTCAATTAAATCATGACCATTAAAAAAAATAACCAAGGATCGAGATTTGTTCTCACGTACTCACCCCAAATAGGTGGACTTACATGATCCAAAAATATATATATATATATATTTGTTAGTACTAATAAGAGAGTGTTTGGTTGAGTTTATATAAAAGTTTTAAAACATCTTATAAAATGTTCAAAACCTTATAAACTCCACAAAAGTGTCTGAGTGTCTGGTAGGTTTTATATGAAATAATTTGTATTTTATAGGGTCCTAGAAATATTGTTTAAAATATAAATTTAGGCAAACACCACAATATTGCATATAATAAGCAGAATCAATATGTCCACAGACGGTGTAAATTTTGACCCTACAACGTTAGCAAAGGTCAAACCTCCACCAATAATTTCCCCAACAAACAGTCACGCCAGCTACACGGACCCAACTTTTTCTTTTCTTTCTTCCTCCTTTTCTCCTGGAAAATGCGTGGCTCGTCACGGAAAATAGATTCAGATATATATAGTTGAATTGAATGGCCGTTGAAGAATTTTGAGGGAAATTGAAATATTGAGATTATAATTCCTATTTTCCTGCGGAAGATTATACTTTTGATTTGTGTTTGTAGGAAATCATAGTTCTGGAGGAAGGGCGTCATTGTTACAGGTTCCTTTCTTCCCCATTTTTTTTCCTTTGTGAGTTTCTTCTTGCTTTAATTATGGTGTCTTGCAGATCTGTTGCATTGGTGCCTGGTTTTTATATTGAATATTTTGTGTTTATCTTTTTATCTATTTCTGATATTGCAATTTGGGATTGCGCACTGGTTGATATGGTTAAGTTCGTAGCCTCATAGGGCTAAGATTTAGCTAATGGGTTTTAGCAATTAGAAATTGATGAATCTGAGTTGGAGTTTTGATTGCTGAAATCTGACACGGGTTCCAATATTTGAATTGGCATTTGGGCGGAGTAAGTTAGATTTTGAGGATTTTGTTTGCTTATCTGATAAGAATTAGTGAAGATACAGGAAGATGCATATTCCGGGACTCAATTTGCAAGAAATTTGGGTTTTGTAATAAGCTAATTGTTTCATCTAAATTAGGGATTAGGTTGAAGGTTTTTCTGGGATCTGTGGGTGTTTTTCTAACAAATGCTTTTTTGTGGGTTTTGACTTGCTGTAAATGATCCTTATGCACCTTACGAATGCGGTCTTGTAGATGCTACTCCTGGATTCGTAGCATCTACCGTAGATCTTCATACAATACAATACACATTGGACTGTGTGATTGTATGTGAATTTTTACACATCCATAATAAATCTACGGTTATTATGCACATGGAGTACCCCTCCAGGTGTAGCATGGAATAAACCATACGAATGCACTTATTCGAAGAACTTGATTCCTAAATATAAGGGATGAAATGAATGAAGTGCTACGGCTGTTGAAGCTTTTGAGGTTATTGATGTGAAAATCTGTTCTTACATAGTAGAAGTTTTTGAAATGAAGCTCCTAATCACTTTTGGTTATAATCATGAGCTCTACTACAGTGGCACTCAACTTTCTGTCTTCTAGAAAGCTGAGACTTTGAGAGAGTTTGTTTAAGAGAAATTTTAGTTTTAGTATTGGCTAGTAATTAGCCCAATCATCTGACTTATGTACGCTATTGTGAATGTGTAAAAAGAAGTTAAAAGCTGGAAGCACTTGTCCATTGAAAACAAGCTTCACGTTCTGTGTTGTTTTAATTAGAAAGGATCTTACGACGATAAGATCAGCAACAATTTTTGGATTCATGGGTTTCCTTATGCTTGATGAAAGGTGTGAATCGTTACAACAAACAAGAATAAAAAAAAAAGAAGAAATAAATTGTGAGAAAGGGATAAGGAGGAGTTGCTTTTTAGGTCCTTCTTAAAAAACAGAGAAAGTTAATGGGATCGTACATAGTCCATAGTCTAAAAAAGGTCGGTTGTCTTGGACCTCTTGGTAGCCCTAGATGATATTTTCACTTGCAGCTTGCATGTTATGCAAACAAGCAAATCATTTCTAGAGACCATGTAAAAAAATGAAAAAGCTGAACATTTTCGTGAAGGATGCATGGACTTTTTTTATCAAATATATGTAGAATGACATGCCTTATAAAAAAAATAAAGCTTCAGACCTTGTTTTTCTTTATTTTTTTGTTGAGTTTGTCTTTTGAACCTGACTAACTGACAGTGAAGGTATACTTATAATTGCCTGCCATTCTTACAGTAGCAAGGTTGAGTTCATGTGATATTCTGTTATGCATTCTTATTGGTATCGATCTTCTAAGAACTGCTTCATTCATTCTAAACTTTTCAGTTTTGTTTCAGATTCACATTTATATCACATCAATGCATAGTCTATTGTATTATTGTATGCCTACAGGAATTCCCCTTTATGAATGACTAGGAAAAATATTATTTTTTGCATCCTTTGTATTTTGAATTGAATGTAATTTCAACTTTTAACAACTTGACCTTTAATTTTATAGTTTGGCACCTGATGATGTGTCTTTTCTTACATAATTTTTCAATAGGTCATTCTCTTATTTTCTCTTCATTTTATTATTCTATAATAATATGCATGACGCATAAGTCCTTTAGTAGCAACATCATAATATCTTGTCAAGAGTGATTTGCAGACTTAAGCAGTTCTTTCTCTGGCTAGTGTTGTTGCTGTCTGTTACCCAGGAATTAAAATTAGCTTTAGGGATAATTAGAAAACCCCCATGAGGTTTGGGATATTTACAGAAAAACCCAGAGAAGTTTCAAAAATTACAGAAAATCCCTTGAGGATTGATCCCGTCTTACATTTTACCCCCTTCATAAGAAAAAAAATATTTCAAACACCCCTTACATTTATGGAAATATTACAATTTTATCCCCCTAGGGATCAAACCTCAAGAGGGTTTCTATAATTTTGAAACTTCTCTGGGTCTTCCTGTAAATAACCCAAACTTCATTTTTTCCCCCTGTAATTACCCCTTAGCCTTATTGCTCTTTCCTGTTGTCTAATAATGCGTACATATAACTTTTTGCCTTTTGCTTTTGGTTGCAGGAATCTAGATTGTGTAAATTATGGCTCTTGACAGCGTAATAACTTCACCTCATCGGAGAACTCAGTCGCAGACTGCATTTTCTCCACCAATATTGAAGAGACAGCTTTCACGAGTCGATGGATTGGGAAATTGTTCGACAGTCATTGAGCGACATCGCTTTCTTCTAACTGCTCTTGCTCTCCTTGCATTTCTATGCACTATTTATCTCTACTTTGCCATCACTCTTGGGGCTGGTGATACGTGTTCTGGATTGTCGGGTGCCCAGAAAGCTTCGTGTCATTTGCAGCAGGCAAAAGAATCTGTGGCCAAGGGAAAACTGAAATTCTTTTAGCATCAATATATGGTTGTCTAATTTCATAGTGGCTCGGATTCTCTAGTCCTATACTGGGAGTTGGAGCCGAAGATACCTTTTTGGTTAATTTTGCTCGTTGAAGAGCTTATTGATTACTATTGGTGTATATGCTGATGGGATTTTATTTTTTCTTTTGAGCAAACAATTTTGGAAACCTTATATTGCAGCCACAAAAGTTAATCTTAAATGTGTAACATGGAAGTGTGAATTTCAGTTCAGTATTATTGTTCCTCGAAGAAAGTTAAAAGTTACTAGTCCTCGGGCAGAACTTTTCTTTTTACAGCGCTCTATTTTTAAAGAAATAGAAAATTATAGAATCTGAAAGGAAATATCTTGGAGTGTGATTGGTTGTACTTTCGTTTATTTCATTTTCATTTTATTGGAGAACAATGATGAAAAATTAAGTTTGGGAGATGACAAGAGAAAATGTAGAGTGATTGATTGTGGAAAAATATACTAATACTTCATTCCTCCCAAACATATAGTCCACTTTCTTTTTGGGATGTCCCAAATATATAGTTCACTTTCTATGTTTAATAGTAATGTTTCCATTCATATGCTATTATAAACATATTTAATATGCATTTTATAATTTATACTATTCATTAAATAAGGTTAAACCAAGTAAATATTTAACATATTTGTAGTTTCCAATAATTTTTTTTCAATTTGTGTGAAAAGTCAAACTGGACTATATATTTAGGAGGGGGAGTAATTAGGTTTAGAGATGTTAAACGGGCTGGCCCTAACCATGTAGGGCTAGCCCTAGCGGGCTTCGGGCTAAACGGTCTTCGGGCTAAACGGGCCTGTTTTAAATGGGCTAGAATATTGAAACCTAACCCTAACCCTAGCGGGCTTCGGGCTAAACGGGCCACTATCGGGCTACAAGTCAAAAATATAAAATTATATATTTAAATCTAAAATTTTAAACTCGAATATATATAACATTTAAGTTTAACATTTTAAGTTAAACTATTCATCATAAATAAAATTCATGCAAAGTTTCTAATTACATTGCATTAACAAACTTATAAAATTAAATATTTTATGATCTAAATTTTGAAAACAAAATAATATAATTAAAGCTACGCAAAATTAACATCTTTTTCTGTAATTACTCATATGACTATAAGTTAAAATTTAAAAATTATATATCTAAATCTAAAAATTTAAACTTGAGCATATATAACATTTAATTTTAACATTTAAAGCTAATCTATTCATTACAAAAAAAAAGTCATTCATAGTTTATAATTACATTGCATTAAAAAAATTATAAAATTAGATTTAGCACCATTTAGAAATATAATTTATATCCTAAATAATCTAATAAAACTACGTGACATTTTCTTATTCAGAATAGAAATCAAAAAACTAAATTAAGTAATAAATAAAATAAATAAAAAAAGAAGTTTGTCAAGAAATATAGCTTGTTTAATAAAGTTAAACTTAAAGATAAGGAGATGTGAATTTGAGAAATAAATTTACTAGTAATATAATAGGTAATAAAGTAGATATAAGATATTAAAATTTTATTTATTTTTTAAAAAATAAAATTATCGGGCTAGCGGGCTAGCCCGGTTAACCTTCGGGCTAGCCCTAACGGGCTTCGGTTTAAACGGTCCGGGCCAAAAAGGCCCGTCTTTAAATGGGCCAAAATAATTCGGCCCTAACCCTCTTTTTTCCGGTTTAAATGGTCCGGGCCAACGGGCCGCGACCCTTTTAACATCTCTAATTAGGTTGATGTGATTGATTTAGTATTGAGATTATGATTATTTGTGAGGATTATTGTGTGTTGGATGTTTCATAAATATATGGGAAGTACAAAGACATGGGTCCACCGTTTTGCTTTCATTATAGTTAAAATTGGCAATGTACCAAGTCCCTTTTATTGGTTATGACCTGCACTTTACTAACCAAATTTTTTCGACGTCCATATTTATGACTTTTTTTTATAGATTGTATTTGTTTACTTGGGATTTTTTTTCCGAATATTATTTTATTTCATTAGATAATAAATTTATATATAATAACTGTGAATTTTACAAACTATTTATTTATTAGTTTGGTTAATAAGAATTAGCACACATGCTCAATCATGTCTTATGTAACCTTAATATATTTATGCAATGTAATATTATATTGAAATAATACATTAAAATTTCCTTTAGACCTATATAAAAATGAATCTAACATGTAACAGAGCTCGTTGAGGATAGACGTGAATTGTGTATGTGGAACAAATGACCGTAACATTTAGTACTCGCCTTTTCAATGCCTAGTATTTTTAACCAAAATAAAGACACGATAGTCTAGAATATTATACTCTTAGAAGCGTTAATAATGGGGGATTACAATTAATGGATGGCCTAGTGGCATGCAAGAAAATGAAATATTCATAATATGATGGAGTGTGGAATAAAGGATGGTCGGCCGTAGCTTTACACTTCTACTGCCAACATCATATCAACCTACCTATATATATTGACCGTCATCCCATTCAATGTGACACATTTTTTCGCTAAAACAACATTACCATAAGAAACTTGGTTTGACGACCAGACAAAATGTTGGCTTTCATACGTTATAGTTCTACCACATACTGTCAAAAATGATTAAAAATCATCATACTATACCTTATAGTATTAGTAATGCCAAAACACTTCCACCCTTCCCATGCACATGCTACGGTCTATTATTTGGCAATAGCTAGGGGGTGACAAGCCGAGTGCGCCGTGCTGGATTCAGAAGTTGAAATGGATGGCGCTGTTGTTGGATGTGTATTCCCCACAATGATCACTCCCAAAGAATCAAAATCATCTATAGATGATAGTCCATGGCTTGTTTCATTCTTGTTCCAAGGCGTTCTGGCATCATTTGCAAGTGCATCTGATACAATCTTTGTAAAAGAGACTCAGCCCAAGGACAAAGCCCAATCATTAGAACCCGAGCTGGACCAAAACCGAAGGGGCCCAACAAGAACCAGACGCTTACCCAAACGGTTGGAGGACTACGTGCTGTCACGTGATTAGGAGAAGAATATTCTGCAGGGTTGTTATGCCATCATTCCAATATATATTGCAGTTTGTTAAATTTGTCAGACATCATGATTTCAGTAAATTGGTAATTTTCTGCTTTCGTTTATTGGAGCTTACACTCGCTCGAAGAGTGCCTTGCTTTTATTCTATCTGTTTAATTAATATAAGCGTATCATTTGGTGCTTTCATCCATGGCCGACTCCGATCTCTCTCTCGTCTTGCGGAATTTGCAGAAACAGATGGAAAGCCAGACCCTATCGATGCAACAACAATTGGAGAACCAATCTAAATCCTTTCATCAGTTTATGCAACAATACGTGGAAGTGGTCGATGCCCGCATCGACGAGCTCAAGAGTCAACTACATGGTTCCGTCGGAGCTTCGACCAGCCATAACCATCCCTCGAGACAGGTGGCAGGTGCGGAGTCCCTACACGTGGGCTCAGAGGTCAGCCATATTACTCGGTCCATGAAGATGGAGATACCCAAGTTCGATGGAACTGACCCAGATGGGTGGATTTTTCGCGTTGAGGAATTTTTCGATTTTCACAATACATCGGAGACTCTACGACTTCGTCTGGCTTCTTTTAACATGGAGGGCCGGCGTGCTTGGCTTGGTTTGATGGATGAAATCCAACAAGTTACTCACAACCTGGCCGGAGTTTCTAATTAACCTTAGGCATCGATTTGGGGCATCGGTGTACGAGGATTATCAGGGCAAGTTGTCGAAGTTAGCTCAAACTTCAACGGTCGCGGAGTTCCAATCGGAATTTGAGTTGCTCATGAATAAGGTAATGGAATTTCAAGCTCTTTTGATTAGTTTCTTTACTCGGCTTGAAAACGACCTCCGGCGTGAGCTGCTCTTTTCACGACCGTCGTCACTTATGGAGGCTTTTGCCTTGGCTAGGGCCCACGAGGCCCGACTGGAAGAAGCACGTGGGCTTATGAGGCTTGGGCCCAAACCTGGAGTCAGCCCAATCCGTTACCAACCCAGCTTTAGCCCAAACACAAATTTCCCTACAACCACACCATCCTCTAAACCTGAAACTTCGATACCTATTTCCCCATCGTTCGGCGCCAGAACACCATCAAACCTGCCTAGAGCTCACAATCCCACAGAGTCCACACACACGCCCACCTTGCCTGTCCGACGTTTATCTCCGAATGAAATCAAAGAAAAGAGAGACAAGGGTTTATGCTATAACTGTGATAAAAAATGGAATCCAGGCCATAGGTGTCAGAGTCGATTTTTATATTTATTGGGTACTGATGACAGTGTTGACGACGTCGATTTTGCCGACGAAGTGGAAGAACCGATGGTGGAAGTAACTACTGCCGATGTGTCTAGCTTGAATTCATTGGCAAGTCAGACCAACCCCCGATCCCTGCGGCTGTGGGGGGAGGTTCAAGGGCGAAGGGAACAAATTCTAATTGATGGGGGCAGTACCCATAATTTTGTTAAACCGACGGTGGTTGAGGCGTTGGGTTTGCCCGTTCTTCCTACAGGAGGGTTTCGTGTATACATGGGCAATGGTGATTACTTAGTCTGTAATACTAAATGCCCCCAACTTCCTATAGACTTGCAACATCACAATTTCACTATCGATTTGTTTGTGCTTCCGATTCAGGGACCGGATATTGTTTTAGGGGTGCAATGGTTGCAGCAATTGGGAAAGGTCACCCACGATTATGTGGACATGACCATGGAGTTTCATTGGTTGGGTGACCGGGTGGTTTTGAAAGGGGATCACATGTCTACGCCTACACCTATCGCTTTTCAACAGCTTCAAGCCTTGGTTCGGAGTGACGAATTTGATAGTCTTTATGAGCTTCACATCCATATGAGCGAAGATACTACGGTGGATCTCAATCCTTCTGCAGAAACGGGAGTGTGGCCTCCTGACCTACCAACACCAGTTATCGAAGTTTTGCAGCTATACAAACCATTGTTCGCAACACCACAGGGTTTACCTCCATATCGAGCCGTGGATCATCGAATTCATCTTCTACCTAACGATCGGCGATTAATGTTAAGCCGTATAGATATCCCTATTTTCAGAAAGCGGAGATAGAGCGGTTGGTCAATGAAATGATACAACAAGGACTGATTCGCCCGAGCAATAGTCCGTTCTCTTTCCCGGTCTTGCTCGTGTGTAAGAAGGATGGCACCTATCGCTTTTGTGTGGATTATCGAGCTTTAAATGCGATTACAATCAAGGATAAATTCCCAATTCCGACTGTAGATGAGCTATTGGATGAGTTAGGGTTGGCACGGTTCTTTACCAAGCTCGACCTTCGTTCGGGATACCACCAAATTCGGATGCACGGACGGGATATCAGCAAAAGCGCTTCCGAGCCGTAGACGGTCACTACGAATTCGTGGTGATGCCCTTTGGGTTGACAAATGCACCATCCACTTTTCAAGCCGCCATGAATCGTATTTTTGCGCCATATTTACGTAAGTTCATCATCGTTTTTTTTGATGATATTTTGATTTACTCACCAACCTTGGAAGCACATGTACAACATTTGGGCCTTTGCATTGGAATGCTTGAAACAAAATCGAGTTTTTATTAAGGCATCCAAGTGTTCCTTTAGTCAAAAGGAAGTCGAGTATTTGGGACATTTGGTTGGGGATGGAGTAGTTCGGGCGGATCCTCGGAAAATCGAGTCTATGGTGGATTGGCCACATTCTACCGACGTAAAGCAACCGGGGATTCTTGGGGCTTAGGATACTATCGCAGTTTGTGCGGAATTATGCCTCCATTGCCGCTCCGTTGGATCGAATTGTTACGCAAGAATGCTTTCGATTGGGATGAGGAAGCCACGGGGAGCATTTGAGGCTCTTAAGAGAGCTATGGTGAAGCACCAGGTCTTACGATTGCAGATTTTTCGGAAGAGTTTGTGGTGGAAACAGATCGTCAAACCCGGGAGTTGGGGGTGTCGATGCAATGTGGTCACCCACTATCGTTCTTCAGTAAGAAATTGGGTCCAAGGTTAAGGGGCGCCTCCACTTATATTAAGGAATTACATGCTATTTATGAAGCAATTCGAAAATGGCGGCAATACTTATTGGGGAGGGTTTTCGTTATTCGTGACCGATCATAGGAGTATAAAAGAGTTATTCCAAAGAAACGATCCTAATGGGGAACAACGAGGTTTATATTCGAGAAATTATTGGGATACAATTTCGAGGATTGAATATAAGTCGGGAAAAAATAATGCGGTTGCTGACGCGCTGTCGAAAAGATGATGGGTCAAACGTTGCAGATTCTTCGATGATTTTAACATTAACCAGTTGGCCGACATTTGACATTGTAAAGGAGATTTGGAAGGAGAATCAGGAAGTTTTAGAATTAAAACAAAGGCATGAACAATTTCACAAGGGCGAACTTGAACCCGAATACACCATTCAGGAAGGTGTATTATTATTTAATAATCGATATGTTCTGAGTTCAGAGTCCCCGTTGCGAACCAAGGTGATACAGGAGCTGCATTCTAGCCCGATGGCGGGACACGTGGGAATTAAACGAACACTAGCTCGAGTGGCGGCACTATTTTTTTGGCCAAAAATGAGGCGTGATGTGGAACAATTTGTTAGTGCATGTGCCGTTTGTCAACAAATCAAAAGCATTACACAACCACCTGCTGGCCTCCTTCAACCTCTGCCAATTCCTTCACAGGTATGGGATGAACTTACTATGGATTTCATTGTGGGACTTCCCCCGTCGAAGGGATACACAACTATTATGGTGGTAGTCGATCGTCTCACAAAGTACTCTCATTTTGGGACTCTGCCGGGTAATTTTACTGCTTATAAAGCCGCTGAGTTATTTGTTAGCATGGTCGTCAAGTTACACGGGTTTCCTCGCACTATTATATCCGATCGTGATCCGATTTTTATGAGTTCTTTCTGGAAGCAGTTATTTGAGTTGAGTGGGACTACACTTCGCCATAGCACAACATACCATCCGCAAACTGACGGACAAACCGAAGTGGTTAATAGAGGACTAGAGCAATATTTACGTGCGTTCGCCCAAGACAGACCAGAGGACTGGGTTAAACAATTACCGTGGGCTGAGTTTAGCTATAATTCAAGTGTACACAGCGGTTTAAAGGTTTCTCCCTACCAGGCTTTGTATGGGCGGAAACCACCTTCGATTCCTCCTTATCCGACGGGCACTTCGAAGGTACAGGCGATTGATGAGTTGCTTCGTGAACGGGACAAGCTGCTACAGGACCTTCGTGAAAATCTCATCCAAGCGCAGCAAAGAATGGTTCAGAAAGCCAATGCACATCGCCGGGATTTGCAGTTAGACGTTGGAGAACAAGTCTTGGTACGTTTACAACCATATCGGCAGACTTCTATGGGCCGGAGACCTTTTCAGAAATTGGCCAGGCGGTATTATGGACCTTTTAAGGTAATTGAGCGTATTGGCAAAGTCGCTTATAGGCTGGAGCTGCCTCAAAACAACAAAATACATCCCGTTTTTCACATCTCTATGTTAAAACCTTTCAAAAGTTTGTCGGACGTTCCTGTCACTCCGTTACCTGCGGAGTCTTTTAATAGCCATCCTATTCTTCAGCCAGTAGCGATATGTGCTTCTCGAATGATCCTTCGGCAAGGGAGCCGGGTTGAACAAGTACTGATTCAGTGGGAAGGTCAAGCGCCTGAAGATGCCACCTGGGAAGATTATAGAGAACTGCAGAAACTCTATCCTAACTTACACCTTGAGGACAAGGTGTTTTTGGAAGGGGGATCGAATGATACAATCTTTGTAAAAGAGACTCAGCCCAAGGACAAAGCCCAATCATTAGAACCCGAGCTGGACCAAAACCGAAGGGGCCCAACAAGAACCAGACGCTTACCCAAACGGTTGGAGGACTACGTGCTGTCACGTGATTAGGAGAAGAATATTCTGCAGGGTTGTTATGCCATCATTCCAATATATATTGCAGTTTGTTAAATTTGTCAGACATCATGATTTCATAAATTGGTAATTTTCTGCTTTCGTTTATTGGAGCTTACACTTGCTCGAAGAGTGCCTTGCTTTTATTCTATCTGTTTAATTAATATAAGCGTATCAGCATCATCAACAAAGAGTTTTTTATGGGAAGGAACTTTATCTGCTTCTTTTTGTTGGAATTAGTTTGTAATATAATAAAGTGGTCATTATGGCTGAAGTGTAGTACATCAAAAGAAAAGTTGGAAGCTTGTTGCTTAACCTCTCAATACGTGGCACTACCAAGGAAAATACACAACTTGTTGGCAGAGACACCTCATTTGAATGGAAAGTTGCATTCAAGATTGATGTGAAAAGTTGCAATTCGAATTGGAGAAAAAGCCACTGAATCATTAATCTATTTCCATGAAAAGTTACAATTCAAATGGGTCCAATTGGTGTCTATTAATTGAAGCCATACGGCTATTATTAATTGAAGCCATACGGCTCTGAGGAACTATATATATAAATAGTTGAGCAAAGATCACTTTAAATTAATTTTTGTGCATTCTTTATTCTTGTAGAAACAATCCAAAAACTTGCTATTTGGTTGTTTCATTTCTCTATTGTATCCTAGAAGTAATTTGCCACAAACTCGGTTAGCAAGTAGTGGGGGCAAATAACACTTTAAGGAAAGTGTCCAACACGCCTTAGACTTGTTCATTCCCTTCAAGTTGTATTACAAAAATTTCGTATTTTTCGCTTTCCTCCAATTCCTATATAGTGTTTTGTTCATACCCGATTATATTTATTCAACAATCTTAAAGTGTTATTTGAGTTTCCATGGAGTCTACTCAAGAATCTGCAATCAAAGTGATGAATCAAGACTTCGTGAAGTTGGACCGGCTAGATGGCACAGGCACCAACTTTAATCGTTGGAAAGACAAATTGATGTTTTTCCTAACTGCTCTGAAGGTTGCCTACGTTCTCAACCCGAATCTTCCAGAAATCCCTCCACCAAAAGATGGCGAATCTGACGAAGTGAAGAAACAAAGGGAGAAGCGTCAAGAGGATGAAGTTATATGTAGGGGTCATATTCTCAACACCTTGTCAGATACCCTTTACGATTTATTCACCGTTGTGAAGAGTCCGAGGGAAATCTGGGCAACACTTGAACGTGAATATGCATCACAAAAGCAAGGAGCAGATGAGTTTTTAATTAAAAAGTATTTTGAATTCAAGCTTGATGATTCTTCTTCTCTCATGGATCAAATTCATAATCTGCAAGTAATAGTTTCAAAACATAAAGAATATGGGGTGGAAATTTCGGAATCTATGCAAGTAGGTGCGATAATTGCTAAATTACCTTCTTCTTGGAATGATTATCAAAAGAAATTACTTCATACTTCTGAAATTTTGACCATATCTAGTGTTTTGAAACATTTAAGAATTGAAGAAGGTGCTAGGATTCTTCATAAGAAAGAATTTGATAGTGATCCTAGGGTGAATATGGTTCATGAGAAGAAGTTTTAGAATAAAAGAAAGAATTCTGAAAATGCCGATTCTGAAGACAAGAAAAAGAAAAATAGAGTTTACTATAATTGTGGTAAGAAAGGCCATTATAAGGCCGAGTGCATATCCAACAAGAAGCAAAAAGTTAATAATGCTAATGCTTCTAGTGCTAATATTGTTGAAGATGCTACATAAATTATAGCAATGTTATCTCCTGGTACTGTGACTGAACTCCACTTGGCTACACCAACCTCTTCTAGGATTGGTTGTATGATTCCGGTGCTGCGATTCATGTTTGCAATGACAAGGAACAATTCAAGAATTATGAAATTCTGGATGGACAACAAGTAGTTATGGCAAATGGTGTGAGGGCCAAGGTACTTGGTAGAGGAGATGTTCATTTGGACTTCACCTCCGGCAAGAAGATGGTACTCACTAATGTGCTTCATGTTCCGGATGTTGTGAAAAATCTTGTCTCAGCGGACATTCTTAATAAGAAGGGGTTAAAAATCTGTACTAAAGTCTAATAATGTAATCTTGTCTAAGAATGGTGTATTTGTTGGAAAGGGGTATTCTTGTAATGGTATTTTAAACCGAGTATCAATAAAGTTAATAATGTTTCTCTTTATTTGATTGATTCTTCTTATTCTTTGTGGCATGGTAGATTAGCACATGTTAGTCATAGAGTTTTGAATTACATGTCTAAAAATGGATTTATCTCCTATAATGACTATGTGAATAAGAAGTGTGAAACTTGCGTTCAAGCAAAATATTACAAGATTACCTTTTCCTAAAGTTGAAAGAAACACACAATTGCTTGATCTTGTGCATTCAGATGTGTGTGAACTTAATGGTTTTCTAACAAGAGGTGGAAATAAATACTTTGTTACTTTCATTGATGATTGCTCTAGATTTGTGCATGTTTATTTGATGAAATCTAAGGATGAAGTATTTGGTATGTTTCAAGCTTACAAGTCTCTTGTAGAAAATCAATTAAGTAGAAATATCAAAACTTTGAGAAGTGATAGAGGTGGTGAATACTTATCTGGTGATTTTTCTAAATTCTGTAAAGATAATGATATTGTACACCAAACTAGTGCTCCATATACACCACAACAAAATGGTTTGGCTGAAAGGAAAAATAGAACGTTACAAGACATGGTGAATTCCATGCTCTTAAGTTTAGGTTTGCCAATCAATTTGTGGGGTGAAGCTTTGTTAGCCTCTTGTCATGTTCATAATCGAATTCCTTCATTAAGGACTAAAGTGTCCCCATATGAGTTATGGAAAGGAAGAAAACCAAACTTGTCATACTTTAAAGTTTGGGGTTGTATAGCCTATTATAGAGTTTCAGACAATAAAAGAACCAAGTTGGGACCTAAGGCACTTAAAAGTGTTTTTGTTGGCTATGCTGAAAATTCTAAAGCTTATAGATTGCTAGATCTTGATTCTAAGGTAATAGTTGAATCAAGAAATGTTGAGTTCTTTGAGGATAAGTTTCTCAAAGATTCAATGGTGAATGTGAATCCATCACAAGTGCCTAGTTCATCTTGAATTGCAGCTTCTAGTGAACTTAAAAGAAAAGAAATTGATACTCCTATTGAACCTAGGAAAAGTCAAAGACAAAGGAAGGAAAAAGAACTTTCTTCCGATTTTATATCCTCTCAAGCTATTGTCTTCCTTGTGGAAGGTAATATGAACTCTCTACTTAATAAAACACTAGTTTTATTTAGTGTAGAGGATGATCCTAATACATTTAGTGAGGCTATGAAGTCTAGAGGTGCTGCATTTTAGAAAGAAGCTGTAAATGATGAAATGGATTCAATATTGTCTAACAATACTTGGATTCTAATTGATTTACCTCAAGGTTCAAAACCAATAGGCTGTAAATGGGTATTTCGTACGAAGTACGCCACAGATGGAACTATTCTAACTTAGAAAGCAAGATTAGTAGCTAAGGGATTTAAACAAAAAGAAGGAGTCGATTACTTTGATACTTATGCGCCAGTTGCTAGGATTACCTCAGTTAGAGTACTTCTTGCTTTAGCTTTTATATATAATATGCATGTACATCAAATGGATGTAAAAACAGCCTTTCTAAATGGTAAGTTAGATGAGGAGGTGTACATGGAACGACCAAAAGGCTTTGTGCTGCCTGGTAATGAATATAAAGTGTGTAAGCTAGTTAAGTCTTTGTATGGACTAAAACAAGCTCCTAAACAGTGGCATGAAAAATTTGAATCTGTATTACTCTTAAGTGGATTTAGGTATAATAATGCTGATAAGTGCATTTATTCTAAATTCAATAAAGAGAATGGTGTGATTATTTGCCTTTATGTGGATGACATGCTTATTATAAGTACTACTTTAAAAGGTGTAGTAGATACTAAGAAGTATCTTTCTTCTAAGTTCAAGATGAAGGATCTTGGTGAAGTTGATACAATCTTAGGTATTAAAGTTAAGAAACATAGTGGGGGTTTCGCTCTTTCACAAGCACATTATGTTGATAAAATCTTAAAGAAGTATCAACATTTGAATGTGAAGAAAGTTAGTACTCCTTTTGATCCTAACTTTAAGTTATATGAAAATTCTGGCAATCCAATAGCTCAGCTCGAGTATGCTAGTGTAATTGGAAGTCTGATGTATGCAATGAGTTGCACAAGGTCGGATATTTCATATTATGTTGTTTGTAGACTTGCAGATATACTAAAAATCCTGGTAGGGAACATTGGAAAGCTGTGACAAGAGTTCTTGGATATCTTAAAAAGACTAAAGATTTAGGACTCTACTATAATAACTTTCCAAATGTACTAGAAGGTTATTCTGATGCTAGTTGGATTACTAGCATAAGTGATCAAAAACCTACTAGTGGTTGGGTATTTATGCTTGGTGGTGGTGTAGTTTCTTGGGCTTCAAAGAAACAAACAATAATTACACACTCCACCATGAAAGCTGAATTTATTGCTCTATCTTCAGCTTCTAAGGAGGCAGAATGGCTCAGAGATTTATTGCTTGATATAGATCTGTGGCCTCGTCCAATGCCACCAACAACTTTATATTGTGATAGTGAGGCTACTATGTCTAGAGCATTGGATAAAGTGTACAATGGTAAATCTAGACATATAAGCCTTAGGCATGCATTTATTAGAGAAATGCTTAATAATGATGTTGTCACTATTGTGTTCGTTAGAACTTATAATAACTTGGCGGATCCGTTGACCAAACCTTTAGCTAGGGATTTGGTGAATTCGACAACATCAGGAATGGGATTAAAACCCCTGATCTATAATCGCTAGTGATGGTAACCCAACATTCTTCTAGTACTACCCCTAGATTGAAAGGTTTAAACGGTAAAAACAAGTTACTAAGTGATTGTGAGCACCTAATTAAGTGTATACCATTCCAAGTATAAGGTGCATATTTGTTACTCTTAAGTGAGCAGGTTGAGAAGTAAACTTTTAATGAAATTATTTTTTGGTGTTTTATTTATGTTAATTAAATAAAACTTGAAGTACTTTTCACCTATATGTTCATAAGAAGTGGTGTCACTTCTAGCAAAAGTTTTGGGTGATATTTTGTACATGATCATGAATTAGGATGAGCACATGGCCGGTAATAGTGCTAAAAGTACTTGTGAATAAAAGAATGCAGTTGATGGTTCATGTGTGAAATATTTCTAATCTATTTTTGAGTGTTGGTTTAAGCAACCTAGCCATCAATTACTTAATTTAGATTTGTGAATTATTTACACTAAAGAAAAGTTTAAAACAAAAGTTACATTTCTTATGCATGATATCTATGAGTATTAGTTTGAAATTATATTACAAACTAAGTGGAGGAATGTTGGAATTAGTTTGTAATATAATAAAGTGGTCATTATGGCTGAAGTGTAGTACATCAAAAGAAAAGTTGGAAGCTTGTTGCTTAACCTCTCAATACGTGGCACTACCAAGGAAAAGACACAACTTGCTGGAAGAGACACCTCATTTGAATGGAAAGTTGCAATTCAAGATTGATGTGAAAAGCTGCAATTTGAATTGAAGAAAAAGCCACTGAATCATTCATTTATTTCCATGAAAAGTTACAATTCAAATGGGTCCAATTGGTGTCTATTAATTGAAGCCATACGGCTACTATTAATTGAAGCCATACGGCTACAGGCAACTATATATATAAATAATTGAGCTAAGATTACTTTAAACTAATTTTTGTGCATTCTTTATTCTTGTAGAAGCAATCCAAAAACTTGCTATTTGGTTGTTTCATTTGTCTATTGTATCCTAGAAGTAATTTACCACAAACTCGGTTAGCAAGTAGTGGGGGCAAATAACACTTTAAGGACAGTGTCCAACACGCCTTAGACTTGTTCATTTCCTTCAAGTTGTAATACAAAAATTTCGTATTTTTCGCTTTCCTCCAATTTCTATATAGTGTTTTGTTCATACCCGATTATATTTATTCAACACTTTTGTCACTCGAGCATGAACGAGTCTGGGATTTGGAGACGGATCAGAATCGGAAATGAACTATCGAGTTGTTAGGGGATCCATCGTTGTTGTTTCAGTTTCTGACATGCACCAGAATTGTGTTGAACACATTTGTAACCTTTGTTTCGCTGAAAATCTATTTCATGATACTCCATTGGCTCTCACTCAGTAAGAAGTACTTTTCAGCAAGTGACCATAGCTGCACAATTTAACCGTTAGACATGAACTAAATAAAAGTCATAGTAATGATCAATGCACATGATACAAATTCTATGTAAATAATTATCTTAATAAGCAGTCAGAACATAGACATTTTCCATCCATATTTAACTTGAAATCATATGAATTCCCTTTGTTAATAACAAAACTTGTTTCAACATCTGTTACACCTTCAGTGGGACATACATGGTGTTCGTAAGTTCACAATATACAATCTGAGGATGTTGTAACATACATTTGAATGTCTTGTGTCTTTCTTTTAGTCCAAAGAATTTTTCCTGAACTTCTGCAATGGTGAAGAAATAACCAGTAACCATCTTTAGTGACATTATTTCTGGCATAACCATGTCAATGTTCGCCAAAAATTTGTTTGGATCTCTATACTGCAAGTGTATAGTGTATTTTATAGAATAATGGCAAGCAAGGTCGTATTCCTCAGGGATTGACTACGAAACACTTAGGTTATAATAACATCGCATTCTAATTTTATTGAAGCAACCAAATCTCAAGAATTTTATAAAAATGGAAAATAAAAGAAAGATAAATAAATTTGCGAACTCCATAAGTATTTTCAATAATTCTATGGGTTCAATTCCTAAAATAGTTTATTCCCTCTTCGGGTGGCGCATAAATATTAAATTAATAATAATTGAGGTCTCCCGATCCATCACAACTATTATTGACTCCCAAAAGATCTTTGAATTGAAATACTCCTCACAAACAAAAGTAGTCTCCCGATACATTACACTGTTTATGTTTGAATTCGATTTTTGTCTTGCTAGAACTCACCTCCCGGATTATGGACTAACAAATATGATATGCAAATTATTGATCAGATAATCGACAATTATAAATAAGCATTCGAATTCATAAAATAGAACACATGAATCAATTATGAAAGCAATTAATCAAGATTTAACATGAATCCGCAGTTTTGATTATACCCTAAGATCCGAAAGATTAGACAAACATTGATAACGAATTCAAAGACAAACTTGAAATCAACATTATGACATCATTTAAGCACAGACAAGAGATCTAGACATAGAAAGAAAACCCTTTCTTGTCAGGATGGATTCCTCTCCTAAGCCTTCTTGTGCTCCCGTAGATGCGAAAGGCCATGTGGTGTTTCTTCGCGACCTAGCCCTCCTCTCTCAGAAGACCTTGGATCTTGTATTCCTATGTAATTTGATGTGTTGTATGTGGTATGGATGAATGATTTTTCGTGCAAGCCTTGGGTTCCTTTTATAGATACTTGGAGATATCACTTGTAGAGTTGGAACGGGAAAAGGACTCCGAAAAACGTGCGACAGTGTCCCACACGGCCTGCCGTGTAGCCTCACATGGCCGTGTGGGTTAAGTTCAGTCCAACTCCACACGCCCGCCGCCCCGGCTTGTTTTTCCCTTTTTCACAAGGACATGTCACTTTTCACATGGGTGCGTCACATGGCCGTGTGACGTGTTTTTGTCCGATTTCTTTGTCTTTTCGATCTTCTCTTTGCACTCGTCAATCCTATCCGGGCCTTTCAACTGATATTTCTTCGATTAAGCTCCGTTTTCTGTAAAAAGTTACAAGAATATGCAGTATCATGCCTTTCTAAGGAAACTAAGCAAAAACATACTAAATATGCGTGCAAATGCATCAAATATATATTATTTTAAGCCCCCAAATGCATATATATTTTACACTTATCAAAATCCCCCAAACTTAAAGCATTGCTCGTCCTCGAGCAAATTAAGAAAAATATATCAAGGGGTAAAAAGAACACACAAGAACACTATAAACATGTAATCTCATATGACTCCATACTCAAGTAAACCATGCAATTTATTATCAAGAAGTCATCTTTCATAAGCTCAGCATAAGTAATAATCTCTTGGGTACTTGACATTGCGACTCACAAGTAGATAGTGTATCACTCAACTCTCAAAGTGTATAGAAAGTGTTTACGCTCAAATTCAATTCAATGAAAGTAGAACTACCATAGACTTGCAAATCGTCTAACATCTCGACCACTTTTGTGTGCACAATCTAAGAATCAAAAATGACTTTTCATGTAATGTAGCTCTTTGGTAAAGGTAGGGAAAATTTGGATTAAGTGACTTGATTTAGCAAATAGAATTTAAGCGCACAGACTTGCAATTCACCAACCCAATTTTATCATAAAACTCATTCTTTCATGATACATTCTTTTTCAACCTAACTCCACCCTTATTTCTCCTTTTTCATTCTTAGGTCTTTTTCTTTTTTCTTTTTCTTTAGCATCAAGCTCTCAATTTTTTACAATTTTCAGAATTTTTCTTTTCTTTCTTCTCCTTGTGCTCGATTTTCTCTATTTTTTTCAGAGAATTTTTTTTCGAGCTTCATACATTCTTGATTCACCTAGATACTGCTCATCCCTCTTTGTTTCGCCAACTTCCTCTCTTTTTTCATAAATTTTCACCACATCTCCTCTAAACTTGTTCTTTTTCTATAAGCCCAAGAAATTTCAGGGACAAAATCATGTTTTCAATTTTAAAGATCAACGTGGCTAACAATAAAAAGTTTTGGCTCAAAATTGGCTAACTAGGAAATCATGAGTTCATAGGTAGACTTTTTAGGCTAAGTAGGCTAAACAAAAAATGGCCTTAAATCATTTTCAAAAATTCCAAACACACATGGTTTCAAAGAAGATACCAGAGCAAGTTCTAGAGTTCTATCAATCATGAATGACACACTCAAGAAAACAAATAAGCTGTATAAGATAAAGCAGTTTAAGGCACAAAAGTTCATAGGCTTATTTTTCGCAACATGCTCAAATACCCAATTTTCTTAACTAATGCCAAACAAATAAAAGACATCTTCTCAACCATTCATCACATTATTCACAAAAATATGTCATCTCATAAAATCAAATACTCATAGTAAAATTCATACGGAAGTTTGTGCTCTTTCAAAAATATTGATTAAAAATCACATACAAAAGCAATTAAACGTGCTAAAGCGATAAACATGCTAAAAATAAAATAAAAAAATAAAAATTGAAAAACACAAAAAAACCGAAAAATTTTAATGTAAATTTTTATGCTCTACATGCAATCCTAAATGCAATGCAAAATGCAAGAAATACTAAATTACGTATTCTTGACAACCCCCCCAAACTTAAAATATGTTTCGTCCCGAACATATGAGGAAATTATCAAAGAAAGAGGAATGGGTAAAGAGTACTTATCTGGATAGTTCCGGTGAAGCCGAGAGCTCATCCGTAAATTTGAAACTTGAAGGAGCAGATCGCACGGTCGGGTCATGTGCGTACGCGCCCATGTGCGTCTGTCATGTCCTTTTTTTAACCCGGAGTTTGTCACGATGCCTCTTGGGTTACCTCCCACAAAGCGCTAAATTTTACGTCTTCAGCCAAATTTCAGATTTCTAACATCACTGTCGTTGAACCGTGTCAGTTGAAATCCTTGAGCCCTCATATTCTGTACTATCCATCAAACCAATGGCGTTGCATTGTTTCTCGGATTAAGTTAAGTATCGCTTGGGAATTTGCTCTTTTGATGTTGGCCTCCCACTGCAATAGCGATTTGGGCTATTTGTGTCTCCAAATATTTCAGTCTCGCATTCAACATAAACGATGTTAGAAACAAAACAAAAAAAAGGGATAAATCGAAAATAATAAAAAAAGAAAAAAAATGACGAAAATCGAAAAAATAAAAAAATACAAAAAATCAAAAAAAAAAAAAAAGAAAAAACAATTTTTGTTTACAAAAATCGAAAATAAAAAATTATTTGCACAAGTTTCAATTAAGATTGAACTACTTATTACTATATCTAAGTAGAATCTCTCAATACGGCAACGGCGCCAAAAACTTGTTTGCCAAAAATTTCTTTGAATCTCTATACTGCAAGTGTACAATGTAGTTTATAGAAAAATGGCAAGCTAGGTCGTATTCCTCAGGGATTGACTACGAAAGCCTTAGGTTATAATAACATCGCATTCCAATTTTATTGAAGCAACCGAATCTCAAGAATATTATAAAAATCGAAAATAAAAGAAAAATAAATAAATTTGCGAACCCCACAAGTATTTTCAACAACCACGGAAGCAATCTTAGGCACATAATCTCAATATGTTTCTTCAATATTAAATCAAATTAATTAAAGTTTCAAAAACCAATTCATGCAATTCTATGAGTTCAATTCCTAAAATAGTTTATTCCCCCTCCCGGGTGGCGCATAAACAGTAGATTAATAATAATTGAGGTCTCGCGATCCATCACAACTATTATTAACTCCCAAAAGGTAATTGAATTGAAATACTCCCCACAAACAGAAGTAGTCTCCCGATACATTACCCTGTTTATGTCTTAATTCGATTTTCATCTTGCTAGAACTCACCTCTCGGATTATAGACTAACAAGTATGACATCCAAATTATTGATCAGATAATCAACAATTATAAATAAGCACTCGAATTCATAAAATAGAACACATGAATCAATTATGAAAGCAATTAATAATCAAGATTTAACATGAATCCACAGTTTTGATTATGCCCTAAGTTCCGAAAGATTAGCCAAACATTGATAACAAATTCATAGACAAACTTGAAATCAACATAATGACATTGTTTAAGCACAAACGAGAGATCTAGACTTAGAAAGAAAACCCCTACTTGTCAGGATGGATTCCCCTCCTAAGCCTTTGAAGCTCTTGTGCTCCAATAGATGCGAAAGGCCTTGTGGTGTTCTTCGCGACCTAGCCCTCCTCTCTCAGAAGACCTTGGATCTTGTATTCCTGTGTTATTTGATGTGTTGCATGTGGCATCGATGAATGATTTTTCGTGCAAGCCTTGGGTCCTTTTTATAGATGCTTGGAGAGATCACTTGTAGAGTTGGAACGGGAAAAGGACTCCGAAAAATGTGTGGCAGTATCCCACATGGCCTGGCCGTGCAGCCTTACACGGCCGTGTGGGTTTTTTTAGTCTAACTCCACACGCTCGTGTGGGTCCCACATGGTCCGGCCATGTGGCTTGTTTCTGTCCCCTGTTTCTTCCTTGTTTCACATGGACATGTCACTTTTCAAACGGGTGTGTCACACGGCTGTGTGGTACCAATCGGTCGGCCGGTGTGATGATGTGTTTTTGTCCGGTTTTTTTGTCTTTTCGATCTTTTCTTCGCACTCGTCAGTCTTATTCGGGTCTTTCAACTGATATTTCTTCGATTAAGCTCCATTTCCTGTAAAACGTTACAAGAATACACAGTATCATGCTCTTCTAAGGAAACCAAGTAAAAACATACTAAATATGCATGCAAATGCATTAAATATATATCATTTTAAGCCCCCAAATACACGTATATTTCACACACACTAGTCAACCTCAAAGTCATCATTCATCGCATTAGAACTAGAGTATTGAAGTAGTATGGCATAGAACGCATCCCCGACATCGGCCGACCATTCTTCGTTAAGATGATTTTCTCAAAGAGGAATCTCCCATGTTGCTCATTTGTACTTTAAATTATATGAAACTTGTACAGATTCCTGTTGGATTTTTATCTATTAAGTGGCCCATATAAATTAAATGTGACCCATATTTAATGGTTTAAGTTTTAACATTAAAGGCCCTATTTGATAGTTAATAGGATTAATGGAAGTTAAAGTTGGGAGTTAATAAAATAACTCCCATTCCTCTGCCTAATAACTGATAAAAGAGAATAACCGTTCCCTCTCTCTTAAAAAGAGAGAACACGTACAGAACAGTAAGGAACGTGTATTTGTGTTCTTTTGGCCATCAATAACAAAAGAACGGGAAAAGGCAAGGAGGAAGAAAATAGATTTTTTTTTTCAAGGTCAATTCAGAGAGGAATTAAGATATGGATCAAGGTAAGTATATCAAAACCCATGTCCATGAATGGTTTATTCTGTTTTGTGATGCTTATTCTGAAAAGGGCCGAAAATTGAATGAGTTTTTTCGTGATATTATACATATATTTTACAGTGCATATGCTTATAAAAATTGGTATATGTGATGTTAAACTTGATTAAAGTTACATCAATTATTAAAGTATGAATTTCACATTCATGTTATAGATAGCTTGTTAGTCACCAAAGTGGCCTAGCTGAACGGAAAATTAGACACTTAATTATTTGGGTGTTGTCCAATTGTTCATGATTATAGAGGTGCCCTTAAAGAATGACATGGTTGGTATAGTGAACAATTGTGATTATAGATTATTTTGCTAGGAGGTCACCGAAAGGTGGACCATTGCATATAGTCTATGAAATTAAAGGGATCAATCTTCATATTTTAGTTAGATAGTATGTATATTCAAAGATAACATGCTTATGTGACTAATGTATGTTCTGATTATCTGTTAAAACATATTTCTTTGGCATCAATTATGTTATTTGTGTATTTAAGACTTGCCCAAAGGTAAACTTAAATGCATGGTCAAAGTCTTTATATAAAGGTTTCTGAATCAATTAAAGGTAACTCAAAGCGCTAATAGGTGAGTTTGTATAAATGTTTGCAGCTTCTATGAATCTCTTCGCATCGGGAAATACGGTTGTGAAGTTTAACGGGCTGAACTATGCTGACTGGTCCGAGCAGATCCAGTTTACTTTAGGTGTCATGGATTTGACTAGGGATGGCAACGGAGCGGGTTTGGGGCGGGTTTGGCCAAACCCGGGACCCGCCCCGCCAAGGAGAAGTAAGACCCGGGACCCGCCCCGCCCGCCTCAAACCCGCCCGCCCGCCTCAAAGGCCGGGTCTAGACCCGCTAGACCGCCAAATATATTTTTAAATTATAATAATTTATATTTTTCTATTTGTGGCCAAATTTTCAAAAGTAATCAAATGTCAATAGATTAAAAAATAAATAAATATAATTATGCAACTTATTATAACTATTTTTTTTAGAATTGGCTACTATTAAGATTTTTTTTTAAAAAACAAATACTATTAGTATACTACATAGTACTCAACTAATACTTAAAATAAATATTCAAAGTAGAATATTACAAGATATTATATTAGTAAATTAAACTTTAAAAGTAAATAATATTATAATATTACTCAACTAATATTTTTAAACATATAACACTCAAATTTAAAAGTAAATAATGCAAAAATATTTTAATATATATTTAAAAATTTAATAAAAATTAACATGCGGGCGGGTCCTATAGGACCGGGACCCACCCCGGACGGGCGGGTTTTGCAACCTTAGACCCAGGACCCGCCCCGAGACCCATTTATCCGGGTCTAGACCCACCCCATCGGGGCGGGTTTAATGCGGGGGCGGGTTTTGACCCGCCCCATTGCCATCCCTAATTTGGACTTGGCTACATTGACGGATGAAAGGCCCGCAACCATTACGGATATTAGCTCGGAAGCTGACAAGTCTGTATACGAGGCTTGGGAGCAGTCTAATAGGCTGAGTTTGAGCCTTATGAGAATGACCATGGCTGAAAACATCAAGCCTTCGATGCCGAAGACTGACAATGCAAGGAAATTCATGCTAAAAGTCAAAGAATATTCCCAATCGGACTTGGCTACAAATCTATTGTAGGCAGCCTTATGAGTGAGCTGACTACGAAGAAGTTTGATTGGTCCAAGCCAATTCACGATCATGTACCAGAAATGTCCAATCTAGCAGCAAAGCTTAAGACTATGGGGATGGATGTGAGTGAGACGCTCCTTGTGCAGTTCATCATGAACTCCCTCCCTGTTGAATTTGGTCAGTTCCAGGTGAACTACAACACCATTAAGGATAAATGGAACTTCAAAGAACTTAAGGCCATGTTAGTGCAGGAGGAAGGGAGATTAAAGAAGATAAAAATTACTATGTTCACCTTACAGTCTATGATGGTGCTAGTAGCAGCAAGGCTAAATCGGGTAAGAAAGACAAGAAAAAGGATAAGGTCCCGATGAAGGTTAGCAAGGGTCAAATCCATAAAAAGGTTATTAAGTGTTATTTCTGCAATAAGCCATGACACTTAAAGAAAGATTATCCGAAAAGGAAGGCATGGTTCGAGAAGAAAGGTATACATTATGTTTCTGTATGTTTTGAATCGAACCTTATAGAAGTGCCTAATAATACTTGGTGGTTAGATTCTGGTGCCACTACTCATGTGTCTCATGTTATACAGGGATTTCGTACGATCCAATCCATAAATGGAACTGAATAATATTTGTTTATGGGGAACAAGATGAAAGCACATATAGAAGGAATTGAGACTTACATGCTGGTCATGGACATTGGATGTCACATAGATCTTGAAAGATTTCTCTATGTTCCTGATTGTGCTAGAAATCTTGTTTCTGTAGGAAGACTGGATATTTTAGGTTTTCATTTTAAGATTGCTAATGGTACTTTTTCGTTATTTAAGAACAAATACTTTTATGGTTCTAGTATTTGTTTGACTAACTTTACCATTTTAATCTTGATAGTAAATTTGCTGAATCCCTGTATCATGTTGAAAGTAGTGTAGGCATTAAACGTAGTGCACCAAATGAAAGTTCAGCTTTCTTGTGGCATCAAAGATTGGGTCACATTTCCAAAGAAAGGTTATTGAGGTTGGTGAAAAATAAAATCCTTCCTCAATTGGATTTTAGTGACTGGAATGTGTGTGTTGATTGTATTAAAGGAAAGCAAACCAAAAACACACTTAAGAAATCTGCCACAAGAAGCACTCAGCTTCTTGAGCTGATACACACCGATATTTGTGGTCCATTTGACGTCTCTAACTAGGGCGATGAAAAGTACTTTATCACTTTCATAGATAATTAATCACGTATGGTTATATTTATCTATTGCATGAAAAGTCTCAATCAGTGAACATCCTTGAGGTGTTCATCAATGAGGTGGAAAGGCAGTTACATAACAAAGTCAAAGTAGTGAGATCAGACCGAGGTGGTGAGTATTATGGAAAATTCAATGAAAGTGGACAATGTCCAGGTCCATTTGCAAATTCCTCGAAAGTCGCGGTATTTGTGCACAATATACAATGCCCGATACACCTCAACAAAATGGTGTAGCTGAGAGACGAAATCGTACATTGATGGATATGGTTAGGAGTATGTTAAGTAATTGCTCCTTACTCCTATCATTGTGGATGTATGCGTTAAAGACTGCTGCATACCTTCTCAATCGGGGTTCCCAGTAAAGCAGTTCATAAGACTCCTTATGAATTATGGACACGTAGGAGTTTGAGACATCTTCATGTTTGGGGTTGCCCAATAGAAGTAAGAGTATATAATCCACATGAAAAGAAATTTGATGATAGGACTGTCAGTGGTTATTTCATTGGCTATCCTAAAAAGTCTAAGGGGTATAGATTTTACTGTCCTAACCATAGTACGATAATAATCGAGTCAGGTAATGCTCGGTTCATTGAGAATGGTTTAATCAGTGGGAGTGGAGAATCACGAAAAGTAGAACTTCAGGAAATTCGGGTTGAAACTCCTTCACCCGATGTTTCTTCTAAAGTTGTTGTTCTGTTGTTGTATCATCGTCACACAACATACCGGAACAACAAGTTAATATTAAAAACCCACCGAATGAAAACGTGATAGATGAACAGATCACAGTTGAGCATGAGATTAATGAACCACAAGAGGAAATAACTTTAAGACGGTCTATAAGGCAGAAAAGACCTGTTGTTTCTGATGACTATGTGGTGATGAATAGTAACAATTCTGAAAAGTGGTACAATGCCATGAAAGAAGAGCTTAAATCTATGTATGACAATAGAGTCTGGGACTTAGTTGAGTTGCCTGAAAGTTCCAAATGAGTTGGTTGTAAATGGGTTTTTAAAACCAAACGTGACTCGAATGGAAACATTAAAAGATATAAGGCCAGACTCGTTGCTAAAGGTTATACTCAGAAAGATGGCATTGACTATAAAGAGACCTGCTTCTCTCCGGTGTCAAAGAAGGAGTTGGTGGCTCATTATGATTTAGAGCTTCACCAAATGGATGTTAAAACGGCTTTTCTGAATGGTGATTCGGAGGAGGAAGTATATATGGATCAACCAGAAGGATTTATAACCATAGGAAAGGAAAATTTGGTGTGTAAGTTAAAGAAATCAATATATGGACTGAAACAAGCCTCTCGACAATGATATCTTAAGTTCAATGATACTATCACATATAAAGAAATCAATATATTTTACGGAGAACATCGTTGATCGGTGTATCTACATGAAAGTCAGTGGGAGAAAGTTTATAATATTGGTCCTATATGTTGATGACATTTTACTTGCTGCTAAAGATGTTGGATTGTTTCTCTCCAAGAACTTTGAAATGAAAGATTTAGGTGAAGCATCCTATGTGATAGGAATAGAAATATTCCATGACAGATCACATGGAATGTTGGGATTGTCTCAGAAAGCTTATATCAATAAGATTTTAGAGAGATTCAGAATGGAAAAATATTCTGCGGGAATAGTTCCAATACAAAAGGGGACAAATTCAGTCAAATGCAATGTCCCAAGAATGATTTGGAACAAAAAGAAATGTATTCAATTCCTTATGCTTAGTGGTTGGGAGTTTGATATATGCTCAAACTTGTACTCGGCCAGATATCAGTTTTGCTGTTGGAATGTTAGGCCGATATCAAAGTAATCCCGGTATGGACCACTGGAAGGCTGCAAAGAAAATTCTTAGGTACTTACAAGGCTCCAAAGAACACATGCTCACATACAGGAGGTCTAGTCACCTTGAAGTAATAGGTTATTCTGATTCAGATTATGCCGAGTGTGTTGACACGAGAAAGTCTACATTCGGTTATTTGTTCCTTTTAGCTGGAGGGGCGATATCATGGAGGAGTGGAAAGCAGTCTGTCATTGTTGCACCCACTATAGAAGCTGAATTTGTGGCATGCTTTGAGGCCACTATTCATGGATTGTGGTTGCAGATCTTTATCTCGGGACTTGGGGTTGTTGAAAGTATAGCCAGGCCGCTGAGAATTTATTGAGATAATTCCGCAGCTTTTCAAAGAACGACAAGTACTCTAAAGGTGCTAAACACACGGAGTTAAAGTACTTGGCTGTTAAAGAAGAAGTGCAGAAACATAGAGTGTCCATTGAGCATATTAGCACTGATATAATTGTAGCGGATCCGTTAACTAAGGGTTTACCACCTAAGATATTTTCTGGCCATGTCGAAAGGATGGGTATTATAGATAAGTCTTTGTTAGCATAATGGTAGTGAATGTATATATATACGTAACAGTTATTTGCTCTTTATGTTATGATACTCTGAGCTCATTTATAGTTGTGTTTCTGCTTGTATTATTATTTTGTTGTAATAACAGGATGGTCTTTGTTTAAGACTGTATGGTTGAGGCTTACGATTCACCTCATTAAGGATAATATTAAGTTAGACTAATGTTGTGATACATGGAAGGAATCATGTCGAATAAATGATGTGTGACCGCCAAGATCCAATCAGTTTTAACTTAATTAAGGACAAATCGATTTGATATTATGGTGGATTTAATATATATTATGTGCACTTAAAGTTATTATTAAATCCTTAAGCCGTCATATGGGCTAAATGGGAGAAATGTTGGATTTTTATCTATTAAGTGACCCATATGAATTAGATGTGGCCCATATTTAATGATTTAAGTTTTAACATTAAAGGTCTTATTTGATGGTTAATAGGGTTAATGGAAGTTAAAGTTGAGAGTTAATAAAATAACTCCCCTTCCTCTGCCTAATAACTGATAAAAGAGAATAACCGTTCCATCTCTCTTAAAAAGAGAGAACACGTACAGAACAGTAAGGAACGTGTATTTGTGTTCTTCTGGTCATCAAGAAGAAAAGAACGGGAAAACGCAAGGAGGAAGAAAATAGATTTTTTTTCAAGGCCAATTCAGAAAGGAATTAAGATATGGATCAAGGTAAGTACATCAAAACTCATGTCCATGAATGATTTATTCTATTTTGTGAGAATTATGATTTCCCTAAGTTTTGGGCATTAAAGAGATTGATCAATGATTTCATGAGAGAAACTAAAAATCTATTTACAATTCCATCTAACTGATTTGGCCCATTTTATACACAATATCATGTGAAGAAAATATAAATGTCAAAACACTTAATTGTTGTATTAAATGTAAAACCAGAAGGTTGGTTGAATGAATCAATATGAAAATATGTGTAAACACCCATATCTGGTGTGATTATTCAAATGTTTAATTTCTTTTTTTTTTTTGATCGGAAATGTTTAATTTCTTTGATTAGACATTTAGTTGTCATTTGCAAATTATTATGAGTTAGTCACGTTGAAATACTTTTTCGCAAAAAAAGTTTGAAGTGTAAGTGTGATATATATGAGTATTGGACTCTATATTCAAATGTCGTTGAAAATGATTATTGTATTAGCCAATTATTAATACATACACATAGTTGATATTTGTTAGTGTGGCAATGTTTCCTACATATAAAAAAAAGGGTATGGTGTCGTTGTAATATATGGGTAGTTTGTGCGGATGCAAAAGATGAATGCATTACTGTTATTTCATGTGGCATTATAATCAGGGATGGATCCAGAAATTTCTTACAACGGGGGCACAAAATAAATACAATTATAATTGATTTCAAAAATAATTATAGGGACACACTTTATTTCTTTTTAAACCTAATTAATATATAATTTTTAAAAGTAAATAATAAATAGTAAATAAAAGAAACATATATATATATATAAATATATATATATATATAAAGCAATCACTGGGGATTAGTTTTTTTTAACCTAATTAATGTATGATTTTTAAATATAAACAATAAATAATATAGTTATGCAAAAAAGAGAGAAAATGTTATGGGGGCACGTGACCCCATACTAAAGAATGTGGGTTCGTCTATGATTATAGTGGCATGTTTAATAGAAAATTGTTATTATATTGTAACTGTGATACTCTCCAATTATTATAAAAACATAGCTAAGAGGCGTTGAATTAGTTCATGTTTGAATAGGTGCTAATTCGGAGTACTCAACTAATAGTCGCGTTGGAATCTATCAACTAGTAGTTGGAAATACTCATTTTCAATATTAACGGGATTACCTTTAATACAATTACAATTCAAATAGATGTTTTTTTTATATTTAGATATTGGGGAAATTCCACCATATACCTTTTTTTTTTTTGAAAAAATACCAAAAATACGGTCTTATCACTAATATACCTACTTTTTTTCATTTTTTACGCTCCAACTTATATTTTGATTATTTTTACGTTTTTTCGTTTTTTCTTGTTCCTGTATTCTTTTATATGTTATATATGTTGTTTCAATGTTGTTTAAACTTGTTTAATTGTTGTTTCATTATTGTTTCATAGTTGTTTCTTTTGTTGTTTCGATGTTTCAAAATAACTTTTACCTATTTTTTGTGCTACTTTTTGTTCATGTATTGTTTTGTACATTGTTTCTATTGTTTCTGTGTTGTTCTATATATTTTTAATGTTATTGAATAATTCTTTTATTGTATTCATGTAGTTTTCAACGTGTAGATACAATTTTTACCTACTTTTAAGCTCTTTTTATTCATGTGGTATTTTTAATATTTTTTACGTTGTTTCTAGGTTGTTTCGATACCTTTTTTAATGTTGTTCTTATGTTTATTTGTCGTTTCCACGTAGTTTTCGATGTTTAAATACAATTTTTACCTATTTTTAAGCTCTTTTTGCTCATATGGTGTTCTCTATATTGTTTCTATATTGTTTCTTGATTGTTTCTATGTGTTTTATGTTTTCATGCATTGGATCAAAAATTAAATTTTATTTTTGTACTCATGTTGTTTCTATATTATTTTTCAAATTTATTTGGTTTTAATATGTGTTGTTTTATGTGTATACTTCTTGTTTTTTTTATAAGATTTCAAGTATAAAATGGATTATTTAACGGGGGCAAAATTTATTTTTTCACTGAAATTTGATTAGAAGAAACATGTTTGAAATAACAAACAACACCAAAGAAACAACAAACATGTTTGAGACAACAAAGAAACAATAAAGAAACCAACGTAAAAAAGTCCGGGAATTTTGGAAGGATCGCATTTTTGTCCAAAAAATGAGAAAAACGTATTTTTGTCAAAAAATCAGCGGAAAGCGTATTTTGTTGTCTTTTATCCAGAAAAGTTGGGTAGTTATGTCCTTATCCCATAGATATTCGTCATATATTTTCCTCCAACAGTCAATTGTAAAGGCCACATAATGTAGTGCATTTAGGCCTTGTTTTCAATTTTATTAATGTAAGCTTGTATTTAACTTGGAGAGACTAGAGAGTACGACAATGCACCAGTTCAATGTGATAATCTCAAACAGTTTACATTATATATACTACTTCAAAGAAATAACATTCAACCACTTTAAGACTCACTGTTGATGTTAATATTCATATAGAACTATACATCTAATTTATAATATAATTTTGATAATTGAAATTTAGAAATAAAAGGGAACCATAGGAAAACAACATAGCATTCATACAACAGTACTACTAGGGAAACACCTAACAATAAGAATACTCTCTCTGACACTCGTCGTTCGACACCATGTGATTGGCTAATCAGTTACCCCAACAAAAGCCTACATAATACATATTAAGCCAAGCCATAAAGTTAAAATGCATATAATACAACTATCTGTTATGGCATGATAAATTTCCAACATGAAGTGCCTCACAAAACATACTGATAGCAAAAGTAGCAGACATTTTGCATCAAGTAATAAATATACCACCTTGTTGTCAATGTAGTGTACCCATGTTCCTGATTACAACTCAATGATGTACTCACGTTTCAAATTATTCCTCATCCTAAGAAACATCATGCGCCTTACCGAGTCCTCAAGATATTTGTAATTAAGCTTGGTAAAGTGATCTTTAACAAGTCATCCATCTCCATGAGTTTGTCTACGACGTGCTCAATGGTTGTTGTCCGGCTGTCTTCAATATGTGTTGTTATCAGCCAAACCGACCTCTTTCTTCCAAACGAATAGTTCCTGACCCATTACACTTCGGCTAATGATAGAGTATATGTGTAGGTCCCAAAGGGTGATGTGTAAGGTTTAGAAGGGGGTTGAATAAACCTTATCAACTTTTCGATTTTAGTCATTTTAAAATATATTCAGAGTTAACTCAAATCAGCCAAGTCCTTGAGGGACAACTAGGTTGACTTATACAGCAAAATTACCCACTCAACAGACTCGACTGAGCTGTTGATAGTATAACTTAGTTGTTTTCAGCTAACACTTAGAAATCCAGTTGAATTGGTTTTGTCAGCGGAAGACTTTTCACCTTTATTTTTAAGTACGTTTTTCAACACTTATTTTAGCAATAGTTCTTACCGGCAGACTTCAGCAGGTTTAACTTATCAGTAGTTACAAAATAGAGCAAGCTATAGAGTGTGCTGAAAAATAAATAGACACAGGCATTTTATAGTGGTTCGAGGATGGGGTAATTCCTCTAGTCCGCTCTTCTCCAACTCTTGGAGGAATCCACTAAGTAACTTAAGCTTGATTACAAAGCAGTTATACAGTCCGAGTCAGCTTTGATCACATACCGCCTTTGCTCGGGACTCAAACTTCTTCATAAGGCAAATTTGTCATGTTGTTACTTGACTTCCTTCAAACCCTTGGACTTGATGACTCAGCCCTCCAACAGGTTCAAAGCACTGGTTCGATCTGGAACCTCACTACTTCTCCTTCAACATTGGAGAGTAGACCCATTTGTTCTTGAGAACAATTTTCCTCTTCAACTGATGAAGTAATCTTTCCTTCACTGAGTGTGTTGGACTGAGTTCCTTCGAAATTAGGCTTGAGGATTTCTTTGAAAAGCTTGAGAGATGATTTGTAGGTTATTGCTTGATTGCTTGTATGCTTGATAGTCTGTGAAATTTGTTACATTCTCTCACTTGCTTCCTCAGCCTTTTATAGTGCACATTTGAAAATATGTCCGTTGAAGAGATAAACACGTTTTCAAATCACACTCGTAGGTTGTTGGCTTGTCTTGTCTTGCAACATTGATGTGGATCGTACCATGAATTAAATGCTCTATAGCCTTTCCTTAATCCCTGCAGGTTTTTAGGTACATCTCATTTGTTCCTTGCCTTTTGCACTCTTTCAGTAAAATAATTTTATTGCTAGCAGCCTGATACATGTCTATTCCCATCAAATCTTTAACTTGTCTTGAAAACGAATCTCTTTCACCTTTCTTCAAGTCTGGTCTATTGCATACCCATTTGACATTCGATTCCAATCATTTTGGAATGACTTAGCTTTCAGTCAGCTGACTGAGACAACTTTTCTGTCACTTGACTGAGTCTTCTCTTCACTTCACTCAGCTGACACATAGATAGGTCATCACTTCAATCTTCAGTCGAGTCTTGTAATCTTCAACTTAGCTAATTTCAACTCAGCTTATATGCCCTATCTATTTCAAGTTGAATTATATAAAGAATGGGTGCCAACTTCCTAATATTAGTTTTACATGGTATCATCAAACTCTAAACATAAATTTTCCCAACAATTTTCCCGTTTTTGATGATGCCAAAACTTAAGTAAATACAGCAAAGTAAATAGTGCAGTAACACAAAATGAATATATAGAATATGTCAATTTTATTGAACATATCATTCTTGTACTTTACAAAACTTTTTGCAGAGTATAAACCTATACAATGTATCAGAGCTATACAAATGTATCAGAGTATTACATGTATCATAGCATTTAAGAATACTTACAATTGTGTGTATTTACAATTAAGTAAAACTACATCTTGAAAGGGTTAAACCGTCTTCAACACCTCAACTGCTTCCTTCTTCTCTCATCCTCCTCAGCTCTGCTTCTATCCTCTTCAGCTCTTCTTATTTCTATATCCTCTTCCTCCCATTTCTTCTTTTCGTAGGCTCTTTTAGCAGCATGATCATCCCTTCTTTGCCTTTCTTCCCATTCGCGGTTGAGCCTCTCATTCTCTTCTTCTTGCCTCCTTCTACCCTCTTCATTCTTTCCTTCCACCTCTCTATTGGAAAGCTCATCCAGCCAAACCGAGTAGATTAACCCCTTCTTCTGTGGATCAACATACCGAATGTCTTTAGGTTTCAGCCGTGATGGAGTACCTCTGCCTATTCCATCACAGCCAAACCTTCCCTTTCCTCTATGTGACTCAACTTCTCCTCTTGCAGTGTACTGTATGGGTGCCTTGGTAGTCTGCTGACTACTTGAACTCTGCTGCTTTTTAGCTGATTTGCACAAATCAAGTCCTTTCTCCCAATACAGATTCCACGCCTGGGGTAGAGTCATATTCTTGAAATATCCTTCTGCAGTTAGAGTTTGAAACTCCTCTAAGAATCTCGGCTCAGATCCTGCATCAGGCAATGTAAGCTCACGAGGGGGTCTCACAGCTGGGTAATCATTCAGTAATCTAGTTGGGGGCCCTTCATACTTTGCTTTCATATTTTCAATTCTCCTATGGTGTTTCTCAGCTACCTTCTCAAAGTCAGCTTCAATGGCTTGTCGAGACTTCTTGTATGCCAAATCTGCTTTCTCTTTAATGGACAGATTTTATGGCAGCTGGCTGAGGATAGAGGTTGTGACTTCACATTGCTGAGGGTTTTAGCAAGCATAATTTTCAATGGTGGCTTCTTCCTTTCACTGCCTTCTCCCTTACTACTTGCTTCCCTCTTACTTCCACTTCTTTCCTTATTACATCCTTGCTGCTTACTTTCATCTTCCCTCTTTTTGGCATCATCACCAAGGGGTAGAGCCAGCTGAGGGAATGTCCCACCAAGGAGTAGATCAATCTTGATGTTGGTCATGTCCATCTTATCATGACTCTTGGAGTATGTTGTTCTGAATTAGGCTCGCAGAGCCTTCGTTTCAACTGCCATCAATTTCATCTCTGTTTGGAGCATCATAATCTTCGTACGCATGTTAGCCTCTCTTTTCAGAAGTTCTGCCCTGTGCTGTGCCTTCGACAACTCCATATCACTCTTGTGCAATTGATCCATCCTGAATATATGATCCCTTTGTGTCTGCTGAAATTTGGTGTTTTCTAAGCTCCAGATCACCATCTTGGCAAAACGAGATTTGCAATATGTGACCTACTCACGCCTTAGTGCTTTTGTTTACCCTATCCATTCCCGTATCCTTAAAATCATGCCTCGGATATCTTCTGTGATATTTAAATCTCTGTTGTCAAGCCGTTGGTTAAGTGCTGCCAATCCTCTTTCCATATTTTCAATTTCATTACAGATGGCTTTGAAGGCTTTTTGAAATCGGCTGCATCAGCGGTCTGCTCTCCTGGCCACACAACATCAAAGTCAAATCCAATCGACACCATTATAGTTTCAGCAGGAGTTCCAAGTTCTTCATCTGGAACTTGGACATGGTATTTTGCACTTTCAACAGTTGACTCTACTTCCAAGGGTACATGAGACTCGAAAAGGAAGTAATCAGCAAATAGATCTTCTGCAAAAAAAGTATCTCCACATCCTCTGCTGTTGGAGCCTTACCCTTTTTCTTCAATATTTCTTCAGCTCTTTGTGCCTCAGTTGTCTCAGCGTCATCGGCATCTTGTGCAGTTGTGTTAGCCTGTGGAGCTGACTGACCCTCAGTTGTCTAAACAACTTCATTGGCTTTAGTGGAATCTTTCTTTTGAGTAGACTGTTCCTCGCTTGAATTATCAGCGTCATGGGAAAGTGATGGCACCATGGGAGGTGGGTCATCAACCAATGTAAAGTTAATAGGAGCAACTTTGTCACTAGCTTGCCTCCTCTTTGCCAGTACCTCCTCGGTAGCTTTGTCCTCAGATGCTTTTTCAATAGGACTGGACTCTGCTTTGTCGTCTGTTCCCAAGAATTCAACATCAACATTCTCTTGAGAATCATGAAGACCACTGATCTCGTCTTCTTCCATTAATTCTTCCTGAGGAGCTGGCACATGTTCTTCACTTTTCTTACCCAAGGAAATCTCAACCTCATTTAGACCTTCTTTACCCTCAGCAGTCTCAACCGCTGATGGGCCTTGAGCCATCTCTTTTGCAATCTCAACTGCAGCAGGGTCTTTGACAAATATCCCTTCAGCAGACTGATCTGCTTTGGGGTCTTTAGTGGCATCTGTCGGAGTCTCAATTCCTTGGATTGCACTTTCAGGGCAAAGAGTCTCAACTCTCGTGGCCTCACTTCCATCATTTGCCTTGGCTGCAACAACAACTTCATCGGCCTGCATGGCAACTGGGATTTCAGCTGAGACAGTCGAAACCATCTGAGCCTCATCAACCCCACTCTGTTGTACATTAGTGGTCTCACCTTCGCCTCCAAACTTCATTTTGGTTGTGTCTTCCACAGCCTCCTCTGACCCGGCTGTGGTGGTTTGATTTTTCTCCTCAGCTGGTGTAGCAGCTGAGTCTCGAGCAGTGGGTTCACTTGAAACCTGAGACTCGAATTCCTTTTCTTTTGAGTGAGCAGCCGATAGGGCAGGTGTCTGAACACCTTCTATAGGGATTGGCTTGGCTAAGGTGCCCTCCTCTACTCCATCCTTAGCTGCATTGCCAGTTCCCCTGGAATTTTCATCCTCCGAGTGTACTGGGGAGGTGGTGGAATCAATTGTCCTCACCATCTCCATAACGTCTGGGCTAGGAGTGATCATAACTAAAGAAGACTCTCGTTGGCCCCTTTAAAATCTTTGCTCGTGCAACTCTTTGGATTCTTTCAATACTTTCCTCAGTTTAGCCTTTTCCATTGCATCAGCAGGGTTTATTTCTTCCACATCACTGCCACTGTTGGCTAACTGTTGGGCATGTTCTGGGAATTCCGCAAGGAAATAGCTGTGAGGTTTTAGGGATTCCTCAACTGCCTTTGCCTTAGCTTTCTCCTCGTCCCTCTTCTCATATAGAACGGTTAAACAAAAATATAGGTCGAGTGATGAACTAACATAAACATTCCCCATAAAGTTTAGGAGCTCTTGTTCTTCTTTGATAAACTCAGGACTTTGGAATTGATGCCTGGCATAGCTCAACTTCCAGTTCCTCCAAATACTTAGCGTCTCTTGAACATCAGGGTAGGCAGGGGATAACATCACAAGGTCATCGTCCTGCTCCTGTACAGGCTTAAGAGGAGCCCTCTCCTCCTTAATGGTTCTTGTATCAGTTTGAGGGGAGTTAACAGTTAACTCCTCAGATGGGTCAGCTGTCTGAATTTCTTTTTCTTCAGTTGTCTCTCGAATAGCTGATTTAATAATACTTTGTTGATTTTCACCAGCAGTCTCCCCCACTTCAGTAGTGGTCTCTTCACCACCTCTTGCTTGCTGAGAATGATGCTCTTCTACAACAGCCTCCTTAACGACATATGTGCCAAACTAGGCTGGCTTTTCCAAGATAGACTATTTCATTAGTTGCCTTCTCTTGGTCTCAACCAATGGAACTTCGAGTTCCACTTCTTCAGATTCCTCAAATGTAAAAGTTTATTCACCAATCTTCAGCTTTTTCGATACAACTGGCTTCCTAGGCACAGTTGTGCGTTTCTTCTTACGACTGGAGAACATGCAGGGGAATCCTTCTTAGTCTCGGCTGCTGGGGCAGGTGTTGGCTCTTCCACAGCTGCATGGGCAGGGACATGTTTTGTTGCAGTAGCTCTCTTCTTCTTTTGTACAGGCTTCGAAGATGGAACTTTGGCAGTTGCAGCAGTGTCCTCAGGGACATGATCAACTAACTCACCTTCGCTGGTGTCAGCTCTTCTTGCATGGGCTTGCCTCTGAGCAGTTGAGAGGTTTTCCTTGAACATTCTCTTATTCACATGGAAGGGTTTCCCATTCCTGAGAGGAATGCCCTTCACCTCCATCAAATGGCCAATCACCAGGACATACCCCAACGAACTTCTAAATAGGCCAACATTGCTTATGGTCTTATTGATCACGTTGTGACAGATTCTGCTGAAGATGAACTCAGCCCAGTTCACCTTCTTCTCCTCCATTATAGCATCCATGACAGACAGCTTAGTCCTCGACAGCTGAATGAAGCTGCCAAACTTCATGTCAATGCACTTGGACACCACATCCATTAACTTGTGGTAATCCTCTTTGATATAGACTTCTTGGATGTGTAAATAACCTTTGCAGCAGACTCTGGCTTGGCGATCTCATTCCACGCCGCAGCCAGGTTTATGTCCTTTTCAGAGATTTCCTTCAATCCATATGAAGGAAGATAACAGCGATCTGCCAAATCCGCAACAGTTATCTTAATGTCGGTGTCATGGACAGAAGAACGAATTTCTCCATCGTGAACCTCAACGTTCACCTAGAACATGGCCACCTCTTCAAGATAGGTGTGCAAGAATTCCATCATGAGAAATCCCTTCAGAAGAGATTTCTCCAGTTTCTCAGCAATTTTCTTGGCAAGGGCCTTGTCAACACCTTGCTTCACCATTTCGTCGAAATTCACCGTCAAACCATAGTGGATCTTCTCAGCCATCTTCACATAGTCATATATGGAGCCATTTCAGAGATAGGAGCTTGAAAAACTTGAACTTGAACGAAGTATGAACTATGGTTTTTCGCTTGGTTTGCAGAGAAAGTTTTTCCTTTTCTTTGAAAGAGATGAGTGTAAAGTACGTAGTTCAAAAAGTTTGATCACGATCAAAGGTTGAGATTAAAGGCTTGAAACCGCATTAAATGCAGCACCATTTATATCCCATTATAGGCTAAACTGGTACATGTGTTTTACTGACACCATAATTACTGCTGATGTCATGCCCAAAACATTCTCGCTCGCAGAAAATGACTGCGTTTTGTCACTTAGCTCATAAATAATTCAGCTATCTTCCAAAAGTGACTTAATCTCTGCTTCTCTCTTCTCATAATGATAACTCGACTGTCCAACTAACTTGATACAACTGACTAGCCATTATGACTGTTTTATTTGGCTGAAAAATGAAACATTGCTGATTTTCAATTCTCTCTTCTTTGACTATGTTGATTGAGTCTTCTGAGCCTCCTAACTCAGCTCAATTAATCCTAGCTCATTTTAAGCTCTTCAAATGTTGATTCACATGATGGCTTAGTGAATATATCAGCTAACTTCTTGTCAGTTGATATGTATTCCAACGTGATGTTTTTCTTTTCAACATGATCTCTAATAAAATGATATTTGACATCGATGTGCTTGGTTCTTGAGTGTAATACTGGGTTCTGGGTTATTGCAATGGCACTTGTGTTATCACACATAATTGGAATCTCCTTTTCTTCTATATCATAGTTCCTCAGTTGTTGCCTCATCCATAACACTTAGGCACAATAGCTGCCTGCAACTATGTACTCTGCTTCAGTTGTGGATGTAGCTATTGAGTTTTGTTTCTTATTGAACCAAGAAACTAACCTATTTCCAAGCATTTGATAGGTTCTTGATGTACTCTTCCTGTCAACTCTACATCTAGCATAGTCTGAGTCTGAGTAGCTAACTAGCTTGAATCCTCCATCCTTTGGATACCATAAGCCAACTTCTTGGAATCCCTTCAAATATCTTATGATTCTCTTGGCTGCATTCATATGACTCTCTTTTGGTGTAGATTAAAATCTAGCACATACACCAATAACAAAGGTGATGTCTGGCCTACTTGTTGTCAAATAGAGCAGAGATCTAATAAGGGCTCTATATCTTGTTTTATCAACAACTTTGCCATCTGCATCCATATCCATCTTGATTGATGTATTCATAGGAATTTTCACAGATGACTTATCTTCCATACCAAATTTCTTCATCGAATCTCTAGTATACTTGGTTTGACTTATGAAGGTTTCATCCTTCATTTGCTTGACTTGAAGACCTAGGAAGAAGTCAACTCTCCCATCATGCTCATTTCAAACTTTCCTTGCATGAGGTTTGAAAACTTGTCACACAGCTCTTTATTTGTGGATCCAAAGATGATGTTATCCACATAAATTTGAACAAGCAATATAGTCTTCCCATCTTGAATTCTGAAGAGTGTTCTATCAACTTTGCCTTTGGTAAAACTATTGTTAATAAGAAACTGAGACAATGTGTCATACCAGGCTCTTGGTGCTTGTTTCAATCCATATAATGCTTTCTTGAGCTTGTAGACTTTATCTCTAATAATTTTCTTCTCAAGTCTTGGAGGTTGCTCAACATAGACTTCCTCTTCCAAAAGTCCATTTAGAAATGCACTCTTCACGTCCATTTGATAGACAGTGAAGTTCTTGTGTGCAACATAACGAAGAAACATCCTAATTGCTTACAATCTAGCAACAGGAGCAAAGGTTTCATCAAAATCTTTATCTTTCTCTTGGAAATACCCTTTGGCTACCAATCTTGCTTTGTTTTTTACTACAGATCCCTCTTTATTCATCTTGTTTCTGAATACCCAATTAGTACCAATAACATTTTGGTGGGTAGGTGTTTGAACTAATTCCCGAACTTTGTTTCTTTCAAACTGATTCAACTCTTCCTGCATAGCTAGAATCTAATGTGTGTCATCCAGTGCTTGTGAACCATCTTTAGGCTCTATCTGGGAGATGAAACAAGCGAACATAGCTTCATGTTGAGTTTTAGATATGGTTCTTACTCCTTCTCTTACATCTCCAATAATAAGCTCTGGAGGATGGTCCCTCAGCCATCTCACATCTGGTTGGAGTAAGTCTGCTGGATTCAGTCGTCTTGCAGATAAGTTGTCTTGAACAACTTCTTCATCATCATTCAGCTGCAGACCTTCTAGTTGCCTCTGAGATTCAACTATCTCATCTCCATCAGGGTTGAGTGCTCTAACATCTGCTTCAATATACGGACGCTTCTGAATAGTTGGCTGATTTCTCTTGTTAGCTAACTTATCTATGTCTTCTCCATTAACATTGGGTTCATCAAAAACCACATGGATAGACTCTTCTGTTACCATAGTCCTCTTGTTCAGCACTCTATAAGCTTTACTCTCATCTGAGTATCCCAAAAAGATACTTTCATCAGCTTTAGCATCAAAAACTTTTAGGTTGTCCTTGCCATTGTTGTGGATGAAGCACTTACATCCAAAGATTCGAAAGTATCCAATATTTGGCTTCCTCCCTGCCCAAATTTTATAGGGAGTTTTAGATAGTTGCCTATTAATCATACATTTATTCTGAGTGTAGCATGCAGTATTGATGGCTTCATCCCAAAATCTCTTAGGTAAACTAGCTCCAGCTAACATGGTCCTCGCAGCTTCCTTGAGAGTTATGTTCCTTCTTTCAACTACTCCATTCTGCTATGGAGTTCTTGCAGCTGGCAACTCATGAGTAATGCCATTCTCAATGCAATAATGAGTTATAATCCTATTAACAGACTCAGTTCCCCTGTCAGACCTTATCTTTATAATGGTTTGACTATTTTCATTTTGAACTCTTCTCATCAACTGAGGTAGTTTCTGCAAGGTTTCCTTCTTCTTACACATAAAGATAGTCCATGTGTATCTTGAATAATCATCCACTACCACTAAGGTGTATTTATTTCCACTGATACTAGCTGGTTCAATAGGACCAAATAAATCCATGTGCAATATCCTTGTTGAAGAAGGACTTGTCTTGTCCTTGAAAGATGACTTTATTTTCTTTCCCATATGGCATGCATCACAAATGTTTTCCTTCTTGCATACTGAGTCAGGCAATCCTTCCACAAGATGACTCTTTGCAAGCTTGTTGATTGTCTTGAAATTCATATGACTTAACTTTTTGTGCCATAACCAACTTGATTCGGCTTTACTCTTTGCTAGCAGACATGTGCTTGGTGTAGCAGTTGACCAATCCACTACATACATGTTCTTCTGCCTTGATCCTTGTAGCACAATCTCATTTGATTCAGCATCCTTAATTTGGCATATTCCCATGTTGAATCCCACATTATAACCTTTGTCACAGAGTTGGCCGATGCTTAATAGATTGAAGTTGATACCTTCAACATATGCAACATCTGTGATCTCTAGTCCATTTTTCTTGATGGATCATGTGCTTTGATTTCCCCTGGAGCTTCATTTCCTCCAAATATGACTTTAACACCTTTAATTTCCTTGAACTTTGAAAGATTTCTCTTGTTTCATGTCATATATCTAGAACAACCACTATCCATGTATCAGGTTCCTTAGCACTCAGCTGTTCCCTGAACCTGCAATCAAGGAGATTGGTTTTTAGGTACCCATACTTGCCTGGGTCCTGAGGGGTTAGTGTTATAAGGTGTTCCAACCAACCTATAGCCAGATGATCTAACTCTAAGAGGTTACCACCTATCAGTTCCATAATCATAATGCACATTAGCAAATTACTTGGGGGATTTAGAATCACACAACTGTCTCTTTTGTCTGTATGCTGTGTGTGTGTGTGTGTGTTTGAGCATTTGCTTTCTTGGGATAATAGTGGAACTTCTATGCATATTGGGTTTTGTGCTTGGGTGCATATGTGTGCTGATATATCTCTTTTACCTTGGGAATGACCTATGGTGAGGTTGAGGTCTTTGCCACTTTGGCTTGTATCCCATTGGTCTTGGCTGATATCTCATTTGGTTATTCCAATCAGCTTGGCTAGGGTAGTTTCTATCATTCCCATCATATGATTTTCTTTGCTGAAATCTCTAGGGCTTTTGGTAGCTCTATTTGGATTTTACAGAGTACTTTCTGTTTGGAGTCTGCTGATGGACTCTTCTGAATTTAGTTTCAGCTGTCCTGTTAGCATACTCAACTAGCTTCTTGCCTTTTCCCTTGTATCCAAGGCCAATATGGTTCTGATTGTGTTTTTTAGTGTGTGTGTGTGTAGGTGCCACATATGGTGCTTTGGATTTTTGAACTCCATCATTGCTTGAGGATCCTTTTTCCATAACCACTCTTGGTACTTGGGCAAGCACAAAGGAATTAAATCAAATGCCTGTCTTGTCACCACTTTCTTTTTGAATCATTATAAGCTCATCCAATGATTTGGATGCCTTAGTGAATGAAGTAATCACATTTTTAAGATCATTTTCCCTCTTTTCTGTAGCAGCCAAGTCAACTTGGATCTTGGGAATTTCAGCCTTCAACTTTGTGTTCTCAACATCTATATGACTTAGAGTACTCAACTCCTTTGTCAGCTGTGAGTTTTGACATTTAAGCTGGCTGTTTTTCTCATTTAGGAGTGTGTGTGAGGATTTCATGTATTCAATAGAGTCATAAAGATCTGTAGGTGATGAAGTGTTTGTGCCACTATCACTATCACTTGAATTAGAATGAGATGAGTTAGAGTGTACCTCATCTTCTTGATATTTGGAGTCTTGTTCTTTAGCCATGAGGCATATCATAGCCTCTTACTCTGTATCACTAGAGTAGTCAGCTTCACTACTGTTTGACTCTGTTGGTTCCTTGCTTTTGGATGTCTCAGAAGTCTCCGCAGCCAACATGGTTTTCTTCTTTTCTTGTCTTCTTTCCCTGAAGACATTTCTTTCCTCTTCATTTCTGTACTTGTTGACTGGTGGATAAGGACAGTCAACAGCGAAGTGTCCTGGTTGCTTGCAATTCCAACACAGGTTCTCAGCTCTCTGCAAGTCAGCTCTTTCAGCTCTCTGATTATCAGCTCTTTGATACTCAGTTCTTAGATGTTTAGCTCTCTTGGGTGGTCTATCCTCCCTTGCTTTGTAGGGTGTTGAGTGTCTTCCTAATGATTCACCCTTGTTTGATTTGTAGTTCTTATTGAAGAAATTGTTGAATCTTTTTACAATCAGGGCAATCTCTTCTTGGTCTATGGTCTCGTTAGATTCAACTCTCTTTGCTTCATCAGCCATGAGTGCAGCTGTCTTTGGTATAACTAATTCTTCTTGTTCTTTCCTTCTCAGCTCATACTCATACGCTTTAAGATCAGAGAACAATTCATGGTTTGATGTCCTGGTGAGATCCATGGAATATCTCAGGGCCATGACCTTTATTTCCATTCAGATGGGAGAGACCTTAGGATCTTCATACACATCTTCTTCTGTGTGTATTCCTTCCCTAGAGCTGACAGCTCATTTGTGATCTTTGTGAATCTGGCATCCAACTGATCCAGACTTTCACCTGCAATCATTTTAAAATTTCCAAACTTTTGAACAACAACAATTAATTTATTTTCTTTGATTTGATCAGACCCTTCATAAATCAATGTGAGTTTTTCCCAAATCTCTTTGCATGTTTTACAAGATTTAACTTTATCAAACATAGCCTTATCAAAAGTTTGATAAAGTAGCCTGCATATGAATTTTACAATCATTTGTGAACATTAGAATGCGAGTTAGATTTACTTCCATGATAATAACTTTGCTTTTGAAATAAAAGCTTTAAAAACTCAAGAGTTGACTCTTTGAAAAAGAATGAGATCTAGTCCAGTAACCAGTGCGGAAGGCTCTATGAACCAACCACTCTGATACCACTTGTCGGTCCCAAGGGATGATGTGTAAGGTTTAGAAAGGGGGTTGAATAAATTTTACCAATTTTTCGATTTTAGTCCTTTTAAAATATATTCAGAGTTAACTCAAATTAGCCAAGTCCTTGAGGGACAACTAGGTTGGCTTACACAACAAAGTTACCCACTCAACAGACTCGACTGAGCTGTTGATAGTATAACTTAGTTGTTTTCAGCTAACACTTAGAAATTCAGTTGATTTGGTTTTGTTAGCGGAAGACTTTTCACCCTTATGATTTTTAAGTATGTTTTTCAACACTTGTTTTAGCAATAGTTATTATCAGCAGACTTCAGCATGTTTAACTTATCAGCAGTTATAAAATAAAGTAAGTAATAGAGTGTGCTAAAATATAAAGAGACACAAGCAGTTTACAGTGGTTCAAGGATGGGGTAATTCCTCTAGTCCACTCTTCTCCAACTCCTGGAGGAATCCACTAAGTAACTTAAGCTTGGTTACAAAGCAGTTATACAGTCCGAGTCAGCTTTGATCATACAACCTGCTGCTCCTGGGACTTAACTTCTTCAGAAGGCAGCTGTCCTGTTACTTCAGCCTCCTTCAAACCCTTGGACTTGATCACTTAGCCCTCTAACAGGTTCAAAGCACTGATGATCTGGAACCTCACTACTTCTCCTTCAACCTCGGAGAGTAGACCCCTTTGTTCTTGAAAACAATGTTCCTCTTTAACTCATGAAGTAATCTTTCCTTCACTGAGTGTGTTGGATTGAGTTCCTTCGAAATTAGGCTTGAGGATTTCTTTGAAAAGCTTGAGATATGATTTGCAGGCTATTGCTTGATTGCTTATATGCTTGATAGTCTGTGAAATTCGTTATATTCTCTCACTTACTTCCTCAGCCTTTTATAGTGCACATTTGAAAATATGTCCTTTGAAGAGATATACACATTTTGAAATCACACTTTGTAGGTTGTTGGCTTGTCTTGTCTTGAAGCATTGATCTGGATCGTACCATGAATCAAATTCTCTGCAGCCTTTCCTTAATCCCTGCAGGTTTTCAAGTACATCTCATTGGTTCCTTGCTTTTTGCACTCTTTCAGCAAAATAGCTTTATTGCTGGCAGCCTGACACATGCCTATTTCCAGCAAATATTTTACTTGTCTTGACAACAGATCTCTTTCAACTTTCTTCAAGTCTTGTCTGCTGTATACCCCTTTGACATTCGATTCCAATTATTTTGGAATTACTTAGATGTCAGTCAGCTGACTGAGACAACTTTTCTATCACTTGACTGAGTCTTCTCTTCACTTCACTCAGCTGACACACAGTTGGGTCTTCACTTCAATCTTCAGTCGAGTCTTGTAATCTTCAACTTAACTGACTTCAACTCAGCTTATACAGCCATATGCCCATATCTATTACAAGTTGAATTACGTAAAGAATGAGGTGCCAACTTCATAATCTAAGTTTTATATGGCATCATCAAAATCTAAACATAAATTTTCCCAATAATATGTCATGACAAAGTATATATGATGACAAAGTATATGCAAGAATTTAATTTTGCAAACGAGAAAGTATATGTGCAATTCATGTTATTATGGTGTTTATTTTTAATTTGGACAATTAGAATCTCTACTGAGTATGTGTTGCTCACCCCTATATAACAATTATTTTCAGATATTTTCGGATAGATGTGAAGCCGATGAAGGGAATAGCCAATTAAGGATTGTCGTCTATTTCTTTAGCTTCTTAAAAATATTGAATTTATGTTATTTCAATTTCAATGAATCATAGTCATTTATTTTATTTTCCATGGGGTGACGAATGTCATAATTCTTATTTCATTTAGGGTTATTGGTAATTAATTTATTGTTTTTTTTAAATTTTCATATATGCTTTCGCTGTAGAGTTATTTAAATGAAAAATATATGCAATAATTTACTTTAGTAACACTTAAAAGGTATCTGGAAAAGTAGGGCGTTATATATAGAACTAATACTTGTCTCATGTTTCGGACATATGGTGCGTGGTATCACAAAATTATTATAATTGTGAAAATTTTGGAAAAAACCATTTTTGGTATGATTTTTGTCCTTCCAATAAGAGTGTTTTTTTTACTCTTTCCTCAAATGATGAAGTATTGGTTCAAATCGTACTTTAGTTATACTTAGAATTGACCATTATATTAACAAAAATCCCTTTATAACTTGCCATTGATTTTCTATATTTCGGTGATTTGCATATATATATATATATATATATATATATATGACAAAAACTCTGGTCAGACCGTCTAACGGGTCTGGCCCGTTAGACGGATCTGACCCGCGACCTGGAATTATTTTGATAATTTCCGCCGCCAATGGCATTTTTGTAATTTTCAAGTGGCAGTTTTATTATTTGTTACGTAGCCTTTCAATTTCAGCGGGTATTTTTTATGTGGTGTTAAGTTGTTAGCCGTGTGTTTATGTTGGTAGTTTTTCGTATTTTGTATTACTTGTTGCTCTCAATTGTATTAGTTGTTACACTGAAAAGTATTAGTCAAAAACATCTTTTACCACGAAATTGTCCCTTTTAATTATAAAACAGATAATTACTACGAAGTTGTAAAGTCTAATACATGTTTTTAATACATCTAATACATTAGAACGCAACGTGTAATACATTTCTACAAAGTTGTCTCTTTTAATTATAAAATGTATTAACAGTCCTTCTGAAAAGTATTAGCCATCCTTCTAAAAAGTATTAGCAGTTCTTCTGAAATGTATTAGTAGTTCACTGAAGAGTTTGTTAGTATTTCTCATGAATATACTCCCGAAATGTATTAGCAGTCCCTCAAAAAAGTATTAGTAGTTCCTCGAAAAAGTATTAGTAGTTCCCTAGAGAGTATTTTAGTAGTTTCTCTGAATATAATTGATTTTTTTTCCGAAATGTATTAATAGTCCTTCTGAAAAGTATTAGTCATCCTTCTAAAAAGTATTAGCAGTTCTTCTGAAATATATTAGTAGTTCCCTGAAGAGTGTTTCAGTATTTCTCATGAATATACTCCCGAAATGTATTAGCAGTCCCTCAAAAAAGTATTAGTAGTTCATCGAAAAAGTATTAGTAGTCCCTGGAGAAGTATTTTAGTAGTTTCCCTGAATATAATTAATTTTTTCTCTCCCGAAATGTATTAGTTGTCCCTCGGAAAAGTATTAGTAGTTTCTCGAAAAAGTATTAGTAATTTCCTAGAGAGTATTTTAGTAGTGTTCCTGCAAAGTATTAGTTTTTTCTTATAAAATGTATTAGTATTTTTCTCCATAAAAGTATTAGCTGACACTAATACTTGTATCATTTAATGCTTCGTTTTCAAATACTCTGCTACTGCAAAAGGAAGTTCAGGAAAAAAACCCTAGCATGCTCCGGCAACGGATAATTTGGTTCGTGATCTTTTGCTTAGTTTTGGTCCGTGGTTTGGGTAGAATAGTTTCTGGGAGGGGATAATTGTTTTGAGGTGGTTTCGTCGTCGTTGGCAGGTGAGATTTCATGGACTGGATGAAAAAGAATTACTTTCCAAGTTGATATAATCAGATGTTGATTAAATCGAGAAAGGGGCCAAAAAGCTTGGCCAATACAACGATCAACTGAATTCAACATTGAAAGAAGCTTCCAAAGAATTTGAGGTCATCCCGAATCAGGGGCACGTGAAAGATTTACGTGAGCTGAGAAAGGCTATGATCAAACTGAAGCTTCTGCAATCGACGACCGAATGTCTTCTCCCTTGCGATCGACGATGGTCTTCGTACGGTTTGGAGTCTTCGTACGGTTTTTTTTTTTTATTTTTCGCGGATCCGGGTTAGATTTGCGAGATGGGTAGGAGATCTAGATCCGTTAGACGGTCTGACAGGAGATCACTAGCTAATTTTGTGTTAATTATATATATATATATATATATATATATATATAGGGATATGATCAAATGAGACCATGGCCTTTAGGTAAGAATATGAGACCACATCTAGACCATTTGATTTAATATTCAATGGTCCAGATTTTACCCATCTATTTTAGTCATGGTGGTGGCGAGTAAGGGTAGGAAAGTAATCTGTCTTTTTATTCAAAGGATATAATTGTAAATCCCTAATTTTTGAATTTGGTAACTGAATCTTATTATCAATATCCCGCGATTTTCTCTCATTCTTTTCCAGATACACGTTCTTTCCAGATACACGTTCTTCTTTTTTCTTTCATCTGCAACATGCCCCGTCGTTCCGTCTTCAAAATCTTGAAACCGCTGTACCGATTCTTATTCATCTCTTCACCACGGTCGGGCTCCATCTGCAACTGACACGAATCTTCTTCCTATCTTCATCGTGGTCGGTCTCGCACAAAACATTGTAAGTTTTCTATGATTTTTATCTTCTTTTTTATTTTGGTTTTTGTTGATGTTACGGTTCCAATTTGGGTTTTTATTATCGATTTCTACTGTTCTTATTTGTTTAATTTTAGGGAATAAACTTTTAGGTATAAGAAATTTGCAATTTGAAGCTTGATAATGTGGGTTTTAATTTTGGGGGTTTGTTGATAATGCGATATATATATATATATATACAGTAACGTCGGGTTTCTTGTTTTTTTGCAAACCTCAGAGATCAAATCATTTGTTCTATCTGCACTAATTCTTAATAGTATGATATTGCTGAGAAGAGAAAGTATGAAAGAAAATAATAGGAATAATTTAATTAGAGGGAAAGGGAATTCCATCTTGATTTTCATCTCATTTGAAGATTTCTTCCTCTTTTTGAAGTGTGTTTTGTCTGTCCGTCAATGTGTTACTGTATCTATAAGGTGCAAAGTGGCAAATAGTTATAACGAATTTGTAACAAAATCTTCAACATACTGTACAATTATTTCATTGGAGAAAATAGGATTGTTCAAACCTCTTTTTTAGTCTTTATTATTGCTTCCCAAAATAAGAACTTTGTGTAATTTAATTTACTTCAGAATCCTAATTACTGGTAAACTGTATTCAAGCCTCTGTTTTCTTATCTTAAGATCATTGCATCAAATGCATCTAGTGGATAATAGATTGTTTTTTTAATGGATGTATGGGGTTTTTTTGTAGTGACCTTTTTTAGTTAAATTCATAAGAAATATGTGTTGCATTTTCTTGCTCAGTTTACCCTTTTGTATGATGGTAAACTGTTTTATGTTATTTTGGTGGGGGCATGTATATTTGATTTGGAATCATGTGTATTTAGCTATAAAATATTGTGTGTTTAGGTATATAATAATGTGTATATAGTTTTCTGATAATGGACAGTTAGTTGTATGTTTTTCTAAATAATTGGTTCTATTTTTTCTGTAGGTTTTGTTTTAGCAACTAAATGGCAAAAAACAAGGGGAAAAGGGCCGCGGGGAGTGGGGACGAAGGCGATGGCCGGGGAAAGAGGGCAAAGAATTTATATACGATAAATTGAACAACTTTGACATGGTAAGTACTGGTAATTAATCTCATTGTTTTTTCAAATCTTTTTTGTTAATTACCAAGACCCTATGTAAACTGTGTTTCAGTTTTTCTTCCCGATTTGTAAGAGGAGCACATCTTTCTGGTGACCTTTGATGTCAAGAGGTTTAACTGCCATATTATCGACAACTCGTCTGTCGGTGGAAGCAGCCGGGAGAAATATGGAGATTTGCCGGACAAGTTGGTGAGCTTTTTTATTTTTGTTCAATCAGTTATGCATGTTGTGTTTTTATCAGTTCTAAATTGTGTTGTTAGGTATTAGAATTTGTACAAGATGTGCTTAAACATTTGTCCTGGCTGTTATGTTTATCAGCATCTATATGTCTTGGATAGCATACTGATATGGAATTATGTGTTTTAGTTGTAGAATTATGTGTTTTTAGTTTTGTAATAATGTTTATTTAGTAATAGCACATTGTTTTTTGTTACTTTATGCGAGCATGTATATTGTCTCAGAATAATGTGCGTTTAGGTATATAATGTGGGGACATGCTTGCCCTCAAAATTTCCAAACACCATTGCATGGCAAGAAATCTCCTTAGTTATGCATCCATCTATGGAAAAGAAAAACACTAAAACTTAAGCTATTGGAAGATAATTTTTTAGTGCAGAATGGGTGTGTTTAAATAGGTATGTAATTGTGTGTAATTAAGTATGAAATTATGTGTAGTTAGTTAGTATGATATGGTTAATTGTAATATATAGTCTACGAAGTTTGAGTTGTTTTCCATGGTATATTTGCAGGTTCGGATGTTTTCAAACTACTTGGAGACTAAAGGTTGCCCGCAAATGGCTAGTGTTGTCCGGAAATTCACCCCGTCTAGACTATGCATGCCTTGGAGAGATACCACAAACAAAGTTGATTGTGGTATATATGTCATGAGGCATATGGAGAGCTACATGGGCGGTGGCACCAAGGGATGAGATTGTGGTTTGGAGAAGAATAATGCGTCTCAACTGTCTAACTTACGCACGAAGTACTCAGCTGCAATAATCCTCCACCATAGCAATGAGCTAAAGGATAGATGTTTGGAAGAAGCCAAAACGTTTTGGACGGGGAAGATAGTATTGTAGTTTTGTTTTAAATAGACAACGTAGTATGCAGATTTGTGCTCATCTTTTTTGTATAGTTAGTTTACTATCGTTGGTGTTTTTTGTCTTTGGGAGCCATTTGTATATGACTTAGATGGTTTCTTGAATTGTGGATATGAATGGTTCAAACATGGGGTGTTTTCTTTTTAATCAATATAAATTTGCATTTTTCACGTACATATGTTCGGAATGTTGTTATACAACGTTAATATTGTATTCGTAGTTACTACATTGTGTGTACTTACGTACAAAATTATGTACAATTAACTGTCCATTAACCCAAAACTATATGCACATTATTATATAACTAAACACACATTATTCTATGGCTAAATACACATGATTCCAAAACAAATATACATGCTCGCACAAAATAACAAAAAACAGTGTGTTATTACTAAACAAACATTATTACATAACTAAAAACACATAATTCTACATCTAAAAACACATAATTCTGCAACCAAATATACATGCTCGCACAAAATAACAAAAAACAGTGTGCTATTACTAAACAAACATTATTACATAACTAAAAACACATAATTCTACATCTAAAAACACATAATTCCAAAACATACGTTTATTGATCCTGATGTTGTCATTGAAGGACGATGTGTGGGTAATACACAGTTAATGTGTAAATAGGTTGCAGACATGGGGTGTTTTCTTTTTAATCAATATAAATTTGCATTTTTCCCGTACATATGGTCGGAATGTTGTTATATAGCGTTAATATTGTATTCGTAGTTACTACATTGTGTGTACTTACGCACAAAATTATGTACAGTTAACTGTCCATTAACCCAAAACTATATACACATTATTATATAACTAAACACACATTATTCTATAGTGAAATACACATGATTCCAAAACAAATATACATGCTCGCACAAAAATAACAAAAAACAGTGTGCTATTACTAAACAAACATTATTACATAACTAAAAACACATAATTCGACATCTAAAAACACATAATTCCAAACCAAATATACATGCTCGCACAAAATAACAAAAAACAGTGTGCTATTAATAAACAAATATTATTACATAACTAAAAACACATGATTCAAAAATACAGCGTGCGTTGCACCCAACTTGGTTCGAAGCTCTCTTCCGTGCCCCTGTTTTGGGACGTTGCCGTCATGCTCAGATGCCTCACCAGGTATGGGTTTTTTAGAGTTCTTGTAGCCCTCTCTATTGCAAACCACGTATCGCACGCGAATATCCTCGTTCTTGAATTTCTTCGTAGTGCTTCTTCTAACATCGAAGCCACTACACAAACCATAATCCTTATAAAATTGTATTCCTGCCTCCAATGTACGGAAATGCATGTTGGCACGAGGAATTTTCTATTGTTCAACCTCTGGGATCCAATATTTAGTTGATCCAGGTGAGATTTTGAGCCTCTGACCAACGTGAACTGTGTAATCTGGATCTTCATCTGCAAAAACACAATATTTATATATTAAAACAACAAATTTTGAATATTATTTACACAGATTTTAAATATATCGTGTAAATCCATATTTACAGAACATGAACGTATGGTGCAAAATCGAACTCACCAATATTTGTTGTATAAGTACACATATTTAATGCCCTTTGTGTTCATAATTAATACTCTAAACATATATTAGATGCATTGTAATTAGGCAAAAACGTATTTAGGGAATACATTATATGTGAGACACTATACACACATATCATTAATACTAACTAAACGCACATATGTACAGAAGCTATATGTGCTACATATATTTCATACTAAATACACAAATTCGAGACACTATGCGCACATTTCATTAATACTAACTAAACACACATATGTGAGGTAAGCTATTTTTGATATATTATAGGTGATACACATTTTTCATAATAAATACACAGATTCGAGACACTATATACACATTTCATTAATACTAACTAAACACACATATGTACAGAAGCTATATGTGATACATTATATGTGATACATATTTTTCATAATAAATACACAAATTCGAGACACTATACACGCATATCATTAATACCAACTAAACACACATACTCTAAGCATATAATATACACAAGTTACAGAATTGCAAATCTATATGTACAGAATTACAAAGCTATATGCACAGAATTACAAAGCTATATGTCTAATTAATTCGTGAATTTTTGATTGTTCAACATTACATGCATTCGAACCACACATTTTTGCTGATGAATTGGTGTGAAATTTTACCTTGTTGCGACTGGTTTGTGGAGGGGGTATCTTGTATTTGTGACATTGCAATATCGATCCCGTTGATGTGTGCTGCGATTTTTTGGTGTTTTTGAACACGAGAATATTTGTGGGTTCGAGTTCTGCGTGGTATTTCTCTGTGTTTTTTACGTTGCTTTGATCGTGGGAGAAGACGATGATGAAGGCTGATATTTGGACGCTGGTTTTCGACTTTTCGGATCCGGGTTTTTTTTTACGGTTTTGACGCTGCGTTCACGTTGGGAGAAGAAGATGGTGATTATGGTAAGATTTTATTCCTTGATTTTAGGAAAACAGTTATTTGGCTGATTTTAACATTCCAATTGTACCCCTATTTGGTCCCCACTATTTTTTAATTACTATAAAATGTCATTAAATCCTAGCCTTTTATTTTATTTGGTTGGAGGGTGTAGATTGAGTCTCATGTTCCTACCTATAGCTATGGTCTCATAGGATCTCATCCCTATATATATATATATATATATATATATATATATATATATATATATATAGGAATTGGTTCAAATGAGACCAATCCCTTTAGGTTAGCCCATAAGAACACTTATGGACTATTGATTTAAAATTTTGGATGGTGTAGATCATTTTAGTTAATTTAGGCATATAAGGGTATAATTGTACTTTTATATTTAATAAGTTTTGTTAATTGGACGGTTATTAGCTATATTTAAGGAAACATAATCCTACCTTTTCAGTTACCCGATTTTTAGGGAGGAAAAATCATCAACTTCAAGCGCTTTTTTCAAAATTGATAATTATTTCTGCCATATTTGTGAACAGTCATTTTATTGTATACTTAGTTCAGTGGACTGGTATACTTAGTTATGTTTTATTGTATATTTAGTTCAGTGGATTTGTATACTTGGTGCAGTGGAATCGTATTCTTAGTTATATAAGTAGTTTAGTAAGTAGTTTAGTGAATTTGTATACTTAGTTCTGTGGATTTGTATACTTAGTTCAATGGAATTGTATACTTAGTTATATAAGTAATTCAGTGTAATTGTATACTTAGTTAAATGTTTCTGTATACTTAGTATTATTTTAATGTATAGTTAGTTCAATGTAATTGTATACTTAGTTAAATATTTCTGTATACTTAGTAAAGTTTTAATATACGTGTAGTTTAGTGTAATTGTATACTTAGTTAATTGTTTATGTATACTTAGTAATGTTTTAATGTATAGTTAGTTTAGTGTAATTGTATACTTTTCATTAATTGTTGCACGATTTTGTTGCCATATTTGAATAATTTGCAGGTTCGAATAGGAAGGGAGAGAAAGGAAAGGTGAATCGCTTGATTATGGGGACGTGATCAATAAAAAATCACGTCCCTAATTTTTAGGAAGCGGTTACTATATTTAATTTCCCGAATTCTTATTTTTTCCCTTCTGTTGTATACTTACTTATGAAATGCTGTATATATTGTAATATATCTTGGCCATTGATTTACTATTTGGATGGTGTAGATTTGGTCTATTTGGACTAATGGAGGAATGAGAGAGAGAGAGAGAGAGAGAGAGAGAGAGAGAGAGGAGGATGGAGAGAGAAAGAGAGACGTGAGATTGGGGAAAATGAGATGGATCCCCTATCCATTAAATCATACCCATTGATTTATATATATATATATATATATATATATATATATATATATCATAGAGAGATCAGAAGGCATCAACCTTAGCTTGGTCCGACTTCCCACACAAAAATTCAGAAAAATAAAAAAGAAGAAAGAAACCATTTTTGGTATGATCTTTGTCCTTCCAATAACAGTGTTTTTTTCACTCTTTCCACAAATGATGAAGCCTAGTTATGTACAATGTCAAAACACCCAAATAGTGTCAAACTGTCAATATCATTATTAAAATTAATATACATATAATAGTGTTGATTGGCCAATAACAATAGCTGCAAATCGTCCCTTTACTTATAATTGACTAAAGATAGAGAGTGAGTGAGAGTGAGAGATGGCAACCTCTTTGGTTTGAGTTATAAAAATTAAACAAAAGCACAATACGGGAAGGGGATAACTAGTTCCTAATTTTGGAGTAAAAACTTTTCTTTTCTTTTCCTTTTTTTCTTTGTAATTTGTCTAAAGCCCAGTGTTAATTTTTGTAGTTATCTCTACGAAATATACTGTGTTATGTTGGTAAATCTGGTTATAGATGTTGTCAACAATTCGAAGCCATTCTTCTTAATTTTAATTAATTTTTTTAAGCCTGATTCATTCAATTTAACTTCTCACCTATCCACTTGCATGCACATTGACCAGCACACTCAAAATCCCAAAAATAATTTCCCTTATATAATTGACACACGAGTTTTTCCTACAAAATTCTAACTCGTAAGAAAACTAGAACTTAATCAACGAGTCTTTAAAACTTATAGGACTGAAATTCGCCTGTTATAACTAGGGGTGGCAAATCGTCGTGTTTCAGTTCGACACGATAACGACAAGACACGATACTCAAATACAAACATGACACAATAAGAAACTGTCATTACACGAGCACAAATGTTTTCGTGTTGACACGGCATGACATGATTTGACCCGATATGTTGAAAAAAATTGATTAAGTTTGATCGATACGATATTACACGTTAATGCGATTCCAAAATACACTATACACACTACAAAGTGTCCATAAAAACTTACGGAATATTAGGTTATCGTGTCACTACCGAGTCATTAACATGTAAACATGTCATTCTAAGATACATGTTTGAAACAGATCATACATACCAATAACAGATTAAAAGTTCGTCAGGCCGTTAAAGTTTTATCTGTTATTTTTTATTGTGTTTATCATGTTTATACGAACACGATACAAAATTTCCTCGTTCTTATCATGTCAACACGATAAAAACACAAACATGATAAAACTAAATACTAACCCATTATCTTCTCACTAAAACCAAAAAAAGGAAAAAAAATTATCTCTACACGTGCATGTACATGTTTCAGTCTACTATTAAAATGATACAATATATATACATACATTTTTATGTTAGTTTATTAGTTTGGCGAGAGACAAAAAGTACAAATGGTGTAAAAATGAAAAAGGAACAGCAGAAACATGCTATAGAAGATGCAGAACTGCAAAAACATGTTGAATACGGCTGCTTAGTCGTGAAAGAAGAATCTATTTGGTTTGTTTTTGTGGTCCCTCTCTATTGAAACATTCCTAGCTTTCTTGGAATTATATAAAGAGATAAATATTTTAAACCCTCTAAACTTTACCTGTTTTTATACTTTGTCTCCTAGACTTTAATTTGGTTTACTATGCCTCCTGGACTATAAATATTTTCGCACTTTACCATATATTGATAATTTTGCTCCTATAGTCTAATAAATTCATTTTAATAGTTTTAGAAATCCAACTAAGCTCCAATTTGTTGCATCTGACCCCCAAAATTTATAAAATTATCATATATTTTAATCAATATGAATTTAACTCCAAAATAGTTTGTTCCCGGATTTATCAAGGCATGAGAACCAAACTGGGTCTTTTAATTTTAAAATTGGATATAGTCCATTACGACCATATCAGGCCCAACATGCTTGCGTAAAATTAAAATATCCCTCAAAATTCATACATTTCTTTGACCGAAACTACACCGGGTGAGATGGTTTGCAAAGCCACCAGTCGATAATTTATTGCCCCTAGACCGTTTGACAGACGTCTCCATCTAACCTCACCAACAGGGAAGATGGTCTACAAGTTTATCGACTCCTTCAGCAACAGCTCAGCACAAACTTGGTTCGTTTCCTACTATAGGCGTATAAGATAATTCTTCAAAGGGATAAATTAATAGAACATTATGAACACATGTTGAAGCAAAAAGCCTCTTTTTATTAAGAACTTTAAGAAATATTTATTACATCAGTAATCTCCTTTTGGGAGGAGAATACTTGTTTAGCCTCTAATTAATGAGGTTTGCACTCGTAAATACATAAACTTAAAACTAAAAACACTCAGCTAATATAATTTTTTACTTCAGAATTTATTATAAGAAAACTAAGGAAAATATTCGATGTCCTCAGCTTCCTTCAACTTTTGTTATTTATAGGCTTGAATCTGGACTTGAAAGGCGGACTCCAAATCTTGTTGAAGTAAATGACGTCACTGCTTACGTCCCATTCTTGAATTATTGCCTTGCCAGCTGTTTTCTTTTCTTTCGCATGACTCAGCCCATGTGATGGTTGTCGGGGAATCTTTTAAAAATTGGTTTGCATGGTCTCCGAGGATAACGCGTCTTGTGAGATGGGCCCTTATCCTTTTCAGTTGTATGGTCTTATTGGTCGGGTTTGATCGGAATCCTTTCCCAAACTTGGGCTTTTTCTGTTCGGTGCATCCCCGACAAATTTGATCGATCCAACGACCAACATGCGTCATGTTACAGAATTTTCGGTAAGTTTCTTTACTCGTTGTAATCTTGTTTTCCCAGAGAATTCTTCTCTTTGCCTCGAAAAGTTCCTCAACAAATCCTGTTGTTGATCATGTCAATGATCAGAAGGAAAGATCCATTTGCTGAATTCTGAAAAAACTTGAATGGATACTTGACTTTGTCCATTTCAGTTAAACAAACTCAAAATCCTCATGCTCGCCTTGTAGAAGCTTAATTTTATGAGATTGCTCCTACTAGAAATGGTACTTCCTGTGAAGCTGCCTTAATGTATTTCAAAGCATTTTCATTCGGTCTTCTAGGCTTGATAGAATGAAAAGCTTCATTGAAACCTTTCTTTAGTGGTTCTGGAGTTGCACTGATAAAATACAGTTCCAAAATATCTCATCTGGCCAAATATAGATTATTGACCCAAGTCTGGTAAACTGCTTCCCCAATCCATTTTGGTAAATTGGAAATTTCTGGGAATCCTGGCGACACAGTATATATTGAAGCTAAAGCTCCAAAAGTATATCATTCTTGTACTTCATTTGGATGACTTTCTGGTTTCATCCAAACTCTTGGATATTTGCCTGAGATATCAACCATTGTTTTTTTGGGCTAATACCTCTTCTTGTAATCAATTTCTCCCATTGTTGCTGATAAACCTGCATTGGAGAAATCTTAATCTCGTCAGTTTGAACCTTAGATTTGCCTATATGTGGCCTAAGATTCAACTCTCCCTCTTTAACCCCGAATGTGCTGGATTGACTTGAAGACTCGGGTTGTGACACTGGAGCTTCAACATTCATTACTGTTTGTACACCCTCAGAAGATGCATCACCTACAACACTTGTGATTATGGTATCTGAATCTATAAACTCCGGGGTAGAGCTCCATTCTTGATGGCTCAAAATCTACCTTTAGAACCTTAGGCAAGTGCACCTATCATTTTATAGAATATATTATTGAGTACCGAGTGTCATTCCCACGAGGATTGTAACTACTAGTAAATACTGTCTTTTTGTTATCTAATCTAGCAATTTCCAGAGTTTTTGTTGGGTAAAAATAGAAAATAAAGAGTTTAAAAAAATAATTAACAACTTACAAAAGAACAAATAAAAGGAGATTGTAGAATAAGAAACCAAGAGCTAGAAATGTGTTTGAATGTAAATCTCTCTAGAATGTTTTTGTGATTCAACAAGATAAAAAATACAACCATAAGCCCTTAAGCAAAAATCATGCAATTTTAATAAAATCTCATGTTTCATGGACCGTAGAAATTCCTGAATTAAGTTAAACCCTTTCTCAAGGTGAAAAACTCCTAATCTCAAGTAGATTAATTGAAATCTCTTTCTAGATAAAACCCCAAGATTGCATTATAGCGATTTGTGAATTCCCATATTAGGTTTGACCCTAATCCAGAAGATTTATGTCGTCCTATATCTAAGATTGCATGCAACTCTTTTCACTTATAAAGGTTCTTTCTCATCATAAATCTCTCGATTACGCGATGAGGAATAGATTTCAAATCAATATACCGAAAATATTAACTCGAATGAATAAAGCATAATATAAGCGAATCACACAAAACATGAAGATTTTATTAAAAACATACAACCCGTAATCACAAATTCATTCTAGAGTTCATTACATTCAAACACTAGAAATTTAGCTACACATGGCTTTGATAAAAGAATATACTACACAAGAAGATTTGAATGAAATCGACATGGTGTACTTAGCTTTTATTCAAGACCAATACAAGACTTCCTCCTTGGTTGATTGCAATGATGTTGAGCTCCAAGCCTTCTCCTCTAATGTTCTTCAATTTCCAACTCTACCTCTCTTTTATCCTCTCAATGTATTTTGCTTTGAAACTTAGAGTGAATGAATCAATGAATGAATAGATGGATTCCGCTAACCCAAACTCTTGACTTTTATAGTTGTTTGTGAAAGAACACATTAACAATGTCATCTTTTATCAAATTATTGCTCCACTTTCATAGTTGGGTTGTTGAATCCTTGTTTTCATGTGATAATTGAGAGAATAATAGAGTTTAGTGCGGCAAAATGAGATGTAAAAGTTGTACAAAAGTTGTTCAAAAGAAAAAAGGGAAGGCTTCCATAATTTCCGCCAAAAAGGTGTCTCAGCAGGGGAGGAAAGCACGGCCGTGCTATAAAGCACGGCCAGGCCGTGTTCGTGGATTTTGCCGAACACGGCCGTGTTTGGTACGTCGTGGCCATATTTTTGCTCATTTTTGGCTCCTCAAAAGCAAGGCCGTGTTTGAAAGCACACCCGGGCCGTGTTTTGCTCAAAAGGCCTCGAAATGACGCGTTTAACTTGGGATTTTGAGTGTTTTTGCATCCATAAACCCCGGGGTATGTTTTTACTTGAAACCATGACCCGAAATTCACCAAAAACAGCTCTGAATCATCAATCTACACCAATAAAAACACCTTCAAGTAATATGAGCTATGTGCAATCAAACATTTAGGAATCTAACAATAAAATAACTCAAATTCTACTCAAATGAATACATAAAACATGCATAAAAAGACACTTATCAAACCACCTCCAACTTAGAACTTTGTTTGTCCTCAAACAAAACATAAAATTATAATGAAGGATTCAATAAATTACAACACACAAGGAAGATTTTTTTTTTCTCAACACATTGAATACAAGCAGTCAAGTTCTTAGCCTTTTCACCCCGAATTAACCATTCAGTAAAAACATAGTTTTGCAAAGCGATCGACTGTCAAGAAAGACCGTAATATCAGCAGGCATTATTCAGACTTGAAATCATCACTCCACAAATACTGATAGTTATGAACAACTTCAATTCAATAATGCCATGAAAATACAAGAATTCAATAGATCATTGTAGTTAGCCTACTAGTCATATAACCAAACTTCTTGAACTTTATTGGAATGAGAATTCAAGGAATATACATTCTCCCTTTCAATTTTCTTTTCTTCTCTTTTTTTTTTTAAAAAAAATCTTTCGAAGCATTCTTCCACTAGGTTTAAATTTTGAATTTCTGTTCAAACTCTCCTAGAGTGGTTTTCCATACTCATATCCGTGTCGTTGTTTTACGTAAAAGACAAACATGGGGCTCATGAATGCTCCTAGTTACTATGCAACAATAAATAGAGGAGTATAACCTCGATTGGTCCATTTTTTTTCTTTTCTTTTTTTTCACAAGCTTGGTTTAACAACTAGCTGACCACCACTAAATCATGAGTTCTCGAACATTCATGGAGCTAAGTATCGTAGTATATGCCTTAACACATCAAGTATTATGGTGTTGGAATATCGTCAAAATTTAGCCCACATCCACGTCATCTATCCTAGAAAATCAATTGCTTCGCAAATTAAAAATTTAAAATAGGTGTAATTGGGCCAAGTTATTGACTAGTAAACACTCAATTTGTTTAAAAAAAATCATATCTCTTGTCGGCGGACTCAAAATAAAAATAAGCACACAAGCACTCCAAGTATGTAATCGCAATAGCATCCACCTCCAACTTAAAGGTTCACATTGTCCTCAATGTGAAAGAAAGAGATGAACATACACTAAACACTCAAAAAGCAAAGAAACGGAAATGGAAAAAGAAAAATACAACCTTACTACAAGAGTGAAATTGGTGTTGAGCGACCATTGGGTTGTTTAGTACGAGACTTTCATCGGCATCTTCATACCTAATCAAGGATAATCAACAAACAACTCGAATACCATGAAATCTCAAATATTCCCAAATAAGATAAAAAAAATTCAAATTAAAACACGGCCGTGTTCTGTACGTATTTTCCGACCCAGAATTTTTTTTTTGAAAATAAAAGTAGGGCCGTGTTTCATACGTAAATGCAGAACATGGCCTTGGACTGTTGAACATGGCCAGGGTGTGTTCGCTATTTGAATGACAAACACGACCGTGTTCCCAAACAAGGCCGCGTTCCCAAACACGGCATGTCCGTTTTTTTAAGGCAATCAAAATGTGATTTGAAAATGACTCTAAAGATTTGTGATTATTTTGAAAGAAAAATAAAATTGCACACAACATCGGGTTGCCTCCCGGGTAGAGCTTCTTTATAGTCGTATAGATGGACTGTTTACCCAAATGTGGAGATTAGTCGGGTGGAGCCTTGGACTTATGAAAATCCCTTGGGCATTCGGTAGAATTACCTCCAACTTCAAGCTTCAAAATATGCTCCTTGACCTTTCGGGTCTCTATTTTGGAAATAAGCCTCCTAAGAAGATTATTTTTCGTGGGTTGGCCTGTGTTTTGAACAATTTTTTTCTCCAAGAGATTTTTAGTTTTCACATTACTCAAGAAAACTGAGTCAGCAAAAGAACAAGTATTATCCTTGTCAATTTCAACATGAATTTTAAAAATTACTTGTTCATCCTCCACTCTCAAAGTTAATTTTCCCTCATGCACATCAATGATTGATTTTGCCGTAGCCAAGAAAGGACGCCCAAGAATTAGAGGAACCTCAATATCATCAAGCATGTCAAGAATAACAAAATCAACTGGGAACATGAATTTATTAATCTTAACTAGCACATCATTATAATACCTCAAGGATATTTAATCGATTTATCAGCTAATTGAATGTCCATCCTGGTAGGTTTAAGTTCACCTAATCCTACATGCTTGAATGTTTCATAAGACATCACATTGATACTAGCTCCTAAGTCTGCTAGTGCCCTATCAACAGGTAAACCATCAATTGTACAAGGGATAATAAAGCTTCCTGGATAATTAAATTTTTGTGGTAGTTCATTGGAAGAACATTTTTCATTCAAATGCACATTTGATAATTCGTTAAGCTTATTTTCATTAGAAATGATGTCATTTAGATCCCTAGAATACTTTGAAGAAGGTTGAACAAATGGAATATTGGTATGTAATTGCTTGAATGACTCAAGGTACTTACCAAATTTGTCCTCCCTTCTGTCTTCTTCTGTTAAACTCCGGTAAGGGATCTTGGGCTTGTATTCTGCAACCATCTTTTTCACGGGTTTGTCATCCTCCACATATTTCTGCATGGGGTTGTTGGGATAATTATGCTCATGTGGAACACTGATGGTGATTGCCTTTACGTGCTCCCTTGGGTTCGTTTCAGTGTTTCCCGGCAAACTTTCTTGCGGTCTTTTGGAAATTATTTTCGCAGTCTGGCCTATTTGATTTTCCAAATTATGGATAGATGTCTCTTGATTTCTTAAGGAAGTTTCGACTGCCTGGAATCAAGCATCTGTTGTTTGCACAAATTTTGCCATGAGTTCTTCCAAGTTAGGCTTTACTTGGGTCGGCTGGAATCCGGGGGGTGCAGAGGAGTTGGAGAGTGCATTTTGATTGGGTCGTTGTTGACCTTGATTGCTCCAACTAAAGTTCGGATGTCGGCGCCATCCTGGATTATAAGTATTACTAAAAGGATTATGTTGTGAAGGTCGAGATTGGTTACCTAGATAATCCACACGCTCTTGTGGCGGTATTGCGTGGGGGCATTCTTGGTGGTTGTGTGGTCCTCCACAAGTTTCGCATGATAAGACTTGTTGTGGTGGTTTCGGAGCCGCCAACTCGTCAATCTTTTAAGTTAGAGCTTCGACTTGTGCGGCTAGCGTCACTACCATATCTGCACTATATACACCCACCGACCTGTTAGTCTTACCTCATATGGATTGCAATTGGTAGCCATTCATGGCCATTCCTTCTATTAGATCTTGGGCGGCTTCTGGTGTTTTGTTGTTTAGAGTTCCCCCGGCCGCTGCATCAATCATTTATCTCGTTGAAGAGAGTAGCCCATTGTAAAATATTTGGACTTGCATCCAAATAGGTAGGCCATGATGTGGGCATTTCCGCAATAATTCCTTGAATCTTTCCCAGGTATCGTACAAGGTCCCATCATCTTCTTGAGTGAATGAAGAGATTTCATTCCTCAATCTTGCATTTTTGCCGGTGGAAAATGCTTCAAAAGGAATTTTTCAGCCATAACATTCCATGTTGTAATTGTTCCTTTCGGTAAAGTATTTAGCCATTGTTTTGCTCGTCCCCGAAGGGTGAATGGGAATAGGCGTAGACGGATGGCATCGTCAGAGACCCCGTTGATTTTGAAGGAAATTTGCGATGTGATTATTGGGATCTTCGTCTGGTAGACCATCGAATTGAACAAACTGTTGTACCATTTGAATAACATTTGGTTTGATCTCAAAATTATTGGCGGCAACAGTGGGCCTTACAATGCTTGACGACGTGCCTTCCATAGATGGCTTGGCGTAATCGTACATTGTTCTTTGTGGTTCATCCGCCATGACAAAATCCTTGCTTTCGTCTATATCCTCCTCGCAGTCTGTATTAGTGCTTTCCTCAGTGTTACTACAGGCAGTCTCGCGCTTCCCACCTCGATGACGAGTAGGCATGCACTGCGGTCAATAAAGAGGGTAAGTGTTAATCAAGACTCACAAAGATAGATAAGAAGAAAGACAATGGTAAAAAAAATAAATAAAAATATAATTAGATTAACAAAAATAAAGCGTTCCTAATATTACAATCCCCGGCAACAGCGCCAAAAACTTGATGGCTCAAAAGCTACCTTTAAAACCTTAGGCAAGTGCACCTATCATTTTATAGAATAGATTATTGAGTACCGAGTGTCATTCCCACGAGGATTGTAAGTACTAGTAATTACCGTCTTTTTGTTATCTAATCTAGTAATTTTCAGAGTTTTTGTTGGGTAAAAATAGAAAATAAAGTTTAAAATAATAATTAACAACTTACAAAAGATCAAATAAAAAGAGATTGTAGAATAAGAAATCAAGAGATAGAAATGTGTTTGAATGTAAATCCCTCTAGAAAGTTTTTGTGATTCAACTAGATAAAAAATACAACCATAAGCCCTTAAGCAAAAATCATCCTCTTTTAATAAAATCTCATGTTTCATGGACCGTAGAAATTACCGAATTAAGTTAAACCCTCTCTCAAGGTGAAAAACCCCTAATCTAAAGTTGATTAACTGAAATCTCTTTCTAGTTAAAACCCCCAAGATTGCATTGTAGCGATTTGTGAATTCCCATATTAGGTTTGACCCTAATCCAGAAGATTTATGTCGTCCTATATCTAGGATTGCATGCAACTATTTTCACTTATAAAGGTTATTTCTCATCATAAATCTCTCAATTACCCGATGAGGAATAGATTTCAAATCAATATACCGGAAATATTAACTCGAATGAATAAAGAAGCGAATCACACAAAACATGAAGATTTTATTAAAAACATACATCTCGTAATCGCAAATTCATTCTAGAGTTCATTACATTCAAACACTAGAAATTTAGCTACACATGGCTTTGATAAAAGAATATACTACACAAGAAGATTTGAATGAAATCGACATGGTGTACTTAGCTTTTATTCAACACCAATACAAAACTTCCTCCTTGGTTGATTGCAATGATGTTGAGCTCCAAGCCTTCTCCTCTAATGCTCTTCCATTTCCAACTCTACTTCTTTTTAATCCTCTCAATGTATTTTTCTTTGAAACTTAGAGTGAATGAATCAATGAATGAATAGATGGATTCCTCCAACCCAAACTCTTGGCTTTTATAGACATTGTTTTTGTGAAAGAACATATTAACAATGTCATCTTTTGACAAATTATTGCTCCATTTTCATAGTTGGGTTGTTGAATCCTTATTTTCATGTGATAATTGAGAGACTAATAGCGTTTAGTGCAGCAAAATGAGATGTAAAAGTTGTACAAAAGTTGTTCAAAAGCAAAAGGGAAAGCTTCCATAATTTCCGCCAAAAAAGTATCTTAGCAGGGGAGGAAAGCACGGTCGTGCTTAAAAGCACGGCCAGGCCATGTTCCCGGATTTTGCCAAACACGGCCGTGCTTAAAAAGCACGGCCTGACCGTGTTTGGTACGTCGTGGCCATATTTTTGCTCATTTTTGGCTCCTCAAAAGCACGGCCATGATCGAAAGTACACCCGGGCCATGTTCGGCTCAAAAGGTCCCGAAATGACGCGTTTAGCTTGGGATTTCGAGTGTTTTTGCATCCATAAACCCTAGGGTATGTTTTGAAATGAAACCATGGCCCGAAATTCACCAAAAACAGCTCCGAATCATCAATCTACACCAATAAAAACACCTCGAAGTAATATGAACTATGTGGAATCAAACATTTACGAATCTAACAATAAAATAACCTCAAATTCTACTCAAATGAACACATAAAACATGCATAAAAAGACACTTATCAATTCTCTAATCGCTCCTTTCTGCATCATAGGAGATGCGGCCTAGATGAGAGGCCCTTGTAGCGCTAACAAATATTGTCCTTGAGCAAACTGACATGCTTGTATTTTACTAGAAAAGGATTGCTGGTCAACCTGTTGAAGTCGTCCAACAACTTCTGCATTGAGACATAAGGTCCTAAAATCTCGTTCTAGACTCTCCAAGTTTTCCCTAAGATGTCTTACTCGTTTAAGGACCTTGTCAGCAACGCGTCCTTCCATCTCGTGTCAAGAAATCTGCAAGAATATTTTCATAAGATTTTATAATGACAATATCATAATCATAATATTGGCATTCAGCTTGCCATCTAAGTAATCTAGCCTTTTCTGGTTTAGATTCAATTTTATTTTTCAGAAAAGCCTTGACACTCGAATTATCAATTTTAAAGTAAACTTTTTAGCCAGCAAAAATAAAGGCTATTTTTTAAAAGCCTTTCTAACTGCAAAGAATTCTTTCTCGTTGATATGCCATCGATTTGCTTCACTATCTGTAAATAGACCGCTGCAATATTTGCATGGCACTTCTCCATTTGGTGTGGCTTTTATAAGGATTGATGTCCACCAATAATCACGGCATCAACATATAGAACCATCTCATCATCGTGTTGTGGACTTGCAAGTTTCGGAAGCCTTTTACGAACTTCTTTAAGTTGCTTTATTCCTTATTGATGTTCATCTTTCCATTTGAATATAGCATCTTTTTTTTAGTAATGGGCTGAACACCTTCCTCTAATGTGCCAAATTATTTATGAATATTTCAGCAAAATTAACAACTCCGAGAAAACTTTGAAGTTGCTTCTTGTTTTTGAGTGTATCTGGAAATCCTTGTATGTTTTCCACGATGTGGCTTTGTAAGATGATTCTAGATTTGTCTATTTCAATTTCGAGGAATTCAATCAGTCTCGTAGCCATCACTGCCTTCTTTTCTGAAAGCACTAATCCTTTCTTGTGACAAACATCTGAAAATATTTTTAAATATTTAAGATGCTCCTTCATGTTCTTTGATGCGATAAGAATATCATCGATATATACGAACATGAAACTAAAATAATCCTTGAAGAGATTATCCATCTTCCTTTGATATATCTGGGGTGCGCTGGCCAATCCCATAGGTATCACGTTCCAAATATAATGTCCTTGTGGTGTGGAGAAAGTTGTGAACTTCTTACTTTCCTCCTCCATCTTAATCTGGTAAATGTCCAGACTTGCAATCGAACTTTGAGAATATCTTGGTACCTTTGATACAATTAACCAAATGTTCTCTACTCGGGATATAGTATCCGTCAAACTCCAAAATGTTATTAAATCTTTTGTAATTATTAACAAGCCTTGGCTTTCCTCTTTTAATTTCTCCATGATTTCTAACTAAGAATCCTGGACTGTTGTATGGAGAAACTCCTGGTAAAATCAACTTAAGGTCAAGATGTTCCTTAAGTATTTTTTGCATATCCTCACGATCCTCCTGATTCATAAGGATCGATTTGAATCTCACAAACTCACATTCCTTCCCTGGTTTGACCTTCAAGGATGCTTTGAGCTCATTCTTATCCCACCATGCCAAAGGATTTTCATTGTAATTCCTTTGGATTTTCTTCTTGACATCTTCGAGTGATATCTGTTCTTCCATGGTAACATCACTCTGTGTATTTTCTCGTAGGCTTATCAACAATTTTGCAATAGCCTTTGGAGGTACTCGTTCTTCTCCTTGTGTCCTGAATGAATACAAGTTATTATCCCATCTCTTCGTATCTTTCTGCTTTGACCCATATTGCCAAAATGATAATAATGCATCAACAAATCTTTTTTAATCCGCTATTTTTAGATTTTGAAGTTTGGCTTCATCACCACGCTTGCTGCGAAAATTAATAGGCATTTTCCAATAGAATGCTTCTCACAGTCTTTGGACAATAATCTTATGATCACATAAGGTTGTGAAAATAAGCCTCTTTGTCTCATTTTCCTGTGTAAATCGCTTGAATGTTTGTAGGAAATTATTTCCTAGCAAAACATCTGCTCATATAACATGAAAGTAGATTGGTCCGATCATGATTTCTGCTTGTTTAATTCCTTGATTAAGGATAAGAATCCTCTTAGAGAAATCCCTTTCGGCACTTGAATCAATATAGGCGGCGAAATACTTGGCCTTGTATTCAACATATAATATTACAATAGAAATGTATATGGAGAATGGGCTAGTGATAATCTAATTTTTTCCTACTGTACATGTGATAGTCAGCTCAATTTCACCCATTTTTAGGCTTCCTTTATATCTTTCCACTATAGGTTGTTGGAGATAATATAGGACGTCACAAGGAAAAATGTTATCCTTTTGAGTGATGCAAATATTACTTCAACTTATCTCCATCATTCTGGACATTTCAGCTCTCCTTGTGTTTTCCAAAATATCTGGGGTTCGTTGAACTGTACTTGGTCATTTTTCTTCCCAACGGCTTCTGCTAATTATTCTTTCTTGTTGGAATGACACCCTTCTTGGCTCAACTCTGAGACTTCGACTTTTGTTGAAGATTGGTTGATCTTGAATTTTCATATCAATCTCCTTTATAGTTGGAGACTCTATAAGTTCTGGTAGAACCACTGTGGCAAAGTCCTCAAAAATTCTTGGGACATTAATAAATTCCTTTCTCAAGAATACTTCTGAATGATGTGTATTCGAGAGAGCATAAGAAATCTTGTATGTGATCGAGTAAGGTATATTTCCTTCTTTCATCAAATCGACTCTTTTGAAGTCTTGATGAAGGGTTAAGGCTATGTTGAAGTCTCAATCTCCCAAATTGTATGCAATTCTAGGATAGACATTAAATGCCAATTTCCCTGCATACAAATTTCCTGTGACCGCTCCAAGGCATGAATCCTTGAGATTTGAGATTCGCTTATCAAAGATAGCTAAGCTGAGTGGCAAATCAATTCCTTCTTTAAATGTTGCTTTAATAATAACTCTTATGGCTCCGATGTGAATCCATGAGAGTGTATTTGCAACTTCTCTCTTGAATCAGCTTTTGATCTCCTGAACTTCTCGGTAAGGGACCAACTACATCTCGATCAGGTTACTAGTAAACTCTATCAGGATGGCAAATTCTCCGGTCGTTACTTTGTGGATAATTTGGTGTGTTCTGTTACGAAACCCAATCTTATCTAACGCCTTTTCCATAGCTCCAATTGTAAAACCATCATATATCTGAAGCTTTAGATCTTCCTTCATAATTCTCATAAGAGTCTTATAGAAACCGTAGTGTGAGAGAGGAATCCTGACATATCATCCCTAATCGTCTGCTGAAGAATTTCTTCTTCACTCTAATTCTGAACTAGATTCACTTCCATTGTCAGAATAGATATGTTTTTCGTAGATGCTTTCATCTGAGGGTAGATCCTCAAATTGATACACCTAGATCAAGTCTTGATAATAGATAGCTTTTTTGAATTCTAGTGTAGCTTCGAACTGTCTAATTCATCACTTTTGATTTTCTGGGCAATCAGTTGAGATATGCCCTCTTGGTCTGCATGTCCAACAATTAAAATCTTTAAAACTTTCATTAGCTCTGGTATGAGCTCGTCTGAAAGTTCTTCTTCCCGGGGTCCTCCTGGGTACTCCCTTGGTTAGAACCTGATAAAGAGGCTCTACTCCTGCTTGGTGTTGGCCTTTGCCCCGATTTGAAATCGGGCCTATTGTTTTGACCAAAATCCTCTAGGTCTCCATGAAGACCTACTTCTTTTGGTGCTACTTCCACGGTTGTATGGATGGATTTTGTGCTTCTTTTTCTTGTGCCTCTGTGGTTGACCTCCCACAACTGTTGGGATGTCATCATCTTTGCAACATAGAGGAACCATTTTATTAATTCCTCGAAGTCTCTTATAGTTCTTGTAAAGTGCTGCCTCGTGGCACCATTCCGATAGCTTGGCCTTTAGGAAAGACATTCTTTTGGCCACTATTTCTAAATCAGTTGCACTCTTGTATTCCCTGATAAGCATTTCTCTCCAGGGACTTGGTATCTTTGCAAAGAATAGTTGCGAAGCTTCTTTGTCTTCCATCTTGGACTTCCATCGATACTCGGTGAACAACTTCATATATTCATCAATATGACAAATATCATGTAACTCGAGGCAATAGAGGTCTTGTTTGTATCTTTTTCTTTTTTTCTTCCAATACCTGAAAATAGCCTGTGCCGATAAAATAGATTTTAAATAATTTTTCCATATTATCGACTATTCCATTCAATGACTCTCCAGCTGTTACAGTGATTTTCATCTTTGATCCAGTCATATCCCATGCACTCTTTACAGATCCTTCAAGACTCATCTCAAGAAGTAAGATGAATCAGTCCTTCGTAAGATCGAGGGTTCTTGTTGCAATCCTCATAGCCGATGCCTAATCATCAATAAGGACTTCCCAATTTTTGAAATCTGGGATATCCAGATTTAGCATCAATCTATATGGATGTATCGTATCGAACTATGATTTTCCATAAGGCGTATTATAAAGATTTGGCCTCCTGGAACATTGGCTAGTTCCTGAAATAACAGGATCTTCTCCGTGGTAAATCTCCAGCATGCGGCATTGGTTCATCTCCATGATGTGAACATGTACTTTCTGCAGCGTTAGGATCAACCAGTGATGGTGGAGGTGGTCTTTGATGTTGGTCAAGAGTAACCAATGTTGAGCCATCTCCTGCGTTCATCTTTAAATCTGCAATTCCTAATCCTGCGAAGGATTCGGCAAGGTCATGTAGATCTTTAAGATTAATCTTCTCCATATTCATCACTTGTTTAGTTTATGACAGAATTTCCTTTAATAGCAATGAGTTTTTCATCGTCTGTCATTTTTGTACAACTTCGGTTGGTTTCTCATTTTGATGTAAATTAGGTACTATTCCGAAATCAATACGCTTCTTTCCTCCGGATGAACTTGGTTTTTTCTCTAAATTCTTAACTCGTTTTTGGATATCATGAAGGATTTCAAGAGTTTCCTTCTGATATTTTACCATCGTTTCCATTTGGTTTTGGATCTGATGAACTTGTGTTGGTACATGATTTTGGTGGTTGCCATAACTTTGCACCATCTTCTGGACTTCACTAAGATCCTTTGAGAACTTAGATATGTCTGGAAGTATCTTGTTCCATTCTGGTGTTCCATCAGGAATCATGATTTTCATGAGCTGCTTCCTAACGATTTATCAGATCGACATATAATATTTGATTTACCATAAGGAAACTCAGATAATATGCTGTTTGTTTGTCGCATTCTCTCAAGGTTTCCCTATCGGCTCCTACGAGTTCTTTTTCAACATATTGATTGTTCCAATATGTTATCTTGTCCTGGAGTTCTTGTGCATATATCGTCAAAATTTGACGTCTCCTATAAGGTATACATCTTGGACAATTGTCCAGATCCATTTTCTTGGAGATTTCTCCTCACCAATTGTTAATTACATAAATGTAATAAATATAACTTAAAGTTCTTAATAAATTTGGCTCTGATACCAATTTTAAGGATCGCAAAACCCAATTGGAGTAAATTTAGAAAATATAATAATTTTTATAACTTGGGAGGTAAAATGCAATGATTTTAAAGTTTATATAGGAGAGTGGAAACAATACATGTTTATAGGGGTAAATCTGGAATTTTAGGCGAAATGCAAAATTTTACAAGGTTGAGGAGGTAAAGTGTACCATTTTAAAGTTCGGGATATAGTGTAAAATTTGTTTAAGTTTGGGAGGTTCACGGTATTCACCCCTTATATAAAATGGCATGATTTTGAATTAGGAATACACTAGTTTATATAACCGCATACATAATAATACAAACCAATTTTAACAGTTTGAACACTGGTGTACATGATGGTTGCGTGTGACTTCAACCTCAAGTTCACTTTTGTTATGACAGGTTGGGAAAGTAGTGCAAATGATGCTCGAGTCTTTGCCCACACAATCTCCAATCTGCAATGCAATTTTCTTTGGTCACTAATAAGTCAATATGGAGAAACATACAATAACATAAATCAATTATGCGTCGTTTTATCACTTACATCAATGTGATGTGTTTTTCAACATTTGAATCATAATGAAATTGTTGGTTGGTGTATAGGAAAGTATTATATTGTGGATTCCACATACACGAACTTCCTTGGGTTCTTGGCTTCCTATTGTGGCAATTGTTATCACATTCCCGAGTGGACTGGTTCCAATAGATATCCCATCACATAGAACATGCTCTACAACCATAGACATGCAACTGTTTATAATCATATAGAACGATGGGACTAAATTGATGAAAGAGCGAGCCCCTCTTTGAAGGGTCCTTCGGACTAAATATGCGACCACCACTCTCTCGTACCGAAAATACAAAAAGAACTGACTTTACTGCCGAGTGCCTACAACGGGATTCAAAATACCAAAGCTTGAAAGAGCTTTACGGATAGATTGATTTGATTTCGGCTCTCCCAAGAGCGGAAGCATATGCTTCTATACGCAATTTCTCGTGTGCGACCACGGGCTTGTGTGCGAGATTGGATTCTAGAATCCCAGGCTTACTACGAAGAGTTCGCAGCAAAAGAGAAAACAGAGACGGAACCTTCCCCCCTTCATGCCGTACAAAAGCGGCCAGCACAAGGTCAAGGCGAAGACGGAGCAACACTCCCTGGAGATGATTCTGGCAAAAAATGAACCATTACCATTCTAAGGAGGGGGAAGCGCTACTATATATCTCTTTCTTAAGAAGTTATTACTAAGTTCCACTTTCCATTAGCCGAAGTTGAATGATCGCCTGGCATTAGCGCCATCCTACCGTCTCGTTTATGAGCTTGCATCTTGTACTTCTCCTGCCTCTGAAGGACCGAACCAATGATAGACCATGGGAAACAGGAAACCGACCAATTATATAAGCTCGGAAATTGGGAATAGGTTCGGGGTCTAGCTATTGCACAATGATCCGAAGACTTTGTCGCATCTCTTCGATACGAATACAGTAACGATCATAGCAATCTCATCTGGTACCTACTGGTACGTCAGGATCCAATTGATCATGAACATCATAAGGTGCTGCTCTTCTGCTGTAAGAGAATGGCTTGCCGTGCCCGTCCTTGTTCTAGATCTAGAGAAGAGTCAGCCGGTAGATTAGTCGTAAATCAGCCTGTCAAATCTTTTCTTCATGCTATCGATTACGGCCGAAGCCTGTGCTAAGAAAGAGTGGACTTTCCGATTTGCCAGCTTCCTTCAGGTCTTCCCATTCCGTCATCTGGCTTATGTTCTTCATATTTGCAAACTACGGGGCTTCTAGATTTTCAAGTGTTTTCTTCATCGCCGGGATGATGCCCCCGAAGATAAATAGATAACTCGGCTATCTTTTGATTAGGAAAGCGACACATACTAGGGGTTTGTGGCCTAAAAAGAGATTTCCTATGTTGAAATATTTGATGCCAAATTATTTGTTGACTACTCAGTTAGATTGTAGGTCCCAAAGGGTGTGGTGTAAGGTTTAGAAGGGGGGTTAAATAAACCTTACCAAATTTTCGATTTAGTCCTTTTAAAATGGCTCAACAGAGTTGACTCAAATCAGCTGTGTCCTTGGAGGATAGCTAAGTTGACTATTCAGCTAAGTTACCCACTCAACAGACTCGATAGAGTTGTTGATAGTATAACTCGGCTGCTTAAGCCAAATACTTAACTTGGATGATTTGGTTTTTAACAGCGGAAGACTTAACACCCTTTGATTTGTTTTAAGCTAGTTTTTAACACTTGATTTTTAGCACTCGGTTATTTATCAGTTGGATAGCAAATGTAAACTAACAACAGATATAAGTAAATATGCAGGAATGGAAATTTGCTCAAAGTAAATGACACAAATATTTTATAGAGGTTCGAAGATGGCGTAATTCTTCTAATACTCTCTTCTCCAACTCCTGGAGGAATTCACTATGTAACATATCGTTTTTAAAGCGATTATCGATCGGGAGATGCCTTTGATGACACAGATGGCTTCTCTTGCGACTCAGCTTCTTCACGAGGAAGCTGTCTGGCTACTACAGCTCACTTCTTCAAGTTCTTGGATTTGATCACGAAGCCCTCCAACAAACTTGATGCCTGGTTCGACCTTGAACCTTGCTACAATCCTTCAACTTGGAAAGTAGACCCCTTTTTGTTTTCAAATGTTTTCCTCATCAACAGTTTGAAGTTATCTTTCCTTCACAGTGTGTGTTGGATCGAGTTTCTTGAGTTTCAGGCTTGAGGAATATCTTGATAAGCTTTGAGAATTTGCAGGTTAATTGCTTGAATATTGCTTAAAAAGTCTGTGTCATTCGTAACCTTTTCTCAATAGCTTCCTCAGCCTTTTATAGTGAACATTTGAAAATTTTGTCCGTTGAAGAGATAGGCTAATTTCAAATGTCACATTGTGGTTGTTGGCTTGTCTTGTCTTGGTCTGCTACCTTTGTGATGTTGACCTTTCCTCATATTAAATGCCACTTCAGATTTGTAGGCGTCTGACACAAGGTGTAGTGTTTTCCATTAGTTCATTCCTTTTGCACAATTTTGGGAAAACCACTTTTAGACCTAGAAACCTGACATATTACTATATTGAGTAATATTCTTGACTTTATTCCAACGGATCTAAGTCAGTTGTCTTCACTTGACTGCTGCATTTACCCCAGGTGACTTGAGTCTACTCCAATCATAGGATTGACTCAATTGTCACTCTAAATGACAGACTTGGCTCTTTAAGTTGTCTTGACTAATACTTCACATAGTTGTTCCTCAGCTAACACTCCTTCAGTCGAGTCATTGACTTCCTTCTTGACTTTACTCAGCTGACACACAGCAAAGTCTTCATTCCAGTCCGCAGTTGACTTCTTGTAATCCTTGACATAGCTGACTTAACTCGGCTCTTCCAGTCCTATCTATTACAATACAGATTACAAAGAAAATGGGATGCCAACTTCCTAGTTTAAGTTTTACATGGTATCATCAAAATCTAACAAATAAATTTCCAAACATATATATAATTATCGCTTGTTGCGTATATCATAATTTTATACAAAGATGTTGCAATGCCCCCATGAGGTCTGAACGGAAATAGAAGACCCCAACTGGCATGAACCTATTGAAGAAGAAGAAGCATTGACTTCTAGACCCATAAGAGATTATGGACTTCCTAGAATGCGTTGTGGGAGCAGAACTTTGTCAGAGATTCTATTGCCAACTTTAGCATGACATTGTCATGGTGGAATTTAGTGACGTTTGATTTGGTCCAACGCACCCATGACATACTACTATATATATGTGTTTTGTCCCAACAAGCCCTTTCGCGTTCAATAGGTTGCGTGGTTTTGACAAGGTGCCTGAGTCGTCATAATAGTGCCATCAATTGCCCCAGCGCAATCCTAAAAAAATGATATAGTATTGAGCGCTACAAAAAGTTAGTTAAAACCTGGATAATATTTTTGATAACGAACATATTGCTCACCTTAACATAAGGAAATCCTTGAGGGTTATAGTGAATGAAAACTGGAACAACCGGCATCTCTAATGATCAGATGTATTCCAGCGCCATATCGCACAATGCATTGCAGATGACATGGACATGTTAGTTAATCATTTCTCTTTATCATTGAAAATGTTCCATGCCGAGTCAGTGAAGTTGGTGTATGCCTACAATGTACAGAAATATTGCAATAGATTCCTCCAAAGATAGCCTTGTTCGTTGGTGCTTTGGGACACAACCAGTCTCTTGCACTTTGGTACAAAATAGTTGCAAAATGCTTTTATCCATGTGTAATTGATTATAAAATCTATCCGGATGTCCCCAAATTATTTCATTCAACCAGTTAGAACCTCAAAGGCTCGATGTTAATGGGCCATCGTGAAAAGTTAGAGAAGGATCGCAGGAAAATATCTTGCAAAAAGCAGAAAGACTGGTATTGACGATTTATGAGGTCCTGTAATCTAAGAATATTTACTTTCCATCATCAAACACATCGTCAGCAACCTCACTAATGACCTCATCATCCACATCATCAACACCACCTGAACCCTACAAATGACACATGCCTACTAAAAACCCAAGTAAAATTAAAATTTTGTCTGAAAAATGTATTTAGAATTGTAATGGGTGTACCGTACCTGTGATTCTATACCAATAACACACTATGTCCATCACTATAATTAAAATTACATTATGCAGTAGGTAAGCCAGTAATGGTAAGAAATACACACTCATAGCTAATGGTTACCTAGTCGGAAGTGCACTTGAAAAGGATTATCAAACAAACTGTAAATGTGTTTGGCACAATAGTCATTCAGATTAACTTGTCATTTTCATTCCTCATATCCAGTAGAGTATTTTGTCAAATACTCAAAATCCAAAATACATTCGAAACACACAATAATATGCAATTTACATAATTGGATACATACAACGCATTACAAATCACCACATAATACTGATTATCATCATTAAGACAAAAGGATGTCACTTTAACCTGTCTAAGATTTGGTTTCATCGTAATGAACAATTGACGATGCTTAGGATATTCAATTTGTTTGCAAGCATGGTAAAAAAAAGCGAAGTGGCAAATATGTGACCTCCATACATAATCCAGTTGTAGTTAATGCACAAGAATCATAGACTCTGAACAAATCATTTTATATTTCATTGGGAGGACACATGTTCGTCCTTCTCCCAGATGCATGTTATTTGTTATATATGATTTACATATATTACTGTTGAATGAGCCATCTGAAACAACAAAACAATACTTCTGTTTCAAGTCAGTATGTATAGAGTTATTGTCAGTCCTATTGTGCGCAGAAAATCTGAAAACGGCATAGAAGAAACTGAAGATAGCTCCTTGAAGTGCGGCAGAGTACTGCCCCATAAGACGTTGTTTTCTAATTAACCTATGAGTGTCAACGTAAAGTGAACTGATAAAATATCGATGAACATGAAAAACATAATTTATTACAGAACATATAAAGTATATATATCTTACGCACCACAAGCCGTCATTCCCAACAACTAGGCGAGACCCTAACCCATTGTTTGATATTACCTATTTATGATATTTTTCAAGATTCATGAAGATATTGGATTTTTGTATATATTTCAGTGATAGTGTAATTTTGGCTGGGATATGAATGATTCATATTCAACCACAAATCATCCCAATGTGATTCAGTGAAAACTTTAGAAGTATTGATGTTATTTCTTACCTCATTGTGCAAGAGAGTGACAAGAGCACTCAAATAAGAATCATAACACCTAGACGAGCCAATTCGATCACCGCCACAACTTCCAAAACAAATATCCTTCATAAATCTTAAATCATGTCGCATTAAAGATGATTAACAACACCAGATGACAATAAAAAGGATAAAAAATAATACAATGTGTACAAATTATTTCAGAAATAAGTTTTGTAGTAACATATAACTAAATTCTTATGTAAACATAGGTCAGCCCATAAACTACAATTTATATTTGAAGCGTCTGAAACAAACACAATAATTTCAGTGGCATGTGGCACAAATTTGTTTGTGAGTCTAAACAATGATGACACCAGGAAAACATCAATTACTCACCCATTATTGGCATACATTTATTTTCGATGGCCATTTTCATATGGATTTCAAAGTTTCATCTAGAATGAAAAAAATATGATGCCCCTACATTGAACATTAATTGAAAATATAAACCAAAATTGGATGGAAAAGGTTATAGATGTATACCTCAATGAGTTTAGATGCCGATGAATTTTAAGAGAAAATTGAACGTGGTTGTGGAGCCATTAGATTATTTCCATGTGGAGATCAAAACTATTGATGAGGAACAATAATAGAGAACACAAATTGAAGATGGGATGCAGGTGAAACTAAATGAGAGAAAAATAGTAGTGAAAGGAAATGAGGGAGGCCAGTCTAGTTCAGACATTGAAAAATATGCAACTTTTTTAATAAAAAAATGGGCTAACATAGTTGCTTTTTCAGAACCCACTTGTGTACTCAAAAGAAATTCCAAAATGATTGAGTTGTTAAAACCCAAAAACATCTTGAAAGAAGTCAACAAAAAAGCACACATTTATCTCAAAAAAATTCTACAAGCGAATTCTTTAATATATTTCCCACAGGCAAGCACAACCTTACTACCTCACTTTCTGTTGTTTTTTAATTTGGAAAGGGAAATCTTAAATATTCAGTTCATTCACGCACGGCTTCACATCTTAAATATGCCCACCTTTCAAGTCAAGTCACAAAGATTCATCGAAACTTATCTGTAAAAACCTGGCCCAAAACCCAAAGAAGGCATTGCAAAATGGTAAGAAAATACATGATTTACAATTAAAATAATATAAAATAAATCAGAGTCATCTCCTTATACAATGTAGGAAATACAGGCTAGGGAAATCTCCCCCAAGAGAGAAAGAGGGGGAGATTGAGAGAGAAGCCAAATCTGGAAGAAAAAAGAAAATAGGGGTAATGTGAAGCAAATTATTATAACTAATTTCTATATGAAATTATTATAACTAGTTTCTATATGATAGTAGCATGAGAAAAAACTAGAGTAACATTATAAACATTTTCTTTTACACAACAATGAGAAAGTTATGCCCAACATTGCTATGACTTCTGATGTGCTATTGTAGAGATGAAAACTTTTAGGAGCATATGAGATTGAAGATGTCCTTAATCGTTGCCTGTGAGTTGGTGAAGGTCAACACTTTTTATTTGAATCTTGATTTATTTGTGGGCTTGGAGCTTCGGATTTTCAGCCATTGGAGCTTGATATGAAGAAAAAACGAGTTCTCAAAATGGAGATGGTTGATTTGGAGGGGGATTTGGGTTGAAAGGTGATTTCTTGACTTGGAAGAGGAAGATTTTTCAAGTGTTGAAGAGTGAACAATGAGACAAAGATAAAGTTGTGGTTGTTGGTGGTTGTATACAACTAGCGGTGGCTTGGCGGGAGTATGAGTGGAAACTAGTATGGATGTATTTTCACCATTCATTTTTTATTTTCCAACTATTTTAGAAAATGGGTTTATGTTTGTTTAGGAAGTTCTTAGTGGAAATAAAGTCATTTTCAGTTTTTTATTTATTTATGGATGTAGACTTTTGAAAACACAAACAAAATAATTTGTCAACACAATCACATAAATTTATGTGAAAATACACTTTTAAAACTATAATCATATAATATTTCATTATAATCATGCAAATCTATGTCAAAAACACGATTCAAAACTATAACCAAACATATTCTTATTTCTTAACATATACCACAATAGAAATTCAGACAACAAACAAAATATTTTTTATTTTCCACAGAAAATCCAGTAAAGTCTGAAAATTCAATTTCTAACGCTAGAAAGTGGATATCAGACTTGAAAATACATCCATACAAGGCATCTGAGAGTTCCGAGACATTTTATAGGTCATGTTTATTTTTATTTCCAATCTCCAATCCACTATTTCCGATTCCTAACTATTCATAAAAATGGAAAATTGTTTGGTTCTCTTCATTTCCATTGGAAATAAATTATTTCAATTTTGTTGGAAATTTGCACTGATAACACTACTTTTAATTTTTCAGACCTAGTTTACCAAAAGTAAGCCTACTGATATGTGTAAAATATACGTGCATTTAGAGGCTTATTTGGATGCATATTTGATATTGGTTGGTTTCCTTTGTTGGGCGTGATATTGTGTATCTGCGTATATTCTTACAGAAAATAGAGCTAAATTGGACAAAACGAGATAGCACGTTCCAAAGTATATGTCAAGAGCCATGGTATGAGCAAAGATGTAAAACAAAGAAGCATGGACAGCCGAACAAAAGAGAACTACTTTCGAAAATCTCCAAACGCGCTAATAGTTTTTAGCACTAGCAAGGTTTAGTAATGTGGTCATAACTTTCTCTACAAAATTGAGATTGAGCTGATTCAAGTGGAAATGGAAAGCTAAAGGACAGTGCTACAACTTTCATGAAGACTCTAAGAGCAAATTCATACGTTTTACAAGTCTTAGGACCGTGTAAATAGTCACAAGACCATGTGAAGTGTTTCAGCAATTTTCAGAGACAAAAACAAATCACACGGTCTGCCCGTGTGAACAGTCACACGACCGTGTGAATGGTCCTGCAGCTTATTTTGTGTCATAATCCCATCAAAACTCTACCAGTGATCTGTGAAAGCACCTATATAAAGGGGACCAAGGCTTGGACAAATTTATAACTTCATACAACATCTCATATCATCTTAAAACACAAAATACACTAGAGTTACACAAATCAACAGTCTTCTGAGAGATGAGCATAAATCTACGAAGAACACCACAAGGCCTTTCGCATCTATGGAAGCACACGGGTTCAAAGGCTTGGAATGAGGATCCATCCTGACAAGAAGGGTTCTATCGTTCTTAGTTTAGATCTCTTGTTTGTACTTAAACGATGTCAAACTATTTGATTTCAAATTTGTCTATGAATTTATTATCAATTATTTTAGGCTAATCATTTTGACCTTAGGGTATAATAAAAACTATGGATTCATATTAAATCTATATTGATTGTTTTTTCAATTGATTTGTGTGTTCTATTATATGAATTCAAATGCTTATTTCTTGTAGATTATCTTATCAATAATTTGCATGTCATATTTGTTAGTTCATAATTCGGGAGATGAGTTCTAACAAATAAAAATTGAATTCAGACATAAACGAGTATAAAGTCAGGATGCTTATAACTATTTGTGGGGAGTACTTCAATTCAAAGATCTTTTGGGAGTTGATATTAATTGTTGAGTGCTAGCAATTGGTATTAATCAACTATTTGTTTGCTTCGGGAGGGGGAGTAAACTAATAGAAATTGAACCCATAGAAACACATAATATGGTTTTGATAAATATTAATTGGTATTGAAGAAGCATGTTAAGATTATGTGCGTAGGGTTGCTTTCGTATTTGTTGAAAATACTTGTGGAGTTCGGGTTTTTACAAATTTAACTATTTTATGTTTACTTGTTAATTTAGGATTAGATTAGATAATAAATACATTATGATTTTTGGAAAATTCAATAAAAATTGGAATATAATGTTTATTATAGCCTAAGAGTTTTGTATTCAATCCCTCAGGAATACGACCTTGTCGTTGCTATCTGGTAGCTTTGTGTACACTTGCAGCTTAGTGAAAAGATTTTCATGATCAAGCCTTTGCGCGTGTTTGGGGATTGAATGATTTAACTTAGATATAGTAATAAGTAGTTCAATCTTAATTGAAGCAAAATATTTGTAAATAGTTGTTTTTTCGATTTTTTGCACATATTTTTAATTTTTTATTTTTTGATTCTTTTCTTTTTTTGTACATAAATTTTATTGCTTTGGTTCTAATATTATTTTTGTTGAGTGTTGATAGTGCATGATCACGCGTTCCAGATCTGCCCATCCAATACCCATTGATTTATAAATCGAAAAGACAGCGAAACAGTTAAGAAAAGATCTAAAGGGATGGCGGATGGGACTAATCAAAAGGTTGTGAATAACAGAAATAATTAGGAGTGCCCACCTGGGGTAGACCAACATAAACAATGAGGAACGCCCACCTGGGGTAGACCAATAGAAACAAATAGAGGAAAGGCCCGCGAGGAGGACAGTTAGGGACTACTTCCAGCCGGAAGTTAGTCGAACATATAGGGGTGTGGCTCATTTGCCGATCAATGAAAATAATTTCAAACTAAAACCTACATTGATCCAGATGGTTTCACAAAACCAGTTTGGGGGGAGAGCCGTTGAGGATCCAAACGCACATCTGGCGCAATTCTTAGAAATCTGCGATACTGTTAAGATGAATGGTATTTCCAAGGATATCATTCGATGTTGCCTTTTCACATTATCTTTACGCGATAAGGCTAAGGGATGGTTATGCTCTTTATCACCACCCACAATAGATTGGGCTGAATTAAGTCAGCGGTTTCTAGCTAAGTATTTCTCCCTAGTAAGACGCTACAATTGAAAAGTGAGACCGCCCAGTTTAGGCAGTTAGATGCAAAACTATTATATGAAGCATGGGATAGATTTAGAGAATTGTTGTGGAAGTGCCCTCAACACGGATATCCCGATTACCAACATATACAATATTTTTATAATGGTTTGAGTGGCAACATGAGAACTATTATAGATGTTTCATCTGGGGATGGTCTGCTGTGTAAATATCCAGATGGGGCACTAGAATTGTTAGAGGAGATGGCAAACAATAGTTACTAGTGGCTATCCGAGAGATCTAATGTCCAACATGTGGCGGAGGTCCAGGATGAGAAGGTTGCCATGCTCATAGAACAAGTATCTGTGCTGAATATGAAATTGGATGCAATACAGCAAACGGCTCCTAGAGATCTTGTAGTTATTGAAGAAGAGGCTAATTTTGTGGGATAGCAAAGGAACTTAAACAACAACTATAGAAACAATTAGGCACCCAATTACTATCATCCGGGCCTGCAAAACCACGAGAACTTTTCATATGCTAATAACAAAAATGTTTTGCAGCTACCTCTAGGTTTTAATGTAGATAATCAAGGCAGAGCGGAGTCCAGTGATAAGAAAGCATTTGTGGAAGAGATGATATCCTCGTTTATCGGAGAAACTAGGCTAGATCGAATAAACATGAAGCAAAGATAGACAGGAATGAGAAACACGTTTTTGAACACGAACGTGAATGTGAGATCAAGTCTTTAGAAACAAGAGTAGCCCAAATCGCTAAAGAAATGGGAGGCCAAAGATCAAAATATGCAAATTCCCAAGCGATCATCGAACTCAATCCGAGAGAACGTCTGCAATGCCATTCGTCCGATAAATAGTGAGAATATTGTTCGCGTATTTTTTAGCTTCACCTCAAGTGTACGGATCAGTTTATAGAATAGGGTTTGCAAGGTCGAATCCACAGGGATTAATAAATTAATATACTAAGTATTGGATTATAATAGCCCTATTTTTATCTAAACGATCGAACTGTGATGGATTGGTTTTGTTAATACTAAAACAGAAATTAATCCTAAATAACAAAGCAAAGAACGATTGAAAGATCAAGTATGGATGGATGGATTCCTGGGTTATGGTTTCAGTTAATATCCCACTTTTATTATCAGATTAATCAAACCAATGTTAAACGTATTCTTCTCTATAGACCAATCACCAAAGTAATTTACCCTCTCTCTCGAGATGTATGTAAAAGCGTTGATTGGAATATCTATGTTAGCATCTCTACTTAACAAAAGATATCCAACTCCCAAAAGTTCAAAAGATTATAAGATCTCACAAATATTCACATACTTCTCAATGATGCAATCTATTTGTGTCAAGTACTCAAGATCTAGTATTGAAATTCATCGGTTAGAATTATGAATCAATACATCAAACAAGTTTAGATCAAAGGCCTTTTGATAAAAAAGGAATTAAAGCAAAGTACTTGAATAGAGAAAGAAAACATTAACTTCAGTTATTATTAATCATCAAATAAAAGTGTTTATTAACCTACTCCCAAACCCGGGAATCACAAAGTGTTTAGCCAGACATCGAAGATAAACAATTCATAGACAAATTATTCATAATCAAAATCTAACTAATTGAAATAACGATACGATGGAATGAGTGACTCGGGGATGATGACGATCTCTCGATCTATCTTCAATCATCGAAGGTGTGGTTGCGGTCTTAATCGATCTCTCGAAGTATCCGGTGGAAAACTGCTCTTTTCTCTGGTTTCTAAGGTAAAAATCAGCGTGTCCTTGTTTGCGGCCGCCCCGGGTCTATTTGTATTTCGTTCGGGTCGAAACCTAGTTGAAAACGGATTAAATTCTATTTTTCCCGCAGAGGAGCACGGTCGTGCCCCTTTGGCATGCCCAGCCCATGCTGGGTGCCGCATGGATTGTTCATCTTTCTGAAGAGAGCACGGGCGTGCCCATATGGCATGGGCTACCCGTGCTATAGGTCGAACTCTTATTCTTCAGGTATGGGTTGAGCACGTGTTGTGCTAGGGGAGCACGCCCTGCCCGTGCTCACCTGTAACATCAAGCACTTGGCAATTTTCTTCCATTTTTCGCTCGGTTCGTCCAACTTCTTCTCGATTCGACTCCAAACTTCGTCTTTTACCTCAAGTATTGGCGGTTGCAATGCTCGGAATTGTTGCCAAAATGCTACAATTATAGATAAATTCCTACAAAACGAGCAAAGCGTAATCCTTTTCCACAAAACAGGAATAAACCCTATTTACTCATATAATGCATGCATATCAACACATTCTAGCCAATATTGAGCCCAAAATACATGCAAAATACAAGTCAATCAAATATGAAGGCTCAAAGACTTCAAACGACACAATTCAATGATAGTATTACTAGAAATATGGCGTCTGGCTGAAGATGAGAAACTTAACGTTTTGTGGGAGGAAATCTAGTTCATTTTTAATTTTATTTGATTTTTATCGCCTTCGTTTAATTGCGCGAGCCAATGGGGGGAAAAAGATTGATGTGACGGTATTATCCGTAATGAAGATGATTAAATATGATGGGCATGATCATTGGTTGGTTCATGGGGATAAAACCAAAATTCAGCTCCCAAATTCGGACGCTACTTCGATCATAAATAGTGGTAATTGGTTAATTAGGGGAGACCAGGGGACTGCTGCTCAAGAGGAGAAAGATGAACCTAGGCATGAGACGGATAGGCTGGAATCCTCTAGACAAGGGGGTAGTTTGCAATGGAATTTTAGTGATAGGCTTGGAAGGGTGGAAGTCAATATGAACACATTAATGGATGATACTTATTAGTTATCGGTGATAGTTGATGAGTATTACACTGAGTATTTGGTGATTTAACGTCATCACTCAAAGAAGACAAGAGAAGATGTACGAGATGATGTCTCGTATGGATCAGTGGCACATCTCACAGGGCCACTACCCTCCACCTTCACCACTATAGTGAGTCTGTAAGTACTTTTTATGCATTCCTCTTTATTTTGATATTTCCTCATATGTTTCGGACGAAATATATTTTACGTTTGGGGGGGTTGTTAAGAATGCGTAAATAAGTATTGTTGCATTTTCGCATCGCATTTAGGATTGCATGTAGAAGCATATAAAATTTGCATAAAAATTTAAAAAAAAAATATTTTCGATTTTATTTTTTATTTTAGCACGTTTATCGCTTTAGCACATTTATTGCTTTGTGTCGTTAGAATTAGAAATTCAAAAAAGTATAAAAGCTTCGTAAGATTTTACTATGAGCACTTGGTTTCATGAGATGAAATATTTTTGTGAATAATGCGATGAATTGTTGAGAAGATATCTTTTGCTTGTTTGGTATTGATTGAGAAAGTTGGGCATTTGAGCATGATGCGAAAAATAAGCATGTGAGCTTTTGTGCCTTTAACTGCTTTTATATTATGCAGTCTTATTTTATTTGAGTATGTCATTCAAGATTGTTAGAACTCTAGAACTTGCATTGGTATCTATGTTGAAGCCATGTGTGTGTTCAATTTTTGGAAATGATTTACGCCATCTTTGTTTAACCTACTTATCCTAAAAAGCCTACCTATGAACTTATGATTTCGTAGTTAGCCACTTTAAGCCTAAAGTGTTTATTGTTAGCCACATTTTGATGCTTTTAAACATAAAAATAATTTTATCCCTAAAACTTGAGCTTCTAGAGATATATATTTTGAGGAAGATGTGGTTAAATGTTGGGGGGAAAAAGAAAGAAGGTTGGCAAGAAAGAGGGATGGGCAGTAAATAGGTGAAAGAATGATGAAGCTCGAAAAAGAAAGCAAATTTTTGACTGAAAAAGAATGAGAGAAATCGAGCAAGAAAGAAAAAGGAAAGAAAACAAAAATTCTGGAAATTTTAAAAAATTGAGAGCTTAAGAAAAAAGAAAAAAAGGCAAAAGGGCCTACGAATGAAAAATATGAAAAAGGATAGAGTATGAGTAGAAAAGAAAATAACTTGGAAAGAATGATTTTTAGAAGAAATTGGGTTGGTGAGTTGAAGTCTGTATTCTTCAATTCTATTTGATCAAGTCAAGTTACTTAATCCAAATTTTCCCTATCTTTACCAAAGAGCCTACATTACAACCAAAGTAAAAGTCATTTTTGATTCTTAAATTGTACACACTTGAGTGGTAGAGATGTTAAACGATTTGCAAGCTTATGATAGTTCTACTTCACTGAATTGATTTAAGCGTATACACTTTCCATGTATTTTGAGAGTTGAGTGATACACTACTTCTTGTGAGTCGCGATGTCAAGTACCCGAATGAATATTGATTATGCCGAATTTGTAATTGATGACTTTTTGATAATAAATTGCATGTTTGTTAAAGTATCGATTTGATTGAGATTAAGTGTTTGTAGTGTTCTTGTGTGATCTATTTACCCCATACGATTATTTTTCTTAGTTTGATCAAGGACAAGCAATAGTTTAAGTTTGGGGGTATTTGATATGTGTAGAATATACGTGCATTTAAAGGCTTATTTGGATGCATATTTGATACATTTGCATGTATAGTTAGTGTGTTTTGGTTGGTTTCCTTTGTTAGGCGTGATATTGTTTATCTTTGTATATTCTTACAGAAAATAGAGTCAAATTGGACAAAAAGGGATAGCACGTTCCAAAGGATATGTCAAGGGCTAAGGTACGAGCAAAGATGTGAAGGAAAGAAGCATGGATGGTCGAACAAAATGGAACTTTTGAAAACGTCCAAACGCGCTAATAGTTTTCAGCACTGGCAGGGTTTAGTATTTTAGCCATAACTTTCTCTACAAAATTGATATTAAACTGATTCAAGCGGCTCTGGAAAACTAAGAGAAAGAACTACAACCTTCATGAAGTTCCCAAGAGTCAATGCACACGTTTTACAAGTCACACGATCGTGTAAACAATCACACGATTGAGTAAAGTGTTTCAGCGATTTTCAGAGACAAAATCAATAGCACGATCTGCCCGTGTGAACAGTCACACAACCGTGTGAATGGTCCTGCACCTAATTTTGTCTCCTAATCCCGTCAGAACTCTGCCAGTGATCTGTGAAAGCACCAATATAAAGGGGACCCAGACTTGGACGAATTTATAACTTTATACAACATCTCATATCATCTTACAATACAAAATACACTATGGTTACACAAATTAACAATCTTTTGAGAGAGGAAGGAAAATCTACGAAGAACACCACAAGGCCTTTCACATCTATGGAAGCATAAGGGTTTGAAGACTTGGAAGGAGGATCCATCCTGACAAGAATGGTTTTATCTTTCTTAGTTTAGATATATTATTTGTACTTAAATGATGTCAAACTATTTGATTTCAATTTTGTCTATAAATTTATTATCAATTATGTTAGGCTAATCATTCTGATCTTAGGGCATAATCAAAACTGTGGATTCATGTTAAATCTATATTGATTGTTTTCTCAATTGATTTATGTGTTCTATTATATGAATTCAATTGCTTATTTCTTGTAGATTATCGATCAATAATTTGCATATCGATTTGTTAGTTCATAATTCGGAAAATGAGTTCTAACAAATGAAAATTGAATTCAGACATAAACGGGTATAGAGTCGGGAGGCTTATAACTGTTTGTGGGAAGTACTTCAATCCAAAGATCTTTTGAGAGTTGATATTAATTGTTGAGTATAGATGCTAGCAATTGGTATTAATCAACTGCTTTTTTGCTTCGGGAGGGGGAATAAACTAATTTAGGAATTGAACCCATAGAAACACAAAAACTGATTTTAATAAACATTAGTTGGATTTAATATTGAAGAAGCATGTTGAGATTATGTGACAAGGGTTGCTTTCGTATTTGTTGAAAAGACTTGTGGAGTTCGGGTTTTACTAATTTAACTATTTTATTGTTACTTATTAATTTAAGATTAGATTAGACAATAAATAAACTTGTGATTTTTGGACACTTCAATACAATTGGAATACGATGTTTACTATAGCCTAAGAGTTTCGTATTCAATCCCTGAGAAATATGATTTTGCTAGCTGATATTTGTAGCTATGTTATATACTGGCAGTTTAGTGAAAAGATTTTCACGGTCACTTACTCCCTGAACACCATCTCATCCATCTTCTTTGATAAGAGATTGAACAATCAAAAACAATATTAAAGACCATGGAAGGGGTAAGCCATTTTCTTTGCAACTTCACCAGCATAACACAACCAGCTTGTTGAGTTCTCACTGGGCCAAACCATGGGCAACAAGATCGATCCATATGGTACAGAATCATCCGGAAAGAACAAGGTGCCCTCTCCGATAGCCAAGTGTTAAAAAGTAGGACTTATTTTCTTCTTTCTTCATCTGTAACATTGTGTGTTATATATAGTTTGTTGGAAAATCGCAGACTTGTTAGTTCATTTGTGCAATGTTAGCAGTGATCTCTTTATCCATGGATGATGTCCACAAAAAAGTCTTAATATTAGTCCACAAAATTCTGTTTAAAATAATGGATCCCCCTTTTAGATCTGAAAGTTATGCTAAATAAAAAGATTCACTTAGTAGCTTCTATCACTGATATTTTTATATGGATTATAGTTTTTAGATATGTGTTGCAAATTTATTTACAAGTAATATACATAAAGATTGTTTTTATTACTTCAACCATTTAAAATGTTGGTGACAATGTTGGATATGTGTTATATTGATTGTTAAATTGTGATATTACTATGAATTGTATAATTTGCGTATAATATTAGTTGTGTAGAAATTTTTGTGTGTATGTTGCAATATATTTGCCTAAACTAAGTAACTATGTGAGTTTGCACTGAATAGATGAACAGGAAAGGAATGTCCGAAGTCTCTAAAAGCACAACAAATGCATCCAAGGATAGAGCACCAAGAAGTTGAAAAGATGATGCTTATTAGGATATGTCTACCGTAACCACCCTTTTGGAACTAAATTATACACAAATCCAAAAGGGTTAACTAGTGACATCTACCTTTTCCGATTAAATATGAAAACGAATAGAAGTTAAGTTGTATGAGTGTCACAATTTGCAATATATTGTACATCAATTGAAAGGAAAGGCATATAGGCTTTGTATACTTTGGCGCAAATTTCATGACCTTATCACAAAGATGACCAAATTTGGATGGGATCACCTTCATCGAACTATAACTCCACCCGAGGAATATTGGGCATATTGGATAGCAGTAATTCTCAAGTAAATTGAAAAGAACATTTTAATCACATCACTTGAGCACTATTAGTTTTAACAAAGTATATGAGGATAATATTTACAATGGCAACGTGTAATTTTGTAGGAAATCTTAAGGAGGCCGATTTGCGGAAAAAAATTCTCATTATGATATGTGCACCAGGATGTTCTCAAACTCGATGAGGATTTGCATGTTCATGTGCAAATTACCCTATGGAATCAGATGATGAGGAACACTTTAATAGTGGGATTAGGAGTATACAGAACATGCAGAGCCATTTTAAAGAATTCCCTGTAGGAGTAGGCACACCAAAAGCTTAAATCAGGAAGACAACCTCCAAGGCTCATCCTTTCATCGATCAGTAAAGATTTGAAAATTATTTGATATGAAACCATGAAGTTCCATCATGCTACTATGGACCCTGATTCCTATCCACCTAACTCGGACAACGAGGATTCTGGGAATAGTTATGTGAATTCTGATGAATCTAACTACTCAAAGATAGTAATGATGAAAATCCATGGAATGCCCAAATTATGGATTTTGTATTCCTAATAGAAATCCTCTGCCCTAGATACTTCCAACTGAAAAGATGGATGTATGTTTATCCTTCTAGGGCAAGATTGGTTAGGAGAACCGATTTGGTCACCCTAACCGAATAGTTAATAACCTTCGAATGCATAAAAACTCGTTCGAGGCCTTATGTCGATTATTAACTGATCGTGGGTATTTGACGATGCATTGAACCATATGGGTCGGTATTCGAGAGTCCATTGCTAGCTTTATGACAACATTGAGTTTTTCATCTCATCAAAGAACAACTTGTGAATATTTTCAACACACTCTTTGGAGATATTTTCACGTCATATGAAATGTGTCACCGGGGCGTTATGCAAGTTGGTTCCTGGATTGATAAGACACATGATTTACGGTCTTTCTACCAAAAGATATTAAATGATCTTTTATTATATCCTCACTTTAAGGCAAGGATGGCAATGGGGCGGGTTTGGCCAAACTCGGGATGCGCTCTGCCCCCGCCCGCCCAAATGAAACCCATCATCAGGGGTCTAGACCGCCAATATTTTTTAATTGTAATAATTTATCTTTTATACTTGTGGTCAAATTTTTAAAAGCAATCCAATGCCAATAGGTCAAAAAAATAAATGTAATTATGAAACTTATTATAACTACATTTTGTAACTATTTAGTTGCTATTAGGATTTTTTTTAAAACTACTATTAGGATATTGCGATAGTACTCAAATAATACTCAAAATAAATATTAAAATATAATATCATACTATTGTTTTTAAAAAATAAATTGCAATATTATAAGATGTTATAGTAGTAAATTAAAATCAATATCACACTCAAATCTAAAAGTAAATAATGGAAAATATCTAAATACATATTAAAAAATATAATAAATATTGATGTGGCGGGGTGGGTCTGGGGAGGGTCCTATTGGCCCCGGACCCACCCGGACCCGGGCAGGTTTTGTATTTTTAAACCCGAGACTCACCCCATTTAACTGAGTCTAGACCCGCCCTGACGGGACGAGTTTGATGCCTATTGTCATCCCTACTTTAAGGTATGTGTAATGCGGGTGAGTAATGTTTTTGTCAATATTTCTTTATAGGTTCATATATACCAAATTATTGTCTATAATCTGTAAATTCATTCTATACATATTATAAAAAAAATAGTTCTTTAGTTTCTTATTCATTGACTAGGATTGTCTCAGAGCCATTGACGGTAACTTGTGTCGGCTTGGGCACCGACTAAAAGACATAACACATTTCGTTCCCAAAAATCAGAATTAGCTCAAAATGTGTTAGCATTGTGTCACTTCAATTTAATCTTCACATACGTTTTTGCGGGTTGGGAGGGTAGTGCCAATGACACAAGATTTTGATGGATGCTATACGACGAAATGGACACTTTCCATGGCTCCCAAAATTAGGAAAACAAATAACAAATAACCTAACTTATTTGATTAGGTTGATGCATTAAAACCTTACATAACTATTTATATATTTATGTTGAAATTCATTGTTTAAAAATTGGAGTCAAATACTACCTAGTTCATTCGAGATTCAATTTTTGGGGATCTCCGGCTCCCTATCGCCAACATCGGTACCATATCTATACCTAGTGTGGGGTTATGCTTGAGCCTCATCGACCTAAAGAACTCTTCAACAAATGTCATTCTAGGCTTCATAATGCAATCGAACGATCTTTCCAAGTACTGAATGGAAGACTTCCCATATTAATATGACCAAATATATTCCAAGACAGGTTGATATTATAATCGCATGTTTTGTTTTATATAATTAGTTACGACTCAAATATCGTAATGATAGTAACTTCGTGAGGGTCGAGCATGGAGAGTTTGATCTGGACGATATAATAGATCATGCACATATTTACAAATATAAATATTAAAAGACAAATTGTCAAATTCAAAAGAAGTGGAACCATTGGGGTTAGCCCAATTGCCACGAGTATAACTCGCAATGACGGTGCTCGAGTTCAAGTACTTGCAATAACGTGACTGAACTTTAAAAACCAATTCGAAAGAAGTGGTTGTCAAATGAGTGATTGTTAAAATTCTATGAGGTAATTTTAATTTGCCCTCCCCCCAACTATACGTGTTTTTCTACTTTGCCTACTTAACTTTGAATTGTTCTACTTTACCCCCTGAACATTGCAAATTGTTACAATTAGCCTATAATTTCCAAATTTACCCATATGAATATGATTGTTTATTTTCATTTTGCCCTCTGAACTTTAATGTTGTTGCACTTTACCTCTAATTTATAAAATTTATTATATCTTTTATATTTACTCCCACTAGGTCTTGCGACCCTTAAAATTGGTATCAGAGCCAAGGTCTATTAAGAACTTTAAGTTATATTTTTAATATTTATGTAATTAACAATTGCGGTGAGGAGAATTTTCTCTAAGAAAATGGATCCGAACAATTGTCTAAGATGTATACCTTACAGGAGATATCGTCAAATTTTGAGGATGTATGCACAAGAACGCCAGGATAAGATAACGTATTGGAACAATCAATATGTTGAAAAAGAGCTTGCAGGAGCCGATAGGAAAACTTTGAGACAATGTGATGGATAAGCATGGTACTATTTGAGTTTCCTTAATGCAAATCCGATAATATATATAGATATGAGGAATCGTGATAAAAAAAACCATTAAAATCATGGTTCCTGATGGATTACCAGAATAGAGAAAAATACTTCCAAACACATCTAAGTTCTCGAAAGATCTTAGAGAAGTCCAGAAGACGGTGCAGAATTATGGCAACCGCCATAATCATCTACCAACACAAGTTAATCAGGTCCAAAAACAAATGGAATCGATGGTGAAATATCATAAGGAGACTCTTGAAATCCTTTATGATATCCAGAAACGAGTCAAGAATCTGTTGGATAGACCAAGTTCATCCGAAGAAAAGAAATGTATTAATTTCGGAATAGTACCCTATCTACACCAAAATGGAAAACCATCTGAAGTTGTATGACACATGACAGACGATGAAAAGCTCCTTGCTATCATCAAAGGAAAATCCGTCATAAACTAAAAAGTGATGGATATGGAGAAGATTAATCTTAAAGATCTACATGACCTTGCAGAATACTTCGCAAGATTAGGGACTATAAATTTAAAGATGAACACAGGAGATGGATCAGCTTTGGTTACTCTTGACCAACATCAAAGACCACTTCCACAACCACCTATTGATCTCGATGTAGCAGAAAGTACAGGTTCTCACCATGTGATGAACCAATGCCACACGCTGGAGATTTTACTACAAGAGTAGATCCTATTATTTCAGGAACTCGACAACATTCCAAAATGTCAAATTTACACAATACGCGTTATGGAAGATCAGAACTCGATCCTATACATCCATATGGATTGATGTTAAATCTAGATATTTCAGATTTTAAGAATCGAAAAGTCATCGATGATTGGGCATCATCTATGAGGATTGCAGCTAGGTACCCTTGATCTTAAAAAAGAATGATTCATCTTACTCCTTGAGATGAGTCTTGAAGGATACATAAAGGTCGCATGGGATATGACTGGACCAGAAATGAAAAGCAGTGTTACAGCTGGAGAGTAATTGAAAGGAATAGTCGATAATATGGCAAAATTATTTAAAATCTATTTTAGCGAATGTGCTATTTTGAGGGATTGGAAGAAGAAAAAACAGAAAAAGAGACAAACAAGCCCTCATCGCCTCGAGTTACATGATATTTTTCATATTGACGAATATATCAAATTGTTCATCGAGTACCGATGGAAGTCCAAGGTGGAAGATAAAGAAGCTTTGCAACTATTCTTTGCGAAGATACCAAGTCCCTGGAGAGTAATGCTTATCAGGGAATACAAGAGTGTAGCTGATTTAAATACAGTGGCCAGAAGAATGTCTTTCTTGAAGGCCAAGATATCTGAATGGTGCCACCAGGCAGCACTTTATAGGAACTATAAGAGACTACAAGGAATTAATAAAATGGTTCCTCTATGCTGCAAAGACAATGACATCCCAACAGTTGTGGGAGGTCAGCCACAGAGGCATAAGAAAAGAAAGCAGAGAAGTCATCCATACAAATTGTAGGAAGTAGCAAAGAAAAGGACTAGGTCGGAGACCAGAAGGTTTTGGTCGAAATGAAAAACCTAAAGTTACATAATAGGGTAAAGACCAGCACCAAGCAGGAGTAGAGCCTCTTCATCAAGTTCCGACCAAGGGAGTACCAGCAGGACCCCGGGAAGAAGAATTTTTAGATGAGCTCACACCTAAGCTAATGAAAGTTTCAAAGATTGTATTTACTGGACATGCAACGCAATAGGGCATATCTCGACTGATTGTCCTGAAAATCAAAAGCGAGGAATCAGACAGTTCGAAGCTACACCAGAATTCGAGGAAGCTGTCTATTGTCAAGATTTGATACAGGTGTATCAATTTGAGGATAGATGAAAGCATCTATGAAGAAGAGATCTATTCTGACGATGGAAGTGAATCTAGTTCAGAATCAGTGTGAAAAAGAAATTCTTCAACAGAAGGTTGGGGAGGATATGTCTGGATTCCTCTCTCATACTACGGTTTCTCATAAAACTCTGATGAGGATCATGAAAGAAGATCTGAAGCTCCAAATATATGATGGTTTCACTATCGGAGTAATGGAAAAAGCTTTGGATAAGATGGGGTTTCGAAATAGAAAACACCAAATTATCCACAGAGTTAATACTGGAGAATTTGCCATTCCAATGGAGTTCACTAATAACCTGATTGAGATGCAGTTGGTCCCGTACCGAGAAATTTAGGATATCAAACACAGTGTCAATAGAGAAGTTGTAAATACACTCTCATGGATTCACATCGGAGCCATAAAGGTTATCATTAAAGCAACATTCAAGGAAGAAATTGATTCGCCACTCAATCTTGCTATCTTTAACAATCGAATCTCAAATCTCAAGGATTCATGCCTTGAACGGTTCCGAGAAATTTTATATGCAGAAAAATTGGCATTTAATGTCTATACTAAAATTACATATAACTTGGGAGATCGAGATTAGAACAGAGTTCTAACCTTCATCAAGATTTCAAAAGAATCAATTTGATGAAAGAAGAAAATAGACCTTACTCGATCACCTACAAGATTCCCTATGCTCTCTCGAATACACATCATTCAGAAGTATTCTTGAGAAAGGAATTTATTAAAGTCTCAAAAATCTTTAAGGACTTTACCAGGGTGGTTCTACCAGAACTTATTGAGTCTCCAACTATAAAAGAGATCGATACAAAAATTTAAGATCAAATAGTCTTCAACAAAAGTCGAAGTCTCAGAGTTTAGCTAAGGAGGATATCTTTCCAACAAGACAGAATGATAAGTAGTAGCCATTGGGAAGAAAAAAGACCGAGTACAGTTCAACGAATCCCAGATGTTTTCAAAACACAAGGAAAGCTGAAATGCCCCGAAGGATGAAGAGAAGTTGAAGTAATATTTGACATCACTCAAAATGATAACACTTTTCTTTGCGATGCTCTATATTATCTCCAACAACCTATAGTTGGAAGGTATCAAGGAAGCCTAAAAATGGGTGAAATTGAGGTGATTATCATAGGAACAACAGGTAATATCCCAGAGCAATTAATACTGGGAATTGGATTTCTTGAGGATCATAAATCTTGGGAAAGATTACAAGATGGAATGAAGTTTCAAATGGATCGATAAAAGATATAGAATCAGATGACCACTAGACCATTCTCCATATACATTTCTATCGGAATGTTATATGCTGAATACAAGGCCGAATATTTTGCCGCCTATATTGATTCAGGTGTCGGAATATGTACTGCAAAGTTGGATGTTTTTCCTAAAGAAATTGGAGAAGATTTACCAGCTACTACAGGAAGAGATTTCTTTAAAAGGATTCTTATCCTTAATCGAGGAATTAAACAAGCATAAATCATGATCGGAGGCATAGGTGGTACCCCTTGATACAATGTGAAGACGCCACAAGTCTATTTCCATGATACAGGAGCAGATGTTTTGCTAGGAAACAATTTCCTACAAATATTCAAGCGATTTACATAGGAAAATAAGACAAGAAGACTTATTTTCACAACATTATGTGATCATAACATTATTGTTCAGAGACTGCGAGAAGCATTCTACTGAAAAATGTCTATTAATTTTCACAGCAAGCGTGGTGATGAAGCCAAACTCCGAAACCCAAAAGATGGCGGATAGAAGAAAATTTAGTGAAGCATTGTTATCCTTTTGACAATATGGTTCAACACAAAAAGATACAAAACGATGGGATAATAACTTGTATTCATTCAGAATACAAGGAGAAGAACGAGTACCTCCAGAGACTATTGCAAAATTGATGATGAGCCTAATTGAGAGCCCACAGAGTGATGTTACTACAGAAGAAAAAATATCACTCGAAGATGTCAAGAAGAAGATCCAAAGGAATTACAATGAATTTTTTTTTGGCATGGTGGGATAAGAACGAGCTCAAAGTGTTCCTAAAGGTAAAACCAGGAGTTCGTGAGATTCAAACCAATCCTTATAAACTAGGAGGATCGTGAGGATATGCAAAAAATACTTAAGGAACTTCTTGACCTTAAGTTGATTTCACCAAGAGTTTCTCCATACAGTAGTCTGGGATTCTTAGTCAGGAATAATGGAGAAATCAAAAGAGGAAAGCCAAGACTTGTTATTAATTACAAAGGGATTAATAATATTCGGAGTTTGATGGATACTATATCTAAGCGAGAGAATATTTGGTTAACTATATCAAAGGTACCAAGATATTCTCCAAGTTCGATTGCAAGTCTGGATTTTACCATATTAAGATGGAGGAAGAAAGTAAGAAGTTCACAACTTTCTCCACACCACAAGGACACTATATTTGGAACGTGATGCATATGGGATTGGTTAACTCAACCCAGATATATCAAAGAAAAATGAATAATATGTTCAAGGAATATTTCAGTTTCATGTTCGCATATATTGACGATATTCTTATTGAATCAAAGAACATGAATGAGCATCTCAAATATTTGGAAATATTTTCAGATGTTTGTCATAAAGAAGGATTAGTACTTCCAGAAAAGACAGCAGTGATTGCTACGAGACAAATTGAATTCCTCAGAATTGAAATCGACGAATCTGGAATTATTTTACAGAGCCACATTGTGGAGAAGATACAAGGATTTCCAGATATTCTCAAAGACAATAAACAACTTCAAAGTTTTCTTGGAGTTGTTAATTTTGTTGGAATATTCATAAACAATCTGACACATTACAGGAAGGTGTTTAGTCCATTACTTAAGCAAATGCATATTCAAATGGTAAGATGAACATCAAGAAGGAACCCCAGAGATTGGCCTGGTGGTTGAGGGGTTGCAATTGTAACCCCGAGATTCCAGGTTCAATTCCTGACTAATGCGGAGTTTGACCACCAGCCATTTGGCCTAGTGGTATCACTCCCTCCAATGTGTGGGAGGTCAGGGGTTGAATCCCCAGTGAAGTGTGTGTGCGTAACTCAAAAAAAAGTCACCACTAGCTTGTAGCTCAAGTGGTATCACTAACTCTTTATAAGAGTGTTAACCAGGGTTCGAACCATGTATCTTTCAGTTTATTTGAAATTTATCTCCTCCTCTCAACCAGTACTCCCAGCTTATTAAAAAAAAGATGAACATCAAGAAGAGATAAAGCAACTCAAAAAAGTTTGTAAAAAGCTTCCAAAACTTGCAACTCCACAAGACGAGGATGAATTGGTTCTATATACAGATGCAACTGATTATTGGTGGGCAACAGTCCTTATGAAGGTCACACCAAATGGAGAAGTGCCATGCAGATATTGCAGCGGTCTATTACACCTAATTAAGCAAATCAGTGGCATATAGAAAGAGTTCTTTGCAGTCAGAAATGCTTTCAAAAATGGCCTCTATTTTACGGGCTAAAAAGTTTACTTCAAAAATTGATAATTCAAATGTCAAGGCTTTTCTAAAAAATAAAATTGAATCAAAACCAGAAAAGACTAGATTACTTAGATGGCAAGCCGAATATCAATATTATGATTATGATATTATCATTATAAAATCTCATGAAAATATTCTTGCAGATTTCTTGACATGAGATGGAAGGATGCGTTACTGGCGAGGTCCTTAAACGAGTAAGACATCTCAGGGAAAACATGGAGAGTCTAGGACGAGATTTTGGAACGTTATGTCTCAATACAGAAGTCGTTGGGCGACTCCAACAAGATGACTTAGAAATTTGTTTCTAGTCAAATACGAGCATGCCAATTCGCTCAAGGACAATTGTTCTTAAGAGACGCAAGGGCCTCTCCTCCAGGATCCATCTCCTATGATGCGAAAGGGGTGATTAGAGAACGCAGCTCTAACCCGGAGTTTATGGATTCAAATACGATAATCACAAGTGTTGCAGGTGATGCATCCTCCGAGGATGTACAAACTGAAACGAATGTTGAAGCTCCAGTGTCACAACCCGAGTCTTTAAGTCAACCCAGCACCTCTGTGGTTAAAGAGGGAGAGTTGAATCTTAGGCCACAGAAAGGTAAATCTAAGGTTCAAATTGATGATATTAAGATTTCTCTAATGTAGGTTTTTCAACGACAATGGGTGAAATTGATTACAAGAAGAGGTATTAACCCAGAAAAAACAATGGTTGATATCTCAGGCAAATACCCAAGAGTTTGGATGAAACCAGGATGTCATCCAAATGAAGTACAAGAATAGTATACTTTTGAAGCTTTAGCTTTAATATATACTGTGTCACCAGGATTCCCAGAAATTTCAAAATTACTGAAATAGATTAGGGAAGCAGATTATGAGACTTGGGCCAATAATCCACATCTAGCCAGGTGAGATATTTTGGAACCGTATTTCATTAGTGCAGCTCCAGAACCAACAAAGAAATGCTTTAATGAAGCTTCATTTCATCAAGCTTAGAAAATCGGATGGAAATACTTTGAAGTACATTAAGGTAGCTTCATTGGAAGAGGTACCATTACAGGTAGGAGCAATCTCAGAAGACGAAGCTTCTACAAGGCGAGCATGGGGACTTTGGGTTTGTCTAATCGAAATGGACAAAAATTCAAGTTTATCCATTCAAGTTTTTCTCAATTCCAGAGCAACAACAGGATTAGCAGAGGAACTTTTCGAGACAAAGAGAAAAATTCTCTGGGAGAACAAGATTCTGGCTAGTATAGAAATTTACCAGAAATTCTGTAACATGGCGCATGTTGGCCGTTGGATCGATCGGATATGTCAGGCATGCCTCGAACAAAAAGAACCCAAGTTTGGGAAATTATTCCAACCCAAACCCAACCGATAAGACCATACAGCTGGAAAGGACAAGGGCCCAGCTCACAAGACACGTTATCCTCGGGGACCACGCAAACCAAATTTTTAAAAGATTCTCCGACAACCATCACATGGGCTGAGTCACGCGGAAGAAAAAGGAAGACGGTTGGTGAGGTAATAATTCATGCATAAGACGTAAGCAGTGACGTCTACTACTTTAACAAGATTCGAATCCGCCTTTTAAGTCTGGATTCATGTTTATAAATATCGAGAGTTGAAGGAAGTTGTGGACAACGAACATTTCCCTTAGTTTTCTTATAATAAATTCTGAGTGAAAATTGTATTAAGCTGAGTATTTTAATTTTTAAGTTTATGTATTTACGAGTGCAAACCTCATTTATGAGAGGCTAAACAAGTATTTTCCTCCCAAAAAGAGATTACTGATGTAATAAATATCTCTTCAAGTTCTTAATAAAAGAAGGCTTTTTGTTTCAACATGTATTCATAATTTATTGTTGATTAATCCCTTTGAAGGATTATCTTTTACACCTGGAGCAGAAAAAGAACTAAGGTTGTGATGAGCTGTTGTTGAAAGAGTCGATTAATTTGTAGACCATCTTCCCTACTGGTGAGGTTGGACGAAGACGTCTGTCAAACGGTCTAGGGGCAATAATTTATCGACTGATGGCATTGCAAATCATCTCACCCAGAGCAGTTTTGGTCAAAGAAAGGTATGAACATTAAGGGATATTTTAATTTTACGGAAGCATGTGGGGTCTGATATGGTCGTAATGGACTATATCTAATTTTAAAATTAAGAGACCCAATTTGGCTATCATGGCTTGATAAATTCGGGAACAAACTGTTTTGGAGTTAAATTCATATTGATTTGACTATGAGATAATTTTATAAATTTTGGGGGTCAGATGCAATAATTTGGAGCTTATATGGATTTCTAAAACTATTTAATGAATTGACAAAACTATAGGGGCAAAACTGTCTATATAAGATTAAGTATAAAAATCGCATAAGACAGAGCCATAGTGAAACAAAATAAAGTTTCGTAGGCAAAGTATAAAAAGGGGCATAATTCGGAGGGTTTATTGTTTTTACCTCAAATTCTATATGGGAAGTCAAGTGGCCGAACAAAGGTATTTTTATGTTAAAAGTAGAGACAAAACTCATCGCCAAAATATAGCTAAACAAGTTTTACATCTATCGCGGTTTCCTGTGTAAAAACAACACTACAAAATCCTTATCCAAACATATTTTCAGTTCCAAACCCATATAAAAATATTTTCATACAAATAACCAAATATGTTCTTAATTTCCACACAAAAACCAATAAATTTTTAAAATTCATTTTCCAACACTGAAAACTGAAAATGGATTATGAAAACATAACTATACAAGGCCATGAGACTCCCATTTTGTAATTCCAGTATTTTTCATATGTTATGCTATTTATATTCCCAAAACACTTTGGGAGTAATTGTTTAACCTTTAATTCCGCTCTTTTTTATTTTTGGAGAGAATTTTAATGTGAAAATTTTATTTTAAAAAATGAAAATGAATTTTCAGAGTGTAATTGGATATACGATGAAAATATAATAATGATAGCTGATGTGATAGTTTTTTTAATATAAGAATGATTAAATGTGATTGGTGATTTGAAGAATAAGAGAAAGTGAATAGTGTATGTGTGATATGGTTGTATAATAATGATAGTTGATGTGTTTTTTTTTTATTTTAAATAAATGTGATTGATGATTTGGAAAGTGAGAAAAGTGAATATTATATTTCTTATTCTTTTTAACAAACAATCACACTTTCATGCAAAATTTTGTCCCAAAAGTAGAAGGGAGTAAAATCCACTCACAAGCAAACACTCCTTTTTTTTTTTCCTTTTTTTCCTCATTTAACAATTATGAAAGATGGTTGAGTTGAAATAAAAGTGGAAATAGGGCGAGGTGAGTTCGAGTTTTGGCATCCCATCCCTGCCCCGAAAAGAATTGGGGCATGATCGGGGAGATGGGGTGATAGGGGCGGGGGCCGAGATCTCGTTTATGTTTTGTAATTTAAATAAAATTTTTAATTCTCAATTTATATATTTAAAAAAGTTATTTACATATTTATAATAAATTTTGTGTGTTATATTTATTAATTTATTAACACTTAAAAATTTTCTACTAAACTAAAATTTTAACTACATGATAAATTTTTAAAAAATATATTTTCACATATATATTGAATATAAAATATATTTAATATATATAGTGGGATTGGAATGGGGATGTGTCGGGTGACCAAAACTCATCCCGTCCCTATTGACATAATCGGGGGAGGGGGGGATTTTCTCAGTCAAGCTTGAGACATTTTGTTATCTCTAAGTTGAAATGGAAGACAAATTCACAAATATGATCAATTCTTACTAAAACAAGGACCTATTAAATTTCTAATGCAGTTTGAGAGTCTTTAATCACTGATCATTATCCAATTTCCAGACGATAACCTATTTCGAATCTTTTTGAGTAAAATATTTTAAAAAACACGATAGTAAATTATCCATAAAAATAAAACATGATACAAATTTGAAATTAACTATCCAAAAAAGGGGGCCAATATTAGGGTCAACTCAAAAAAAAAAGAAAATCTACCCAAACCCAATTAAGATCTAAAACGTTATAAATAAATAAAATAAAAGGAAAAAATAGTTGAAGTGAAATTTCCATTATGACTGTATCCCTCTGATCTTCTCGTTCCCACTCAAAACCTCGACTTCAAACTTTACATTCATCAATCATTTATACATTATAATTGCCTTTCGTGTTGTTGCTTTATTTCAAGTTATCAAACAATGGGGGATTCTTCACGAATCCTACCACGCAGCAGCAGTTTCAGACCCGACTCCAGGCGTTTGCTCGAATCGATCCCTCCACTCTTTTCTTCCCATCGTACTCTGCTTGCTCTCATCTGGGCCGTCGGATTCATTCTAATAATCTCTTGGCAAAGGGCAGCCGTCGGTAGCTTCTGGGGCCCACCTACCCGGCCCATCCCCATGCTGCGGTCGCTCGTCTTCAATCTTACCGATTTCGGAGCGGTGGGAGATGGCGTCACTGTAAATACGAAAGCTTTCGAGAGGGCGGTTTCGGAAATTCGGAGGCGGGGTGGAGGGCAGCTCAATGTGGAGCCTGGGCGCTGGCTAACGGCGCCGTTTAACCTCACCAGCCACATGACTTTGTTTCTCGCCCAAAACGCCGTTATTCTTGGAATAGATGTGGGTTCCTTTCTCATTTTTTTGCTCTTTTTCTTTTTCTTTCTTTTAACTTTATTTGTCCAGCTTTATTTAATTGGTGAAGAAATGCAAATTATACTAGGGTGAAGTTATTAACGTGATTATCCCTGTATTTATGTTGAGCAAAGATGGTCTTCTTTGGTGCAAAAGATGTGATATTTTTGCATCAAATAACACTTTAGAGAATGCGAAGTAGTAATTTCATTCCAAGTATCCAGCACGTTAAGGGTGTCGAGATTTTAACTTGGCTTAGAGTTTGTAGTGAAAGTCTATGGACCAACGGATATCAATTGTGTTACATTGGAAATAGTGCTATTGCTATTGGATGAGAGAGTTGCAGGTGAATGTGACAATGGCTGTCGAAGTGAACCTATATGCGCGTGTACTAGCCTATCCAATAGGCGGCACAATGCATCCAGTTCGGGATACAGTTTTCTGAAATGGATTAAGTGTAGCTTTCTAGTACAGGCATCTAGGTTTTTGGGCTCTGATAATATGAGGTCTGATTAATGGGGTGTATGAAAATTAAGGTGGCGTATAAAACTGGAAGAAAGTTGAATTAGAGATGGTTGTTACTTGCATTCAGATGTTGCAGCATGATTTATTCTTGGAACAATTTTGCCTTCATTGTTTAAGTAAACTTCTTCTCAGTTTGTCATGCAAATAGTGGTAATACTCCAACCCGAATCGTATAAGACTTCTTTTTCTTTGTTCAACACACAGGCCCAGCCTCTCAAAAGCATGCTATTACTTTCTTGCATGATCACCTGAATGTTACTGCATCTTTAGCAATATGTTGGTATCATGGTGATTGTAGAAAGGCACGGCGTGCTAGATGCATCAATTATTTGTTTCTAGTTTGAGTCAATAATACTTGGTAACCTCCCCCAAACTCCTTGTACTTCATTCTTGGATTGCAAATGTTTACCTTACATCTATTCTAAAGTATGGTGTATTCTAGCTTGCTGAACTCAAGGCAAAGGCACGGCTAAGTAAATGTTCTTCATTATTACTCATATTTATGAAAATTGCATTTAATATATTAGAATTAATAAGCACTTGGATGTGTTCTGATAGCCAAGTTAAAACATATAGGGCTTATCAAGTTATCCAGTCCCAGCTAATTGGTGTTTCTTAATGTGCTTGGATCCGATAATCCATTTTTTTGGTTGCATACCGTAGTTCCTTTAATTTGGTGGATCTTAATTACCTATTGTGAAAGTGCGGAGAAATTTCAGAACTTAATAAGTAGAGACGGACAATTGTCATAATGTTGTGAATAAAACATATGGTAAGATTCATACTTGGAATATCCCGCGTTATCAAAGTTGCTATATATGCAAAATAATCAGGGAGGGTGATAATCAGTGAACTGCTCAAGGACCCTTGTCTGGCAACCACCAAATTGACTTGAGAGGAGTTATCTTATTTCCACATTTTTGTGCTCTGCCTTGTCTTGTAACTAGCTTATGTCAAGTAAAAATCTGGTTAACAATCCTAAAAACCACTGTATTTTGTCTTCAGTCTGCACAAGGAGTCAACTGTGCAAAGAATCTAGAGTTTCAATGTGGAGAAGGGGACTCATCCTAAGATATCTAATCCCATCTTCACCTTTAGTCTTATGATTTTCTCCAAATGGGATGTGCTCTTTAATAAGTTATCCGACTTCATGAATCTTACCTAACTCTGTACTGGATAGATACTTCATGGCTTAAAAATGTTCCCCTTATGTGTAAGCCCCTACTAATCGTGTGTTTTTACATAATGAAGATATATGGAAGCACCTGACATGATTTTACTTTTTAACTTCATCTTTGCAAAAATATCTTTTGAAATAACTCCGGTGAGCATGTAAGCAACCACATAACTACGAATAAAAAATACTTCTGTATTTTCGTCATGTAGTACCTGGTTAAATTGGTGAATTCACTAATGTTTCTTTTTCATTGTTACTGCTTATCCCCCAAGTTCTAACCCCTCAAGTAGATACTAGAAGGAGAAAAAAATTGGAATAACAAAGAGAAAGGACATTTGATATGAGAACCTTTTTCTTATTGGATGAGACAGGATGAAAGTTATTGGCCGCTGATGCCTCCTTTACCATCATATGGTTATGGAAGAGAACGGGCTGGACCACGATATGGAAGTTTGATTCATGGTCAAAATCTGAGAGATGTTGTGATAACAGGTGAGATTGTTTGCATGGAATCTTCTTCAAATTTGGTGTTTTCGTGATAGTATTTCAGATAGATTTATTTTCAGTGTGTAAACTATAGTGCCATTCTTGGCCTGATATTATTGAGTGAGAGTAAGCTTAACAATGTTACTCATGGTTTGATTAACCACTCAACAGGACATAATGGTACCATAAATGGACAAGGTCAGACATGGTGGACTAAGTATCAGAAGAATCATTTGAATCACACGAGGGGTCCACTTGTGCAGCTTCTGTGGTCTAGAGACATTCATATATCTGATGTGACTCTGCGTGATTCTCCATTCTGGACTCTTCATCCTTATGACTGTCAGAATGTTACTATCAGAAATGTAACCATTTTGGCTCCACTCTCTGGCGCCCCGAATACTGATGGAATAGATCCTGGTAAAAATTTAATTATTGACATCTTGATCATTTTTTTTGATGTATATCTTCATGGTTGGCAACAAATAACAATCTTCATAGTACAGGAAGCATAACTCATGGAACTGTTTTTTGTGTGGCCAGTCTTGTTATATAAATAGTTCCTGATCAAACAATCTTATCATTAAATAACTATGTGGCTGATTATATATTTATATGTATCAATCTTTATTCACATTTGGTATCAAAGTGATGATTCTGCATTTAGGGTTTTCAGGATCAAGATATTCTGTATAATGTTCATGGAGAGAGTAAATAGATTAACTTTGTTTTTATTCCTTCTAAAAAAAATCCATTGGATAAACATTAGAAATGTGGAACTCATTGAAGCATTTAAAGCAAGTGAACTCATGTGTAAATGGTCATATTCAAATGTCTTGACCAGGTAACAAGTCAGTAAAGTATAACGTATTTCTAAGGAATAAAAACTTTATATATATATATATATATATTAGAACTTAACTGTATTAGTGATCAAATTGGTACTATTTGAGCTGCATTGTAGGGATGTTTGTGGTCTGTCACCACAGATGCTTAAATGCTAAGTAATATGCTCAGCGGAGGGGTCTCATATAACAAGGCTAATTATAGCAAATCATAATTATAAGGGGAGGTTTTTCAATTATTCAGTTTAATACTTCTGTAGAATAATTGAAATATATACACACACATGCGCTACACTGCTGCTACAACTTTAACTTTATTAGTGTCAAAAGTGACTATTTGAGCTGCATTCTAGGGACGTGGTGGCATAGTATTCTTAAATTACAAGTACTCTGCTCGGTGGAGGTCTTACTACAAATAAGGCTAATCACATGAAGCGTTCATTTAAGGGGAAAAATTTCAACTAATATAACAAGAATATGAACTACTTGGTTCTATCTGCAAGAAGAAAATGTTTTGACATCTTAAGCGATATTCTTCGACCCACCTGTTTCTGGACTTTTGATAATTAATTTGTTTTTTACTCGAATTGTACCAACGCTGTGTCACAGGCCTGTGTATAATATTACCACACATATGTTCCTGATGTATATACCAGAAAAGTTTAGGAAGCAATCTGTTTTTTAGACTTTAAACACCTCATGTTTTGCTCCAAATAATTCTACTTGGAGCTTACAAGAATCTAATACTTTTACGCAAAAGTTCATTTAGTATATCTTATACATCATATGAGGTAGCTCATTGCATCTGATGGTCTGCAGATTCATGCGACAATATGTTGATAGAGGATAATTACATAAGTGTCGGCGACGATGGAATTGCAATCAAAAGCGGGTGGGATCAGTATGGAATTGCTTATGCACGGCCTTCTACCAACATTCTGATACGTAACGTCATTGTGCGCTCAATGATAAGGTGAGAGTTTTCTGTGGTGTACTGCTTCTGTCTGTGCACAATGTATTGTATAAGTTACCTTGCAAAGATCTTTGGTAATAGGAAACAATTACCGGAATTATAACACAAATACTTATTGAGTGTTTCCTTTTCTGAAGGATGTTTCATATATTGACATTTGGCTATTGTTCATATGAAACCGGAATCAAATTCCTCATTGTCAGCTATTTTTTTAAGGGATAATTGCAAAAACTACCCCTGAGGTTTGGGTTAATTACAAAAAACCCAGATATGTTTGAAAATTACAAAAAACCCCTTGAGGTTTGATTATGTCTTAAATGTAAGGGGATAACTGCAATATTTTTACAAATGTTGGGGGATGTTTGAAATTTTTTTGCTTATGAAGGGGATAAAGTATAATACAGAATCAAACTTATGGATTTTCGTAATTTTCATACACTTTTGCTTTTTTTTTTTGTAATTAATCCAAGCTTTAGGGTAGTTTTTATAATTATCTCTTTTTCCAATTTTATATTCTGGTTTAAATTTTTCCTAGGGTGAACCATGAACTTTGCATATAAAATCCATTTCCTGTATGCTCCTGCTAATATTGAACCTCGCTGATCTGCTTTTATATCTGGTTGGCATTACACATTATGGACATTACACTTACAGTTTATTCGTGATGTGCAACCTCGTCAAAGGTTGCAATTAGCCGGATAATGGAACAGTTTCATGTAATAAACAATTAACACACCAAATCCATCTACGTTACAAATTCTTTCTAGTGACGCCTCTCTCATGTATAACAGTGCAGGCGTATCAATCGGCAGCGAAATGTCTGGTGGAGTCTCGAACGTAACGGTGGAGAATCTCCTCGTTTGGAACTCGAAAAGGGGTATTAGGATCAAAACAAGTCCCGGTAGGGGCGGATATGTTAGACAAATAACCTACCGAAACCTGACACTAGAGAACGTGCGGGTGGGTATTGTCTTGAAGACTGATTACAACGAGCATCCAGACGAAGGTTATGACCCTAACGCCCTTCCAATTATTGAAGATATAAACTTTGATGGTATTCGCGGACGAGGAATTCGAATTCCCGTTCGTATCTACGGCAGCCAAGAGATTCCTGTGAGAAATGTTACTTTCCGGAACATGTTAGTCGGAATAACGTACAAGAAAAAGCGGATTTTCCAGTGTTCTTTCGTCCAAGGACGTGTGATTGGAAAGATATTTCCCGCCCCATGTGACAATCTTGATGTGTATGATGAAGAAGGGCGTCTAGTGAGGCAGTCGACGTCTCAGAATAGTACAGACGTTGATTATGATTCGTGAAAAAGTGGAAGAGTCGAAAAGTTGATGGAATTTTCGCCGCTGTGGCGGCCCCATCTCTGATGAAGATAATCGGCTTCGACAGCTTGGAGGTTGAATGGCACATATGTCGAGTTTTGATTTAATTGAACTGATTAAGAAAGAAAATTTACTGAGTGTGGATGGCGACGAAGACGAATAGATCCTCGCAAGCTTCGTGTTTCAGTCATGGTCTACTTGAAAGGACCAAAAGAAAATTGTATTTCTGGAAGAAAATTTGTAGTTTCAAAAATACTTGGTTCAAAATATACGAGGATGTATACATTTGTTGTAATATATTTTCCAAGTAACTATAAGCAGTTAAAGAGAGCTATCAATTAATGAAAGATTATTATTAACTCATATGTGGCGTAATTGTGAGATGTGAAGTTGTTGAAGTCATGCTCTACTTGTGACTGTGGCTTGAATACATCATTTACCTTGTAATTATGCATCTCTAATGTATGGGGGACTACCCAGAAGCTATAAATTTTGTCCAGAGGTATCGAACGAGTGCCCTGATAGAATGAGAGTTCAAAGCCAGAATTGACAACTTTTGCAGATATCAAGCAATTTGGAATAATATTTGGTCCATTGGAGTGTTGGGACAAACAGAGAATCTGGACTTCAAGAAAAATTGGGGATCAATTTACGACATTTTGTGAATGGAAGTTAACGAAAAATTTCAAGAAATCATTTTCGCTAAATGAAAATGACTCTAAACGTAGTTCACTTTAGGAATGGCAATTTCCTCCGAACTCAATGGAGGATCCGATACCAGACTCTAATGGAGGAGGATATGAAGGGTATTTTTGTACCCGATTAAATAAATGGGTACATGAATATGGGTATTTTCGGGTATGGGTATGGAGGTGGGTCTAGGTATATCCTATCCATACCCTACTCGATACCCAATTAAATAATATTATATAATATATACATATAGGATTTGGTTCAAATGGGACCTACCGTATATGAGATAGTGGAGATTTATTATGACCATTGGATTGATTTTTGGATGATTCTGATTAATTCCATTATTTTAGACAAATAGTTAATAGATAAACATCATCAAGGTCATATGTGTAATTTGACCAATTTTTGGATTTTTTTGTAAGGGCTATTCTGTCATTTTTTAAGAGTGTAAAAGGAAGTTATTAATTACCATATTTTAATTGGAGCGATTTATGGGGGAGTTATTTCCATTCAAAACACCACGTCTCTTCTCCTTCTTCTGATTACACGCATCCAATCTTTTGAGATATCAAAACCATCAGAAACTCTCCTCTCTCCCACCCATTGTTCACTTCCAATCTCAACACCTTTTTTGGTGATTTTTTTTTGGACTGGAGTTCGCGCGTCTCCCCTCAGTAAGTTTTGTATATTTTTTTTATTGCTTCTTCTTGGTAATCTTATACCAGTTTTCGATTCACCGTGCGGACGCCTTGGATGCTTGTAAATTCACGATTGATGAGGTGAAGGCATCGGTTCCGATATGGAAGAAGGAGGTTTATATCAATGGAGAAGTTTGGAAAGAGAATTCGAGTTTATGGAGAGACGGACTTGGAGCTTGGGAAGCCCGACGGTCATGGCAGTATCTATGTCGGGAAAAAAGTTATGGTGGAGAAGGGACCAGAAAAAAGGGTGGTTGTGTCGGAAAGGTGAAGATGGATATAGTATTAGAATGTTGTATAATTAGTGCAGTTTTACTGCGTAATTAGTATTAGAATGTTGTATAATTAGTGCAGTTTTTACCGCTTTTTAGTGCGATTAATGTAGCACGATGTATAATTAGTGCAGTTTTACTGCGTACATAGTATTAGAATGTTGTATAATTAGTGCAGTTTTACTGTGTAATTAGTATTAGAATGTTGTATTAGAACGTGTTTAATCCTTCCAAATAATTTAGGATGATATACACTGTACATACTAAGTCAATAAGAACGTGTTTAATCCTTCCAAATAATAATCGTTTATTCACTTTAACATTATTGTGTGGTTAAGAGCGTTATCTTTGTATAAATGTCGAAATTTCACCGTACTATATATTTATTTCCTTTGTGTATTGAAGTGCATTTATTTTATACAAAAAAATAAGAACGTGTTTAATTCTTCCAAATAATTTAGGATGATATACGAAGATACATACTAAGTTGATAAGAACGTATTTAATCCGTCCAAATAATACTTTCGTTTATTCACTTTAATATTCTTTGTGCGGTTAGGGCCATTCATCGTATAAAAATCTAAATTTCATCGTACTATATATTTATTTCACTGTGTATTGAATTGCATTTATTTTATGGAAAAAATGACACTATAATTTAGTAATTGTCAGTCGTTTTTTGGGGGCTCATTGGGTTTGATTTGGTAAGATTTTTGTTGACATTATTTTGTATTTATCACATCCTACAATTTAGGAAATGTTGACTACATGGTTGGTTATTTTCTTAATTTGTCAATTATACCCTTACTACTTATAATTAATAATTATTAATATAAATATTAGCCATTAAATATGGATCCTCAATTGCAATATTTCAATGGCTATGATAAATCCCCAATGTCTCATATAAGGGGGGGTGTCCCATTTGAATCATCCCTTATACACACACACATATATATATATATATATATATATATTTATACATATCTATTTATTTATATTTAAAAATTATTTTCTTTTTCCCAAATTCCAATCAAAATCCACTAACCCATGTGCTTTGTCTTTTCTAATATTTTGTTATATTTCTATAATATTTAGTTCACTAATCCTTATCTTTATTCTTTTTTTCGTATTTTTCTCTTAATAATTTAGTAAATATCCATAGCTTCATTGAAATAACTCAAATTTGAGAAAATACAATTTTAAGTGGTAATAGGGTATGGGTAGGGTATGGATACCCAATCCTCCGATGGGTATGGGGATGGGTATGAAAATTGAATATCCGATGGGTATGCATATGGGTATGAAAATTGAATATCCGATGGGGATGGGGAAGGATGTAGGATATAGAATCCTACCCGAATCCTACCATTGCGATTCCTACTTCATTGGATACTACACCTACGCCTGATGTTGAATTGATAAAACAAACGTAGGGTTCAGTGCATTTCCAATTTCTATTTTTTATGGTATTTCAATATGTTGTGTTTGTCACATGTATAATAATGACATCATCTAATATTTTACTACTCTAATTGTGTAATGTTGGAAATATATCATGTTGGACCAAATACGTGAACATGTCTCAATGTTAATTTTAAACGGATAACTGGTGAAATATGTTCTACTTTGCGAGTAGATGATAATAGTATATTTGGTGTAACAAAATATTTGTGGGTGAATGGGAAATTATTGTCAAAAGATGACAAGTGGAATCCAATAGATGTTTTGGGGGGGAAAATCCAATAGATGTGACTGTTCATTGAAGCCTTGAACTGGAAAGGTGTGATGAACAATTGCGTTACTTCAATTATTTCGAGTGACTGAAGTTGGAGCAGCTACTTTCAAAGTAACAGAAAGAAAAGCAACGACTGGAGCGGGAGAGTCAGAGTCGATCACTTCTTTCTCTCATTCAAAATCGTGCATGAGACTTTCATCTCACACTACTCATAAGTGATAAAAGACATACGAACTCATTCGATTAAGAGCTTCGCCGAAGGTTCATCAACCTTTTTTCCAGCTTAAAAAAAAATTAAAAGACTATGAGCGCACTAAAGTGTCCTCAAGATATGTTTTCAGATACCGCTATACAATTACAACCCATTTTTGCTCAATGGATAAAATACACACTTTTTAGCACCCGGTGCATACGACTCCTGGCCCCCAATAAATCGTGCATAGTTTAAGAGAAAATCTTTTCTAAAAGCGGCGGTTTCTTTGGCGGAAAATCCGTGCTCAAATTAAAAAATTTGAGCACGGGTTTTTTTCGATAAAAAAATAAAATGGATTTAAGTAGAGTTTTATGGAACGTATCAAACAGGGTCAAAAATCATTACTCTTTCGACACAAGAGTGGGAATTTTCTATAGTACCTTCTAGTGTCGAAGATTAGGAAGACAAATATGCCTCGTATCAAGTTATTGTCTATCGTTGGCCTCTATGGTAGAATCGGTCGGGGCATGAGAGGTGGTCGCGTTTACCTGCGTCGAATGTCACGGTTTGAGTCCTCTTATCTCCGAGTCATGAACTTAGCTGATACGAGGTGTTCTGATTCGATGGCTCGATCAATGATTTATCATTCATGGACGTTGATAAGATCCATCCATTTAGCAATACCTTATGATGGCATAGCCTGAGTATGTTCCTTAAAACCATTTGGAATGAAAAGATTTGTGTGAACAGTTGTATTGTTTCACTTGAAACATTCGACAATCTATAAATAACAACACTATACTGCAGAAAATTATATCCAATGTAGGGATGACAATGGGTCTGGGTCTTACCCGGACCCGAACCAAACTCGGCTCATTCGGGCGGGTATGAGTAATAAATGGGTATAGGGCGGGTAACGAGTATTGATTTTTAGACCCGTACGGGTATGGATTGCGTAACGGGTATGGTAGGACCCGGCCCATACCCGACCCATATGTATTTATTATTTTATTTTTTATTTATTTTATTTTTTTAATTTATATATAGAGCGAATATATTGTTGTTCAAGAACTCTTGATTTATATACGTTATTGTTTATTTCATAATTCACATAATATTTACAAAATTATATAAATATCATAAGTTTTGAGTGCACTATTTTGAGTAAAAATCTTACACTTTTGGCCAAATATATGAAGTTGACGGGTCTAATAGGTCTAACGGGTCTTACCCACTAGAAACAGGTATGGGTTGGGGTGGGTATGGGTCTAAGATGAGGTGGGTCGGGGCGAGTATGTGTATTGCATTTTTTTAACGGATCGGGTCTCGAGTCTAGGCAGACAAGGCCTATACCCGACCTATTGACATCCCTGATCCAATGTTGTCTATTGACTTACAAAAGCATCTTTCAATTCATTCAAATAAAAAAGAAATGTAAAAAAAGAAAGTACGTACAAAACACCCAAGGTTCGTCGTTTCTTGTTATTTGAAACACAACTACAACAAAAGGAGTCTGTTGTATCTTGTAAGATATTTTGCTAATAAATTGTAGCGGGATAATTGATCTTAAAAACATATAGTCAAACTCCAACCTCCGTCTACTGTATTTCATTTTTAAGAAATTTCAAGTAATTTTTTATGATTTAATTTTTAGAATATAATACTACACATGACACGTCTATATATAACCAGCAAATAATAGGTGTACAATCATCTGCCTGTGGGAAGAACATTTAACGACACAAACTCTTGACAAAAACCAACCCTGAAACTAGAGATGTTAAACGGGTTGGCCCTAGCCCTATAGGGCCAGCCCTAGCGGGCTTCAGGCTAAACGGGCCGGTGTTAAATGGGCTGGCAATATTGGAACCTAACTCTAACCTTAACGGGCTTCGGGCTAAATGGGCCACTATCGGGCTATAGTAAAAAAATTTAAAATTATATATTTAAATTTAAAATATTAAAACTCGAACATATATAACATTTAAGTTTAACATTTTCAGTTAAACTATTCGTCATAAATAAAATTCATGCAAAGTTTCTAATTACATTGCATTAACAAATTTATAAAATTAAATATATTATGATCTAACTTTTAAAAATAAATAATAATAACTTAAGCTATCTAAATTTAACACTTTTTTATGTAATTACTCATATGACTGTAATTTACAATTTTCAAAATAAGATATTTAAATCTAAAATTTCAAACTTGAGCATATATATAACATTTAGGTTTAACATTTAAAGTTAATCTTAAAAAAGGTCATGCATGTTTATAATTACGTTGCATTAATAAAATTATAAAATTAGATTTAGCACCATTTAAAATATAATTTATATCCTAAATAATCTAATAAGACTATGTGATATTTTTCTTATTTAGAATAAAAATGGAAAACTAAATTAAGTAATAAATAAAACAAATACAAAAAAAACAAATTCAAGAATTTATAGCTTGTTTAATAAATTTAAACTAAAGATGAGGATATGTGAATTTGAAAAATAAATTTACTAGTAATAGTAGATAATAAAAGTAGATATAAAATATTAGAATTATATTTATTTTTAAAAAAATAAAAATAGCGGGCTAATGGGCTAGCCCGGTTAACCTTCGGGCTAGCCCTAACGGGCTTCGGTTTAAACGGTCCGGGCCAAAAAGGCCCTGATTTAAATGAGCCAAAATAATTCGGCCCTAACCCTCTTTTTCCGGTTTAAACGGTCCGGGCCAACGGGCAGCGACCCTTTTAACATCTCTACCTGAAAACCACTATTGCTTGAATTTGTATTATTCCGTTTATTCTATGCTACACCTTGTAAGTCCAAGCGGCTACGATAATCTAGAGGGGGGGTGAATAGATTATCTCCATCTTTTCGATTTTGCCCTCTTTTTCGAACCGAATGCCCAAAGACAATGATAAAGGTGCGGAATGTAAACAACACACGTCGATTTATAGAGGTTCAACCCACCTAGGGCCTAATCCTCTACCACCCCAAAGATATCCAGGGATGGATTTCAAAAAGAAAAAGATTTTATTAATTACCAAAATTAATACAACACCAACTTACAACAACACCTAGAAGAGCACCGCACTCTTCTTCAACACCACCTTTGAGATTACCACAATCTCACTTGAAGATTACCACAATCTCCAACGGCACCTTGTGAAGATTACCACAATCTTCAACCTTGAAGAATACCAAATTCTTCAACACCTCAACAAGAAGATTACCACAATCTTCTCACACCTAACACCTAGATCACACAGTGTGTTCTTACCACAAGAACACTCACAAGGATATCTTGTGTTGAATGATAACCCAAAAATTCAAGATTGCAACTCGATAATGAATAATACAATAGAGTGCAAGTGTAATCAAGAAAAGCCTAGACCTCAAGAATGTGAAAGTGAATAGCTAGGCAAATTACAACAAGAAATAAGACAATGTAAGAACAAGTGTATTCTAGAGTGTATCTTGTTGTGTTGTAGTTTTCTCTCATATTGTGTTGCTTCAATTCTTCCTCTATTTATAGAAGATGTCTTGTACATGATAGGCTCCTCTTGGGGATTGAAAATCTACAGAAAAATACAATTAAAATCAAGAATATAGCTGTTAGAAATCAATCCCACATTTTAAGGAAATATGTCTGCTGTCAAACGGTCATATTTTTGCTGTCAAAGCACAGGGCGACCGGTCGCGCACAAATAAGAGATTTGAATAACACATAGAAAATTACAACAGGGCGACCGGTCGACATAGGCATCGACCGGTCGACCCTTGTCTCAATCGGTCCCCCTTAATCATTTTACAAGGTTTGAAGTTTCTGTCTCAGCGTATGGTTGCAGGCACCGGTCGCACGGGGCGACGGTCGACGGCACCGGTCGACCCCCTGGGCGACCGATCGACCTGCCCAATTTCACCTCAGGTTCATTTTCTGTTTCAAACGTACTCTTCAGGTACGGGTTGCCCTATAGGGCGACCGGTCGACCTTGAGGCGTAAATCTTTGCCCAATTTTTATCGAAAATAAAATTCAAGAAATACTCCAAAAATATAGTAAAAACATTTTAAACCAAAGGGAGTATTTAGACAACATTTAGGAACCTTGTTTTGAAGTAAAAACTTATAGACATAAAATCATTTGAAGTGTTGTCCAATTTTGTCGAAAATAAACTTGAAGAAATACTCCCGGAGAATATAAAAACCATTTTAAATCATTTAGTAGTATTTGGACAACCTTTAAAAATATTGTTTTGGTGTAAAAACAAAATCATCAAAATTAAGATAAAAAACATGTATCAAATAATCTCCCCCTTTTTGATGATTACAAACCAAAACAATTTTTACACAAAGTAGGAGAACAATTTTAGAAATGATTTTCCGGTAAAAACATTTAACCGTTTGGAAGCAACCAAAATTTCCAAAATATAAAAGCAACCAAGTAGGGGAGTAAATATATTCAGTACACAAGCTCCCCCTATCAACAAGCACATCAATAATAATGTAAAAGCGATTATCCATAAGCTAAAAGCTTTAGCTTTTACAATTTGTTCAAGAGCTTATAAGCTCCCCCTTTCACAAAACATCATTAAACAATTATATAAGTCCATCAAGCAACAATTGGACTAAAAATAAATCACAACAATTTAGCTTTTATGAGCCAATTTCTGTTTCTCCCCTTTGGAATCATCAAAAAGAATGTTAGCACGATAAATACATCATATATTTATATCAAAGTGCGCAAGTAAACCGATGTATCGAGCTATTTGAACATTGAAGCTTTTAAACCAAATATGAGGGAAAAGTCGAATCGTACGACTTGTAGAAGCTAATAAAAACTCATTTGATAAGCAAAACATGAACTCTATAAATATATAAGACTTGTGAAATCGAGAGAATCATGTAGGTGATGAATTTTTCATTGAAACGTTTTATCGAACACTTGGCGGGCGTCAAAAATTGAAAAGAATATATATAGCCCTTGTAAATGAAATCAAGCCAAGTTTTTCATCACCAAATGCAATTTAATAAATATCATTCATCAACAATCAATAAGCTCATCACAAACATATACTAATTTCATCAAGATAGTACATATAGGCCAAGTTCTCAGGGTTCAACCCAATTGAGATTAAGGAAGTAGAATTCTTACCATTTGATCGGTAAAGACGAGCAATGATGATGATAGTCGAGCTAGATAATCCCCAAAATATATAATTCATGCATCAAAACTCATTTGAAGTGAATTGTGTGTGAAATTTGCAAAGGGGACGAAAAATGAACCAAAAAGCCAAAAATGCTAAGTCTGGAAAACAGAACCATTTTTAACCAAAAATCCCTTAGGGCGACCGGTCATGGGCAAGGGCGACTGGTCGACGGCATGGGCGACCGGTCGGCCTTGCCCCAGTCAGCCCACTGTTTGAGTTTTGTCTCAAAATTCGAAGTTTGATCCAAAAATCCGATTTTTCGCCCATAAGTTTTAAAACGTGCAAAATGCAAACGTAGACCTCATTAAATATACATTATGTCATAATCAAGCTTGAAATGAGGTAAAATACTCGGAGGTGGGCGATTAAAAAGTCCGCGAGTTATCCTTGAGACTTTAATTAAACACATCTCAAGTTTTTGTTAAAAACTCAATCCCTTTTAAAAAAACATTGAATCTCAATATATTTAGTTCGATGATGACGAACTATATTTTGAATAATTTTCACCGGACTTGTTATCCCAAAAAAATAAGAACGTTTTAAAAGCCTTGGATGAACAAGTCATAAGAAGAAGTGCCTTATAAATATTTGAAAATTTCTTTTAACGACACTTTAATGAGATTCGTTAGGATAATTTTTGAAGTCGAGCATATAGACATAAGACATATGGAATGTCGAGTCTATAGAAATAATACAAGAAAATATACCTCGAATTTGTTTGTCAACCGACATGCCTTTCTCAACCTTTGTCAATCTCTTCATTGGTAGCCATAGAGGTTGAGATGATTCTTCCTTCTTCAATGCCTAACTCCTTCAAGAGTTCTTTTGAAATGTAACCATCTACTTGGCATTGAATGATTTGAAGTCCAAGCAAGAAATTGAGCTCCCCATCATGCTCATTTCAAGTACACCTTGCATCAACTTGGAAAAATATCTTGCCCAAATATTCATTAGTAGTACCAAAAATATTCTCATAAATATACACAGTAAACAATCTTGCCCTTTTTCAAAAACAAAGAGAGTAGTATCAACTTTACCTCTTGTAAAATCATTTAGCAAAAATAGCTAAGTCTATCAACCGTACAAGACCTTTTATAAAAACATTTGGCCTAGAAAAAATTTTAAACCCGGAGGTTGTTTTACATAGACTTCTTCTAGAATAAAACCATTGAGAAAATTGGATTAAACATCCATTTTGTAAAGCTTGAAATTTTCTTAAAACAAGAATGGGGAAGTAAAATGCAAATAGCTACTAAATGTGCTATGAGTGCAAATGTTACATCAAAATCAATTACCTTCTTCTAGAAAATACCTTCGAGCTACTAACCTTGCCTTAGTTCGACCAATGTTGCCTTGGTTATCGAGTTTGTTAGGAATACCCTTTTTGTCTACTTCATTACTATCATCATAGGGCATCCAATTTGTCTAAGGTGTTCACAATAGAACATATACATCCAAATATTTTGAGGTAACCAATATTTGGAGTACTTCATTTCTCATCTACACAACTTAACAAACTCATTAACGGATCGCTTATATAATCAAGAATAAAAATAGCCCAAGTGTAAAAACATGTCTCAATCATCAATCACAAAATATCTTGCAAAAGAGCATAGTAGTAAGAGACACTATATATATAGAAGCAAGAAACACATACTATGCATTTAGAAGATCATCAAGAGTCTAATAAATCATGCAAGTTCAAATAAGTTTAAGAAAGCTATAAAAGGTCTCTTTTGAAATTTGAAAATCCGATAGCATATAATTGAGACCTCATTTAAAAGAAGTATTTGAACAAAAGTTGACAAAGCAAATATGTGCAATCAAATATCGAATAGTGCCTTTCAAAAAATCTAAAATCCTCTTAATGGCACTTGTATGAAATACTATAAAAACAAGCACATAGGCATATGACAATACATATATCGAGTCTATAAGAGTAAAAGTAACACAAGTAAACGTACCTCGATAATTTATGCCTTTCTTGACAAAATGGCCATTTGTGAAAATATGTAAATCCTACACAATTCTTAAAACAAATCTAGCACAAATCATAATGATAAAAGTGTAGGCTAAGAGATATCTCAAGTAAGCTCATGCCATAAAAATCCATAAGAGATGATAATACACTTTAGTCTACAAAAATGCACAAGAGTTTTAAAAATATCATATAAGGTCTTCTTTTTCAAAAATTTTTAAAAATACAAATAAGTTTTGAAGACCTTAATTTAAAATTTAAATACATGAAAACTCATTTTGCAAGTAGGACACAAATAAAAACATGCATAATAGACAAATAAAATGCATATTTAAATAGGGAGATACGGTTTACCAATTACGCCGTTTCCATGGGTTTTCCCATTGTTGATGATATTTTTTTTTTGAAAATCTTCATGTTGATGGTAATCTCTCCAATTACCCATCTCCAAAATTTCTGTCCTTCCTATTTTTGATAGTCTCTTCTTCTTTGAAAATCATCTTGTTGATGATGTCTTTGCCATTTCCATGGATTGTGTTCTTCCCATTTTTGATTATATCCTCTTCTTGGAAATTGGCTTTGTTGAAAATAGTTTCTCCTTCTTTGATCAAATGAATCGGTCATTTGATGCCTTCTTAGCGGTATGAATTTTCTTCGATCATTTTTTACGAGTACCTAATATGACATTGTTTTGTGGTACCCTCATGTGTTTGGGTCCTTTGGGATTAGTATTGAGACTTTTAGGTCTCCAACAATAATTAGAGCTATTTCTAGCTCGACAAGAATTAGCCGTATGACCCTTTTTACCGCAATAAAAACAAGTAATAATTCTAGGAACATAATGACCAATATGCATAGTGACTTGATCCTTTTTCATATGATTAACAACATTAGCTTATGATCAAGTCCTTTATCACAATTATGAATATCAACAATATTGGACATTTTATTGGTACTCAAGTTTGATTTTGATAAATCATTTTTCATGCAATTCATATTCTCAACAAGAGTACTATTTTGTTTTTCAAGGTTTTTAACCTTATCAAGTGTGGTGGTGTGAGCACATGATAGTGACTCATAGGAAGTAAATAAACTATCCTTATCATTTTTCAAAACAATGAATTCCTTTTTCAAATTTTTGTATTTAACAAGTAACGTCTTGGAATTCATTTTGAATATCATCAAAATCATTTTGCAAATCACTATAATCATTTTGAATAACAATATCATAGGAAGTAGAGGTTTAAGACATACCTCGTTTTCTTCTTCGATGCCCATAAAACAATATTCAACTTCTTCATAGTTGGAAGTTGTAGGAGGCTTGTTCCTTAGATTTGAACTTGTATCCCTTTGAGAAGTAGATGCTTTTGTTTGACTCCTTTCATTTGCAAATACTCCATAGATGGCTTCTAATTTTTGCCATACTTCATGTGCCGATCAATTCCTACAATATGTTCATATTCCAAATTAGTAAGTGAACAATACAAAATATTGAGAGCTTTACCGTTTAAGGAGATGATTTTCTTCTCTTCATCATTGAGCTCTTTGATGCCTTTGGAGGTGTGTGGTGTGTCATCATCGGAATGGATTCTCCATTTATGACGGTGTTCCAAATATCAAACCGGAACCTTGTAAATAACATTCCATTCTTTCTTTCCAAAATATATAATTTTTGGAATCAAATAGAGAGTGGCTTGGTGGTGGAGGTGCCGGATAGATGAGCTTCGTCAGAGGCCGACGATCGTTTCTCTTCACTCGCGATGTGAAACGAGCTTGCCAAAGAGTTTGGCTCGATACCACTTGTAAGTCCAAGCGGCTACGATAATCTAGAGGGGGTGAATAGATTATCTCCATCTTTTCGATTTTGCCCTCTTTTCGAACCGAATGCTCAAAGACAATGATAAAGGTGCGGAATGTAAACAACACACGCCGATTTATAGAGGTTCAACCCACCTAGGGCCTAATCCTCTACCACCCCAAAGATATCAGGGATGGATTTCAAAAAAGAAAAAGATTTTATTAATTACCAAAATTAATACAACACCAACTTACAACAACACCTGTAGAAGAGCACCACACTCTTCTTCAACACCACCTTTGAGATTACCACAATCTCACTTGAAGATTACCACAATCTCCAATCGGCACCTTGTGAAGATTACCACAATCTTCAACCTTGAAGAATACCAAATTCTTCAACACCTCAACAAGAAGATTACCACAATCTTCTCACACCTAACACCTAGATCACCCAAGTGTGTTCTTACAACAAGAACACTCACAAGGATATCTTGTGTTGAATGATAACCCAAAAATTCAAGATTGTAACTCGATAATGAATAATACAATAGAGTGCAAGTGTAATCAAGAAAAGCCAGACCTCAAGAATGTGAAAGTGAATAGCTAGGCAAATTACAACAAGAAATAAGACAATGTAAGAACAAGTGTATTCTAGAGTGTATCTTGTTGTATTGTAGTTTTCTCTCTCATATTGTGTTGCTTCAATTCTTCCTCTATTTATAGAAGATGTCTTGTACATGATAGCTCCTCTTGGGGATTGAAAATCTACGTAAAAATACAATTAAAATCAAGAATATAAATTAGAAATCAATCCCACATTTTAAGGAAATATGTCTCTGTTGTCAAACGGTCATATTTTTTTTGTCAAAGCACATGATGACCTGGTCGCAAGACAAATAAGAGATTTGAATAACACATAGAAAATTACAACAGGCGGCCTGGCCGACATAGGCATCGACCTGGTCGACCCCTTGTCTCAATCGGTCCCCCTTAATCATTTTACAAGGTTTGAAGTTTGTCTCAACAGATGGTTGCAGTTGCGTGCACGGCCGCACGGGGCGACCGATCGACCGCCTAATTTCACCTCAGTTCATTTTCTGTTTGAAAGTACTACTGTGCACGGGTTGCCCTATAGGCGACTGGCCGACCTTTGAGGCGTAAATGTTGTCCAATTTTTATCGAAAATAAAATTCAAGAAATACTCCAAAAATATAGTAAAAACATTTTAAACCAAATGAGTATTTAGACAATATTTAGGAACCTTGTTTTGAAGTAAAAACTTATAGACATAAAATCATTTGAAGTGTTGTCCAATTTTGTTAAAACTAAACTTGAAGAAATACTCCGGAGAATATAAAAACCATTTTAAATCATTTAGTAGTATTTGGACAACCTTTAAAAATATTGTTTTGGTGTAAAAACAAAATCATCAAAATTAAGATAAAAACATGTATCAAACACACTGAGGAGATACTCAGGTGCATAATAACCGTAAATTTATTATAAATGTGTATATACACACAATCATATAATCCGACGTGTATTATACACAGGACTCTAGATAGATATACACGTAGTATATTCCTCTTAGAAGAGCATATACAAGACCCTATTATTCACAATTTCCTGTCAGTTTTGCAAACTATACATGATGGATTCATGGATTTTTGTTAACCCCGGCGGCCCCACCATTTGTCTTGTTCAAATTTCTTGGCGCCTATTTCCAACCCCAACCCCTATAAAGACAACAAAAAAACACATACAAGTTACACAACACATATTCCCACCAGTCAAAGCGAAAAGGCTCATCCAAACTCATTAAAGTTACCGTTTAATATTGCCCAAACCACTCACCCTTCCCAATTCAAAATTTCAAATTCAAATAGCCGTTGCTTCCATTAATGGCATCAACCATTAGACAAAGTGCACATCCACCAACTCCAAGAAAACCCATAAAACAAAAACTTTCCCCATAAAGATCGCATTTTTTTTTTCTTTGTCCAAACCATTCAAAAAAAAAAAAAACCATGGCTGGTTGCAAGAAAACCACAATTTCACGTCAGTCTTCTTACACTACATTGTATCGCAATCCTCTCATTGAGCATAAACACCACCGCAGCTCGAGCGAAGGCGGTGACAACGGAGTTCCTCTTGGAGCCCAAATGCGCAGAAATTTAGCCGTTACCAGTGATAATAAAGAAAATGCTGAGCCAAATGTGAAACCTGGAAAAATGTATTCTCAAGGCAAAGAAAATAATGCAGCCTTTGATGATGGGAATAAGCCAATTTTGAAAGAATCTTCAAATGAAAAGTCTCAGATGAAGGACAATTTGTTAAAGCCATCTTCACTTCAGCTGTGTATTAAAAAATATGACCCGGATTCGATTATCGGATTAAAGATTTGGGATTCTGTCGATTCCGATAAATCGAATTCGGTTAATGTGTGGGACTATTCTGATTCAGAATCTGCACCAGTTTCGTCCTGGTCGACTTTGCCTAATAGGTTGGTAATAATGTCAGTAGCAGAGCTTGAAAATGAAGATTTATTTTACTGAAAATAGTAAATAAAAGGGCATTTTTTATTTATTTAGGGTGCAAACTTTTGAAATTTAACAATTATGAATGTAAAATTTATATTAATTTTATGAAAGCTAATGTGGATGACTTTATTGCAGGATTTTGTTGAAAAATAAGATGAATTGATTCAATTTTTAAGTGGGAAAACAAAAATTATTGGTGATTGTTTTTTTTTTTTTTTTTTCAGGTCTTTGTTGTGTAGGCCTTTGCCAGTGGATGTTGGGAGGTGTACATGTATCATAGTGAAAGAGTCATCTCCTGATGGATTTGATGGAGGAACTTTGTACACTCTATATACAAATGTAACAACTTTTCCAAGTTTGATTTTTATGTTTATTAAGTTTCATTATTAATACTTTCTTCTGAAAATTTGATATGGCAAATTTATTTAATTGTTCTGTGCATGCTGCACCATTTTAATTTTTTTTCCCACCTACTTGGAGGGTATTTATAACTGAATTTTGCTGTCATATGAATTTGTCCCAACTTTGGTTGATATCTTACTGCAAAATTGGTAATGCTGCCTATGTGATGTGTTTATTAAACAAGGTTAACTTTGTACATTTTATATACAAGTATAAGATCTGTTTCAACTTTGGTTCTTTTGTTTGTTGGGCTCCATTTTTAGTTCTTTTTCTGCAACATTGATGAATGTTTTGAGGGCTTTTTTTTTTTTTTTTTTTCCTTATGTGGGATTTTCAATCTGTGCTTACTGCTTTGTATGCTACACCTTTTTAAAATTTATTTTCACCTACTTGGAGGGAATTATAACTAAAATCTTGTTGTCTAACTATGAAACTTGTCACAATTTTGTTTGCAATCTTGCTGCAAAATTTGTAATGCTCTCAATGTTGTGTGTGTGTTTTTCTTTTTTTTGCAAACTTAATGACTGATATGAGGCCTCGATTTTAAAATTCATCTTTGCCTACTTGGAAGGGGGGATTTACTACTGAAATATTGTTGTCAAATAATGAAACTTTCACAATTTTGCTTGCAATCATAAATAGCAAAATTTGGATTTTTTGTGTGTTTTGAATAAGACTTTGAGTATAATTTATCTTACTATGCCGTAGGAGGGTAAGGGGCGACAAAATCGGAAACTGGCTGTGGCTCATCACAGACGGCACAGAGGAAGATCAGAGTTCATAATTGCTCAAAATGCAAAGGGCATAAAGGCTCACTCAGATGACAGTTTAATTGGGATAGTCACTTGTAACATTATGGGCTCAAAATACTATATATGGGATCAGGTGCACATAATCAGCCTAAATAAAAATTCCCAGTTTGACTATAAAAATTTAGTCTTTTAATAACAGTTTTGGCAATCAATATGTTGTGCAGGTACATTGTCTAAATTCATCGACAAAACACCCCAATATATTGGCTGCTGTGAAGTAAGATATTTACCCCACTTTTGGAGTTGTTTATTGTAGAGTTTGGAGGTTGGAATAATATTTTGATAATTTGGTTACCAAAAATTGATAGATTTATGCCTACTGTATCAACATGGACTGGAACTTATAGAAGAATCAAGGCATGGATACCAAAACACCAATCCATGCAGTTGAAGAATACAAATCAGGTAAATCCGTAGTAGATAAACTTGGCAATCATATTCTGCTCTGCTGTTGAATAATTAGCCCATATTTTAATTGTCTATTCTTTTTGTAATTCAATATGCGAATCCCTGTTTATTTGATAATTATCTCGTGACAACTAATTAACTGAGCTCGTTGGTACCCCTTTCTGATCAAAACATATATTTGTATGTAGATACAGCATATTAATGGATTACCCACAGAATGGGAGGAAAACAAGGATAAAGCTCATCAGCTATTCTCAAAAGCCCCTTCTTACAATAAGGTAAAATTTTGATGAAAAAATTACTCTTCCTAATGAGCAATTCAGTTTAATCATTTCTTACTGAATAGTTTAACAAAATATTGCAAATACCACTACAAGTTACACTTTTGGGGTATTTGCCAAACACCTTACCATATAAAGTGTAAGCGTTGGTGCTACCGCCGGAAGCGGTGGAGCATCACATGCAACAAGTTTTTGTTACTTTTTTTAAAAAAATTGTTGCCGGATTTTTTTGTAAGTAAACTTGTAAGCGCATATTAATTTTTTTTAGCTGAATAAGTTAGCCGTAAATGAAGACAATGAAAGGAAATACATTCATTACGTTGAATGAAATTAAAGTTTAAACGATACATGAGGAATACAAATATACAGTGACGAAAATGATAGCATATATACTATCACCGGTGTTTGGTAAATACTCCAGAAGTTACTTCCGGTGGTATTTGCAATATTCTGTTAAATTAGTTTTTCTTTACTTCTTGTAATGCCTCCTAAAGTTCTTATTGTGATTTTGTCTTTTTTCCCCCTTGCATGAAATTGCTTAGTTTACTTAAACAGTACGAGTTAGATTTCAGAGACAGAGGAAGGACAGGTCTTAAAATCCAGAGCTCAGTAAAGAACTTCCAACTAACTTTGGAGGTGAGTTTTTGAGGAGTTGAAGTTATTTTTGGTGATGTGAGTGTGTGAAACTAATGTTGTATATTATGGTGGGTGGTTCAACAGAGGAATGGAAAACAAACAATTCTTCAACTTGGAAGGCTGGGGAAGTCTAAATATGTTATGGATTACAGGTACTTTTCTTCAATTCATCGTTTGCATTCCCTTGCTTCAAGTATGTATAGTTAACTGTAGACCCCAAATATTTTCTTGGAATAATAATAAAGTTACCCTGAGGTTTAACCTAATAACAAAAAACACCCAATTAATTGTCTTTCAAAATTAAAAATAGTTCTTCACATTTGTTTTTATTTTACAAATTGCAACCTCAAGAGGGGTACTTGTTAGGTAAATATAATTGGGTTTTTTGTAATTAGGCTAAATGTCACGACTAGCATTTGTAATCAGGGATCATTGCAAAAACTACCATTGAGGTTTGACTTACTTAAAAAATAAAACCAGAGGTTTTTGGAATCATCCCTTGTATTTATTAACCCCTCTTTTCTTTATATGATGAGATATTTGAAAAATAAGAAGTAACAAAGTTGCATCAACATGTATTGCAGATATCCTTTGACTGGTTATCAAGCTTTCTCCATGTGTTTGGCTTCCATTGATTCAAAACTCTGCTGCACAGTCTAAGTTTTCAAGATCACAAGCTTTTGATGTTCATCCTCAGAACACAAGCTGTTTTAATTTACCAATTTCTATGTTGATTTCTTGAGCTGCATTTTGGTCCTTTGGAAGTTTATTTTGATGCTATTTAAGTGTAGCACGGAGGTGAAGAAGAAAATGTGTCTTTTTTGCACTAAATCATTGAGCAGTATGTTGCTAAACATGGTTTATTAATAGGAGTACAAAAATCTCAATTTGTGCATCCATTCTATTTAATTTAGGATTGTCTGCAAGAAAACAACTTATTAATCAAGATTATGATGAGAATTCATATGGGATATGTTATACACAACAACATTGTAAAAATCGAACCACTGAGTAAATTGATTTTGCTATCGGTTCATGGTTCAATCGTTGCGCCAATTCAACCATCAGTCTAATCGATTTAGTAAAAGTTATTTATTGTACAAATAATAATATAATCAATAATTTCTATTTCATTTTAAAGATGAAAAATACATTAAGAAGAAAGTTAAAATTTGTCCACCATAACCGAAAATTCAAATAATCACATGAATTTAGTAAAATACCAAGTTTAAACCATTAATTTTGAAAAAAATGAAAAACTACAAAATATAAGTTAAAAAAAAAACTATTTTGATTGGTTCAACAACAAAAATGGATTTGGGAGTAATTGTGCAGGACCGGACGCTTGTTCGCAGAGAAGAACTGGTCGGACTGGCTGGTCCAATTCAGTTTTTAAAACAATGATATCTTTAAGAAAAAATGATTTTACATTATGTCGAAAATTAGAATGGGACTATGTTATTTCTAAAATTCAGAATCAAAACTCCTCAATTGTATTAGATTGTTGATTAAAAAAATTTGCATTAGAATGAAAATGTACTTACGTTTGTGCTGTATCTTTTATTGTCGGCTTATTCATGCTGTTCAGGTGAGTACTATTCAAATACAATTATAAATATTAAAGGGATGAGAACAAAAATACTCAGCATTTATGAAAAAAGGACATCATTGCGCTCCCAGTCTTTTTTCTTGACATTTGTATGCTCCCTCATATTTTCAAGGTTGTTTCTAACATGTTTATCTAATAAAATTCTAGTGAAAAAATAATGTTTGCCTCCATTAAATAATCAATTTAATATATGAAATCATATAAACAAACAAAAATATACACATAAGCAACATATATTAAAACAAAATACATTGAAAATAATATAAAAATAACACATAAATAGATCACAACTCAATTTTCAATCCAATGCATTGAAAACATATAAAACACGTAAAAACAACCAAGAAACAACAAACAACATTAAAAACTATATAGAAACAACCCCAAAACAATATATAACAAAAGAACAAAAAGAACTTAAAAAATAGGTAAAAAGTTGCAATGAAACATCGAATACAACATGGATACACAAAGAAATATTAGAACAACATGAAAAAAACAGTATAGAAACAACCACAAACAATAATAACAATATATAAAACAACTCATGAACAAAAAAGAGCGGTAAAAGTTGCATCAAAACATCGAAACAACATAGAAACAAGTATGAAACAACAAAAATAACATAGAAAACAATGTAAACAAAGAGAGGAGCGGATTTAAATCATTTGGGAGTATTTAGACAACATTTATAAACATAGTTTTGGTGTAAAAACCAATTTAAACAAAACCATCAAAAGTGTTTGTCCAATTTTTTATCAAATTAAAAACTCTAAGAAATACTCCAAAAATTAGTAAAAACATTTTAAATCATTTAGGAGTATTTGGACAACATATAAAAACATTGTTTTGGTATAAAAACTTATTAAAACAAAATCATCAAAATCTTGATAAAACATTTATCTAACAACATGAACTTCAGAAAAATGGAGAGTAGATATTCAGCAGATTCGCCGTGTCACAACAACAAACGTAAAAATGTCAAAAAGAGAGGAGCGGATTTAGTTTGAGAGTGAGAGTTTTAAGCAGAGATAAAATATTGCTTTAATTTAACAATACAGCCTTGGGGAAGATTACCACTTTGTATGCCCTGAATGAAAGTTTCACACATCAATAGTTAGTCAATCAATTAGTTGGGCCCTCCATAGTTACAGCTACAGTTCGGAGGTACACATGATATATTGTTGTGTTGGATCCCAACAACTTATGCCAGCGCTGGAAGGTGTTTATTTATATTTTCAACACCAATACAAATCATTCAATGCAATCTGTGCACTCCTAAACTACTTTTGATAAATGTTAGAAATTAGGGAAGATTGCAAAATTGGAACTTATTTTATAGAAGTATTGCAATATTAGTCATATTGTTGTAATTATTACTATAATATAATAAGATTACTAATTGAAGATGTAAAATTGAAATGTAGTTTACGGATGATAAATAGCAAAGTATGTAAACATTAATAATTAGCAATGAAATGCTCTGTATCCTTCATTGAATGAAAACTTCAATATTTATACACAAATTTGGACAACTATTCATTCACATGATTTAGGTAACTTTTTGATACTAGTGCTCCATATAATTGATGCTAAAGTCAAAATAAAATAATATGCATGATTGTCATATTATCACAACACTTCTCCTTGGACGTGGCATTATAGTAAGCCGGATGAGTATGCCTCGTTAAAAACCTTGAGCCAGAAAACCCTTTGGGAAAAATCGGACATAAGGAAAAAAAAAAGAGTACATTCTCAAATCCGGACCTTGTGCATAAGCTGCCTCGTTAAAAACCTTAAGGTGGAAAAACCCAATGGGATAAAAACCAGACAGAAGGGAAAAAGAGTACATCGCACAATATATTTGCTCCCCCTAAAATGAAGAATATTAGCTGCATAATTGATTCATCAATCTTGCTTTGTATGGACTCTTCTCATTCCGATGCCGTAAACCAACTTCTCGAATGCAGACGTTGGTAAGGATTTTGTAAACAAATCGGCAAGATTGTGACACGAGCGAATCTGCTGAATATCTACCTCTCCGTTTTTCTGAAGTTCATGTTGTTAGATAAATGTTTTATCAAGATTTTGATGATTTTGTTTTAATAAGTTTTTATACCAAAACAATGTTTTTATATGTTGTCCAAATACTCCTAAATGATTTAAAATGTTTTTACTAATTTTTGGAGTATTTCTTAGAGTTTTTAATTTGATAAAAAATTGGACAAACACTTTTGATGGTTTTGTTTAAATTGGTTTTTACACCAAAACTATGTTTATAAATGTTGTCTAAATACTCCCAAATGATTTAAAATGTTTTTACTAATTTTTTGGAGTATTTCTTGAAGTTTATTTTTGAAAAAATCGGACAACATTTAAAAGGGGAGTCGACCTGGTCGCCCAAAGTGGTCGACCGTGACCAAGATAAGAAACTCAAATGTAACATGCGGGTTTGAAAAAAAGGAGAGGGGACCTGTCCAGGAGGGCCGACTGTCGCATTCGGGATGCACGGCCCCGACCCCTCCGACCGGCCGCACCGCAACCCCTACACTACAACAAAAATGCTGATAGACACCGGTTTTTAAACCGGTGTCTATTAGTAAACCAACCGGTGTTAAAGCCACTGGTGTTAAAAGTCTGAACTTTTTAACAGCGGTTTTAAACCGGTGTCGTTTTCTTTAAAGACACCGGTTTTAAACCGGTGTCTATTAGTAAAATAACCGGTGTTAAAGCCACTGGTGTTAAAAGTCTGAATTTTTAACAACGGTTAAGAACCGTGTCGTTTCTTTAAAAGACACCGGTTTTAAACCGTGTCGAGAGATAAAATATCCGCTTTCTAAGGTCCTGATGTTAAAAGTTTATGTATTTAACACCGGTTTAGAACCGCTTTTAAAAGAATACACATCGGTTTTACATATCGGTTTTACACACCAGTTTTAAACCGGTGTCTTTTGTATGGAATAAAATTTATAAGCTCTAGATATAATACAAATTAAAACTGCAAAAATCCATATTAATAAGCAATTCATGATGAAATCCAATTCCACCAATCAACAAAAATGCATTAATACTAAAATCACAAAGATCCATAATCCAACAAAAAGTAGTGAAGTTTCCTATCAATAAAACAACTACAAATTCATAATCCAATTCTATCAACCAACAAAAAGGCTATATACATTCAACTAAAGGCATGATCAATATTGGTCATGTCATTCCAGCTCCTATCATTACAACAAGAATAAGAAACAATAATTATACCCTTTAGATCCTCGACTAGATTAAAAATCCTACGATTTTCCAATCGCCCCAAGTATCGTACATGCCATTTCCATCTTCCCCGCACAATATTACATATAACAATAAAAAAGGGTAGCAAAAATAAAAAAGAAACAAAATAAGATGTCGACAATACAAAAGAAGTGCAGTACTGCATGTCAAGCAAGTGGGAAATTACTCCAAGAAACAAATATTAAAAATTAGCAAATTAGCCCAGAGACAGCTTATATATGTCTATCTATAACACCATGAGACAGAAATAAACCATGAGACAACTTATATATGTCTATCTGCTAATGACCACTCAAAACCAAGAAACAGAAATAAACCATAAAGACGCATCTAAAATCTGGGTGAGAATACATACAAGCTCAGAGAATTACCTCCATAAGAGAATTGTGTATTACTTCAACAACATCCTCACAGGACCTGAAATCATTTGAGCCATAAGCTTTGGATGACAATGAAACAGGCTAAAAATCATCAACTTATCCTAGAAACAAAATGCACATAGAGAGTAAACTGACCCGCCACATAATATTTGACTGAGACAGAAATCTCCCAATTCCTTTGACAGCAAGCTCCAATCACGCCGAACCATATCAAGACCTTTCCGCTCAATAACCTGCACCAAACTCACTAAAGTAATGCAAACAGAAGATAAGACGCTCAAGTGCAAACAGAATCGACAAGTATAAAAGAAGCCACCTCGTAAGATGTACCGTCCTTAAAATGCATTTTGACAGCAGCATACTTCTTCTTCTTGAGCAACAACATTCTCTTGTACAATGCATCGAGATCGATCTCGAGACACCTATATTTCTTATTAACCTATCAAATCATATGAGTCATATTATGTATCACATTATGCTAGGCCTTTGAACTAGAGAACATGTACTTCCACTTGTGCAAGACAAAATACGCTAAAAGTATTTAGCAGATGGAAACAATCTTCCAGTAACCAAGTTTCCATGTTAAGTCATAATCCAAGCTTTATGTTCCAGAAACCTTTAACTTAAATCAAATTGTCAAATCAATTCAACGCTATTATAAAAACTCTATTGGGTCATATGCATTCTTGTAATGATTCAATCAAGAAACAGATAAATCTCCTTTACACTGAATTGGTGAAGTACTGAATATCCCCTTTCCGTCCTCAAGTAGGAACAAATTGATTACCAATAATTAGCAATATAGGCTCAAAACGCACCTCTTGAATGACCTTCCTGCAATTGATTAGCTTTGCCAATATCATCAAGTACACTATATATCATTATTGAATCAGTATCACCATAAATAACCTGTTTGAAAAAGAGTAAGCTAGCTTCATTCATTTTTAGAGAACCCCAGGCATCCGTACATGCTGCAAACAATTTTTTAGAATCAATGGATAACAAGAAACCAATGGAAAAGCACAAATAGAAGTTATGGACAAAACGGAAGAACAAACCTATTTGCTGTCAGTTTTAGAGCTTGTTGTTGTATGTCAAGCTGCTGAACTTTGAGACCAGATGCAGTTTTTAACCATGCCTTTACCATTCTTCTTCTCTCCACCAAATTCTTAAGCAACTACACAAATGCAGTTATTTGTTACAAGATAATTATATACACACACACACATTTATATAAAAGTATTTAAGAATCAAACGGCCTTTTGGCTAACCATTAAATTACTTGCATACTTATTAATTCAGTTATTTATCAACTTTCATACTTGAAATTTATTTGTTCCAATGATGTAAAATTTGGCAAAGGAACAAGAGATGATATTGTTAGACAGAGCACTGGAAAAGAAATGATTTCTAAATTGAATTTGTGGACAGGGAGGATCTAATAATAGTAGAGTAAGGCTAAGTACATTAAGTGTTATTTAGTCTCTAGAAAGAATATAAAAGGTATATTAAATTGGAGTCTGCTTTAGACATATATTCAAGCTGTCTCATGGTAATGCAGGGTATGGTTTGCTTAATGATTTTATCATTTTTTACTTCATATCATTTGTATAATTTATCAGTTCCGCAAGCAGTTTAGAATTGTTCCATGCACATAGAATCTGCTAACAGCAATACAGTTAGCAGCAATCGTATCTGTACATCCAAGATCAAGAAAGCAACAGACCAACCTCACTTCTGCATATAAAGCTAAAGATACTAACCATAAGAAAACGGGAGGAGTTTTGGCAAGCAACTGAAAAGGTATCGATGGCAAAAATAGTTATCATTCAAGCAACTAAATGAGTAGATACCTTCAGCGCCCTAAGTTGCATTAAGTGGCCAACAATGCTCATCAGATGATTGGTCACATCATTTGGTATTTTTCCGTAGCCGGCTTGCTGCAGCCATAATATATATTCAGAACGAATTTAAGTTCTCTTCTTTCTGCTCAAACTAATAAGATTAAGTACAACTTTGAGGTATACAAGTTTATTTTACTCCACCAATGAGAGCTCAAAGAACAAGTTTTAGAGTGGAAACTAGAATTCCTCAAACACTGACACATCATATACTCCAATAAACAAAAGATGTGCTGCTATTATCCAACTCCAATAACACAAGTAATCTCTGTTTTTACTCTGACTTGCATCACGATTATGTCTTTTATTTATCGAATTATAAGCAGTAGGCATATCCACAGATATAATAACATAAGCAATATGAGCATGTTTACTTTTCCTTAAAAAAGAGAAGTTTGTCTAAATTGTAAGAAACTGAAACATAAATGGCACCTGAGCTGGGCAGAGGGGCACACCTTGGGCCTTAAGGTAATCATGAATTTTTAGAAGCTGTTTTGGACCATAGTTGCTTACACCAACTGCTCGTACTAATCCCTGTATAAGAGTATTTTCTAGGATAAAGAAGCCGTATAAGTCGGAAACGTTAAGATTTAGAGCGAAAAATATATAAATAAGAGACTAAAAGTAAAAATAAGAATGAGATGATTTTGATTGACCAATATTTACAATAAGTTCATGGTAACCTTGTCATACATTGCCACTAAACCATCCCAAAGAGCTCTCTCCTGCAGAGGAGCATAATTTGTTGTTGACCAATGCAGTTGTCCAATTCCAATTTGCTCGAGTTGAACCCTATCTAATGAAGACCTGAAACACAAATCCTTATAAACATCTATTTGGATTGACAAAAGGAGCTTACAATGCTTAGAAGCAATTTATACAACTTGGTCAAGAAAAATTATCTTGCAGACCAAAGGGTATGCTAATGAATAGGAATTAACATAGCATATGCATTTGAAATCCAAGCAAAGTAACTACTATGGACAATTAACCACAATCGACCACCAAGCGTTCATAAATAAGTAGATAAACATTAAAAAAAAACTGAGAACAAATATATCCCATCAACAAAAATTTAATCCTGGTTCTTCAGATGTTGCCTCAACTGAACCTCAAGAAGCAATAACATTTAAAAAAAAATCAAAATCAACCTGGAAACTCGCGGATAAATTTCCCGAGAAGCTTCTTGCTTTGTCCATTCAACTTTCCAGTGCCATAAGGAATCAGCTGTATCAAATAGATTTATCCCACTCTCAATCGCAGGATTGAATGTCTGCTCAACCCTTGCCGATGGTGGCCTCTGTCTTGACCTGAGTAACAAGATAATTGCAACGTTTACATTCATGATTTTGAGGGAATGAAGTGTAATAACAGAGTCCTAAATCCATATCCTACAAAAAACCTAATTAAACCAAAAATATAGTGAAAAACCCTAACCAATGTGAAATCTCTTCAAGAGCTAGTGAATTTGGTGACGGCCTTTGTTCCTTCAGAAACCGCATGCTTGTCCAGCTCCCCGGGCAACACCTGTCTCATAGTCGTCTGGATCTCGAGAGAAGTAATTTTCGGTTCCTTGTTCTATCACGCTAGCCGCGAAGTCTCCCGCGCCAATTTCTAAAAGATATCGTTTATGAAGTTGTTCATAATACCCATGGCCTTGCTCGAGATACCGATGTACTGTTTTAGCACCTTGCAGATGTAGATCTTGTAGGTCTCGACACTCTTCTTCGCCCGCTTCTTCTTTTTGTCCCGCGGCGGCGGCGCCTCCTTTCCTTGGGTTTCTTAGCGACGGGCTTCTTCTCTGTTGGGTTTCTTCTCGCCACCATTGAGTATGAAAATTTTGGGTGAACTTTGATTGTATGTTTGAGAGAGATGAATTTAGACTAAGTGATACCTAATTAAAGAGCTAAGTTAAAAAAAATAAGTAATAGACCCCGGTTTATTAGACCGGTGTAATAAGGATGTGATTAGACACCGGATTTGCAACCGGTGTCGAAAGATCTGGTGTCTAATCTAAAATAATTTATATAAATAGACACCGGTTTTGAAATCCGATGCCAAAACCGATGTCTATTTTGGAATTATTTTTACAATAGACACCGGTTCTAGGAAACCGGTGTTGTTTATCAAACGATAGCACTAATAAGACACCGGTTTCTTACAAAACCGGTGTTAAAGGAAAAGACACCAGTAAAGTCATAAAACCGGTGTCTTTTTGGTGGTGTCTATCGCCAGTTTTCTTGTAGTGCTACCTGGATCGCACTATTTTTTTCAAACGGTCGAATCTTCAACAGGCAACCGGTCGCCTATGTTATTTTTTGACAAAGAAAATTCCAACCATTTCAATCTGTGACAACAAGATTTGCTTTTCAATTTTGTACAATATTTCTACATCTTGTGATCTTTTTTTGTAGACAAAAGTGAAGATAGAGGAGCCTATGTTGGGAGCCTATGTTGGTGAAGCTTCCCTATAAATAGAGGATGAATTGAAGACACAAGAAAACATATACAAGAAAATTACACAACAAGATATCCGCAAATTGTTCAAGCTTTCATTTTTACATTCTTGTTGTAATAGCCTAAGTACTTTCACTTGCACATCTTTGAGGTCTAGGCTTTTTATTCTTGATTACACTTGCACTCAATCTTTGTATTGGTTTCATAGAGTTGTATCTTGAATTTTGTCCATCATTCAACACAAGACATCCTTGTGAGTATTCTTGTGGTAAGAATACACTGGGTGATTTAGGTGATAGGTGTTTGAAGAGTGTGGTACTCTTCAAAGGTGGTGAAGGAAGATTGTGGTAATCTCCTTGAAGGTGTTCTAAGAGGATTGTGGTGATCCTCAAAGTGTTGTATTAATTGTGGTAATTAATAAAATCTTTTTCTTTTTGAAATCCATCCCGGAGATACTGGGGTGGTAGAGGATTAGGCCCTAGGTGGGTTGAACCTCTTTAAATCAACGAGTGTTGTTTAATTTCCGCATTTACATTCTTGTCATTTACTTGTTGATTCGAAAAAGAGGGTGATTTGTGAAAAATCGGATAATCTATTCACCCTCTAGATTATCGTAGCCACTTGACTAACAAGTGGTATCGAGCCAAACTCTTTGGCTAGCTCCCGAGTAAAGAGAAAAGATCCATGGCTACGAATGAAGCTTATCTCACCATCGGCGCCTCCACCAACAAGCCACCACTATTCGATGCCAACAACTACGCATTTTGGAAAGACCGCATGGAGTGCTTTCTACAAGGATGCGGATTTGATATTTGGAATGTGGTCATTGAAGGAGTTGCTCAACCAACAACAAAATTGGAGGATGGTACCACGACTCCCAAGCCATTCAAGGAGTATGATGAAAATGACAAGAGAGGCTTTCTCTCTAAATGGTAAGGCCTTAAATATTTTACATTGCTCTCTTACCGCCACCGAATATAATCGCATAAGAGGCATACGGTCGGCACATGAAGTTTGGGAAAAATTAGAAACCATCTATGAGGGCATAAAGAAAGTGAAGCAAGCAAGAAAAACAATGCTTGTGAAAGACTTTGAAAATTTCAATATGCATGATGGTGAAAGCATTTCAAAAATGGTGGAAAGGCTTGACAACATTGTCAATCCTCTTGTGGCTCTTGGAAAGGTCATCTCCGAAGAAGATAAGGTGACCAAAGTCTTAAATGCCCTTCCGGCTCATGGTCCGAAAAAGTGACGGCAATCATGGAAGCTCAAAATCTTGAGACACTCAAGTTTGATGAGCTCATTGGGAATCTCCTCATCTATGAAGTATATCTCAAAGAGAGGAAAATTCTCAACCATCCACCTCTAAACCGGCACGCAAAATATTATTAAAGGCTTAGCATCTTCTTATAATAATGTTTATTATGCTAGTGATGAGGATGATGAAGAAATGGCTCTTGTTAGAAAATTTGCAAAATTTGTAAACAAAAATAAAGCAAGAAAGCCAAGAGACAATTCTTGCTTCAAATACGGAAAATCCGGGCACTACATAGCCGATTGTCCAAAATTAGCGAAGAGGAACAAAAGAAGAAAAAGCCTTTTCCGAAAAAGAAGGCATTAAATGCGGACGTCAAAACTTGGGATGAATTACTTGAAACAACCGACGAGGAAGGAGAATCCGAACATGGTCTTATGGCTATAGATGATGAAAATACCGAGGTACGCTCTAATGCTTCATCTTTTTCCCTTATTGATGAATTACAATGTGATTTTGATGAATTGCAAAATGAGTTTCAAAATTTGATTATTAAATACAAGAATTTGAAAAAGGAGCATAAAGAGCTTAAACTAGAAAAAGATAAATTATTTACTTCTTATGACTCTCTTGATAAGGCTCATGCTATTACTCTTACTATGGTTCGTACTCTTGAAACCGAAAAACAAACGCTCACAAATGATATTGAAAATTTGAAAAAGGATGTACATCAATTCAATTTAAGTACGGATAAAGTCACAAAAATTTTAGATGCACAAAGAGGTGAGCATTCTAAATTAGGACTTGGTTATAAATCTTTTCAAAATGCTTTTAAGAAAAAAGACCAAGGTCCAACCTTTGTACGTGCTAGTAGTCCTCGTATTATTACTTGTTTTTATTGTGGTAAGAATGGACACTATACTAGCAATTGTAAATTGAAGAATAATTTTAGCTATTATTGGAGACCTAAAGGTCTCAAGGCTTACCCCCATGGACCCCAAAATTATAGGGTACCTAAAAATAATTCCTTTGTAGGTTATAGGGGCTATAACAACAATGGAAGATTCAAAATGGCTCGTGGACAGCGGATGTTCACGCTATATGACCGAAAGAGAGAACTTTTACCAACATCAAGCTCCAAGAAGAGGGTATGGTCATGTTCGCAATGGCAAAATTCTTGGAAATGGAGAAATTGGTAACTCTTCTTTCTCTCTTAGTAATGTTCTTTTAGTAGAAGGGCTTAAGTTCAATTTGATAAGTGTTAGCCAACTTTGTGATTCAAATTATGATGTTTTTAATAAAGAAAAATGTCTTATTTCCAAAAATGATAAAATTATTTGTGAAGCAATTAGAAAAGGCAATCTTTACAAAATTTGTACAAGTGATTTGGTTAGTCAAAATGTTTCTTGTCTTGTCGCCAATAATGATTTAACTAGTTTATGGCATAGGCGACTTGGATATGTTGGATACAAAAATTTGCAAACTATTTACAAAAACCAACATGTAAAAGGACTACCCAAATTGAATTTTGAAAATCTTGGCTTATGTGACACTTGTCAAAAGAACAAATTAGTTAAGAGTAGTTTTAAGCCCAAAAATGAAATTTCCACTACCAAACCCCTACAAATGCTTCATCTTGATTTGTATGGGGATATTGGTACGACAAGTCTAAGTGGAAAACATTACACTTTTGTTATAGTTGATGATTTTTCTAGATATACTTGGGCATTATTCCTTACAAATAAAAGTGATGTCGTTAATGAGTTTGTTAAGTTGTGTAGACTTATTGAAAATGAAAAGGAAGATACTATTAAGTCTATTCAAGTGATCGAGGTGGAGAATTTGACGGCGAATTTAGAGTCTTTTGTGAAACCAAGGATATAGTCATAATTTTTCGGCTCCAAGGACACCTCAACAAAATGGAGTAAAAGCCGAAAGGGAAGAATCGGACACTTCAAGAAATGAGTCGGTCCATGCTCAATGAATTTTCACTTCCAAAATATTTTTGGGCCGAAGCCAAATGCCGTGAGTACCGCTTACTATGTCATTAATCGAGTTTATATTCGTCCTAAAATGAATAAAACTCCATATGAGCTTTGGAAAGGAAGAACTCCAAATATTAGTTTATATTCTTGCATATGTTTTATATTTTGGACTTCATTAGGCTCGATTATTATCATCATTGCTCATCTTTACCGTATAAATGGTAAGAATTCTACTTCATTTGCTCAATTGGGTTGAACCTTGAGATTTTTGACTTATTTGCAAAATTCTTGATGCTAGTTTCATATGAATGTGATGAGCTTTATATTTATGATGTATTGAATGTTGTTTGAACTGAATTGGTGATGAAATTTTTTTGGCTTAAACGAATCCCAAAGGCGTTATATTCTTTTAGTTTTATTCGACGCACGCCAAGTGTTCGACAAAATGTTTCAATGACAAATTCATCTTCTACATAATTCTCTCAATTTGAAAAGTCTTATAAGTATATAGAGATCATGTTTTATCAATCAAATGAACTTTTGCAAGTCAATTGATCAATTTTTCCCTTTTATTTGGTATTTAAGCTTCTATTTTAAAAAAGCTCGATAAATCGATAAATTTTTTGCGCACTTTGATATGAATCTATGATGTTTTTTTATCGTGCTAACATTCTTTTGATGATTCCAAAGGGGAGAAACATGAAAACGCTCATACGCTCAAAGAAGCGAAAATAAGCTCGCAAGAAAAGCTATAAGCTAGGGCTCTTAAAAGCCATGTGTGAATATTGCTTAGTCTATTTGATGTATTGTGGACTTTTAAGCTTGACTAATGATGTTTTTGACAGGGGAGCTTATAAGCTCATGGAATTCAAGCTTAAGTTGTGAAAGCTAAACTTTTAGCTTTTAGTTGTTGCTTGTACACTTGTTCTTGATATGCATATTGATAGGGGAGCTTGTGCAAAAATGATTTTGAAAAATCTTTGCTCCTATCCTGTGTGCTTGTACTTATGAAGAATCTTGCTTGAAATTGATTGTTGTTTTAAGACCTAGGAAAATTTGTTTTGTTTTAAAATCGACCTTCTAAAATTGTTTTGGTTTGTAATCATCAAAAAGGGAGAGTTTGTTAGATAAATGTTTTATCAAGATTTTGATGATTTTGTTTTAATAAGTTTTTATACCAAAACAATGTTTTTATATGTTGTCCAAATACTCCTAAATGATTTAAAATGTTTTTACTAATTTTTGGAGTATTTCTTAGAGTTTCTAATTTGATAAAAAATTGACAAACACTTTTGATGGTTTTGTTTAAATTGGTTTTTACACCAAAACTATGTTTATAAATGTTGTCTAAATACTCCCAAATGATTTAAAATGTTTTTACTAATTTTTGGAGTATTTCTTGAAGTTTATTTTTGAAAAAAATCGGACAACATTTAAAAGGGAGGTCGACTAGGTAGCCCAAAGTGGTCGGCCGGACTCAAGATAAGAAACTTGAAACAGAACATGCGCAGTTTGAAAAAAGGGGAGGGGACCGGTCCAGGGGAGGGCCGACCGGTCGCGCACCCTCGGGCGACGGCCGACCCCTCCGACCTGGCCGCACCCCGAACCCCTACCTGGATCGCACTATTTTTTTCAAACGGTCGAATCTTCAACAGGGCAACCGTCGCCCTATGTTATTTTTGACAACAAAATTCCAACCGTTGTAATTTGTGACACAAGATTTGCTTTTCAGTTTTTGTACAATATTTCTACATCTTGTGATCTTCTTTTTGTAGACAAAAGTGAAGATAGATGAGCCTATGTTGGGAGCCTATGTTGGTGAAGCTTCCCTATAAATAGAGGATGAATTGAAGACACAAGAAAACATATACAAGAAAATTACACAACAAGATATCGCAAATTGTTCAAGCTTTCATTTTTACATTCTTGTTGTAATAGCTTTAAGTACTTTCACTTGCACATCTTTGAGGTCTAGATTTTTGATTCTTGATTACACTTTCACTCAATCTTTGTATTGGTTTCATAGAGTTGTAATCTTGAATTTTGTCCATCATTCAACACAAGACATCCTTGTGAGTATTCTTGTGGTAAGAATACACTGGGTGATTTAGGTGATAGGTGTTTGAAGAGTGTGGTACTCTTCAAAGGTGGTGAAGGAAGATTGTGGTAATCTCCTTCAAGGTGTTGTAAGAGGATTGTGGTGATCCTCAAAGTGTTGTATTAATTGTGGTAATTAATAAAATCTTTTTCTTTTTGAAATCCATCCAGGAGATACTTGGGGTGGTAGAGGATTAGCCCTAGGTGGGTTGAACGTCTTTAAATCAACGAGTGTTGTTTAATTTCCGCATTTACATTCTTGTCATTTACTTGTTGATTCGAAAAAGAGGGTGATTTGTGAAAAATCGGGATAATCTATTCACCCCCCCCTCTAGATTATCGTAGCCACTTGGACTAACACATGTGTGTGGAAAAACTTTGGAGAAATATGCTTGGTCCTATCACCTTTTATGTAACCACCTCTTATTTGTGCTATGCATGCTGCATTATCCTCATAAATAATAGTAGGAATGTTTGTGACTGGTTTCATCTGACAAGCATTTCGTATATGAGCTATAATTGATCTTAACCAAACACACTCTTTGCCAGCTTCATGAAGAGTAATGATTTCTGAGTGATTGGAAGAAGTAGCAACTAATGATTGTTTGGTGGATCGCCATGATATAGCTGTACCGTTATAGCAAAATAAATAACCGGTTTGTGATCGAGCTTTATGTGGATCGGATTTATACCCCGCATCAGCATAACCAACTAACCCAGAGTTAGTGGATTCCTTGGAATAGAATAACCCCAAATTTATAGTACCACTGAGATATCGGAAAATATGTTTAATACCATTCCAAAGATCTTCGAGTTGGCTCATCAGATCGCAAGTAGATTTACTGCAAATGAAATATCAGGTCGAGTACATTGTGCCAGATACATTAATGCTCTAATAGCATTAAGGTAAGACACTTCAGGACCTAAAATATCTTCATCAAATTCTTTTGGTCGGAATGGATCTTTCTCGAGATCTAAACTGCGCACAACCATAGGGGTACTTAAGGGATGATGAGCCGTGTCCATATTAAATCGTTTGAGTATCCGTTTAGTGTAAGCATTGATGGATGAGTATCCGTTATCTTTATGTTCTAACTCAAGACCAAGACACAGTTTAGTTTTTCCAAGGTCTTTCACCTCAAACTCTTTCTTTAGATATTCAACAGCATTGAATAATTCTTCAGGGGTGCCAATCAAATTCATGTCATCGACATATACAATAATGATAGCAAATCCGATATCTGATCTTTTGATAAAAACACATGGGCAAATGGTATCATTTTTGTAACCTTCCTTAGAAAGGTATTCATTAAGTCTATGATACCACATGCGACCGGATTGTTACAATCCATATAATGATCTTTACAATTTGATCGAGTATAATTCACGGGGAGTATCTGATTTTTGCATTTTATATACATCTGGAATTTTTATATAAATATCAGAATCTAATGAACCATATAGATATGCCGTCACTACGTCCATTAGACGCATGTCCAGATTCTCGTGGACAACCATACTGATAAGAAAACGAAATGTGATCGTATCCATCACAGGTGAATATGTTTCATCATAATCTATCCCAGGTCTCTGGGAGAATCCTTTGCCACGGTCGTGCTTTTTATATCTCATGACTTCATTTTTTTCATTTCTCTTCGAACAAATACTCATTTGTACCCAATGGGATTTACATTGTTTGGGATTCGGCAATTTATCCAAATACATTTTGTTTTTCTAGGAAGCTAACTCGATTTTATTGCTTCTTCCCACATAGGCCAATCAGGCCTTTGACGGCATTCCATTATAGAACGTGGTTCACTATCATAATCATCATTCATAATTTCGAGCAACCGAGAATGCAAATTTATCATCAATAATTATTTTATTCCGATCCCATATTTCATTACAATAGCTCATGGGATTCTCGGTACTACCAGAATTTTGTACATTTTCTCGAGGTGTTAGGCTCGATGATTCATCCTGGAGCATGCTCATTATTATCAATTTTCCGCTTTCTTTTTCGAGGAAGAGATCTTTTGAGCCAATAGGTCTACCAAGTTTTTGTCGTGGGATATCATCATTCATTTTCTTATTTTCATCAGAACAATAATCCTAGATGGAGCATTTGCGGCGAAATATGAGACTTCGTGACTTTACTAGCATCATTAAATGCATCAGAAATCTATTAGCGATATTTTGTAAATGAATGATTCTATTCACCTCACTTTCACATCCGTAAGACGTGGATCTAAATGGGATAAACTTTGTTCATTCCAGGAGATATTCTCAACTGGTTTTTGTTTATCTAAAACAACTTTATCCCTTCTCATTGACGGGAATGTTGTCTCATCAAAATGACAATCCGCAGATCTCGTGGTAAAAATCTCCCATCATCGGTGCTAAATACCGAACAATTGATGGAGAATCAAATCCAACGTATATACCAAGTCTACGTTGTGGACACATTTTTGTCCTTTGAGGTGGTGGAATCGACACCTGAACAGCACACCCGAAAGTGCATAGGTGCGAAATATTTGGCTCCAAACCAAGAGTTAATTGCATTGGGGAGTGTGTATGATAAGCAGTGGGGCGTAATCTAATAAGTGTTGATGCATGTAATACTGCATAACCCCATGCTGTACTAGTGAGCTTTGATCTCATTAATAATGTACGAGCAATTATTTGAACTCGTTTAAGCAAGGATTCTGTCAATCCATTTTGAGTATGAACATATGCTACTGGTTGTTGAACATTTATTCCCAGTGCTGCGCAATATTCATCAAAACGTTTTGATATAACTTCTCCGGCATTATCCATTCTTATATTCTTGATAGGATAATCAGGAAAATATGCTCGGAGTTTAATAATTTGCGCTAATAATCGAGCAAATGCCACATTTCTAGTAGATAATAGGCATACGTGTGACCATCTACACGATACATCTATTAAGACCATGAAATATCTAAATGGTCCACTTCCGGATGTATTGGTCCACAAATATCACCATGAATACATTGTAATGGTACAATCAACATTTGATCTACTAGATAATAATGCATTTTCATCATTCAAGATTGTACCATTAGGCAATACCACTGTTGCATTCCCGGAGCCATCAATAATCTCAACGGGACCATAATAGTTGTAACTTGTGCCTTGCACAATTTCACACTCGAGAAATTTATTTTATTTATTAATATTGAGTGCGTTGTTGCACTATCAAGTATACAATAGTCTCTTTTCTTGGTGTTTCCCATGTGTACCTGTTATAATTATTATTGAATTAATATTATACGATTATTAAAAACTTTATATAAAAACATCAATGCATAACAAAAATTTAAATAAATGATTTTATTCGACAACATAGACGTACATAATCATCTAATTATTACAACATGCTAAGATAAATTGTTAAGGCTAATAGAGGAAGAATTGTGAAGACAAGAAGATCAATAAAAAGCCAAAATGCTCCTGGAGTATATTCTCCAACAAAAAGCAGGATAGTGTATATGGAGACCATTGTAATGAGAAATACTAACATTAAGTTAACCATTTTTGGAATGAAAGAAATCTGAAGTTTTTAGAAAGATGAGAGAATATGTGTTAATTTGTTGAATGAAATGTTGGTATATTTATAGATAAAAGTTACTGTTCATAGCCGTTTATTATAGCCGTTGGAGGAGAGAAATTAATGTGAAAAATTTGAATGTAAAAATTGTGAATGTTTTGGTAGAAATTTACTGATATTTCATGATAAAAATATTAGACATAAATAGATTTATTACTTCATATTAAAAGCATAAAATCGGAAATGTATCATCCAGAACAAGTACTAACATGGTACAACAAATTTAGTCTCGGGAATATATCATCCGAGAAAATAACATACAAACATTGAGTCTATTTTTCAATTTATCCAGTTGGCACCTTGTGCCTCATGATCCTCAAGAAAATCGGATATATCGAGTGATTTCCAGTCCTGGACAGGATTTTGACCGCGTATAATTTCAGATTTGTAGGCCTCATTAGTAATAGGTGGCTCCACTGCCTAAGTGGCATGTGTTTGAATATTTTTGCCTTTATTCTTCTTTTTGATTCCTGGTATAGATGTACCAGGTGTTGGAAAGCGATTCGACATGTTTTGTGATGGCCCAACGACCATACCATATCCGTTACAAAGATCATCACCAGTTCTTTCCATATGTATTTTTCTCTTATCACGATTTGACTGATCCGGGTGCCCCTATTTGGTATTATAATCATTTTGGCGGGAATAGTGATAATTATCTCGATTATAGTAATTACGACCGCCACGATCATATCTGTGAGTATTTTGATGTGGACCACCACGGCCACGACCCCTGCAGCCCCTGTTAGTACAAGTGGCAACGATAATCTAGAGGGGGGGTTGAATAGATTATCCCGATTTTTCACAAATCACCCTCTTTTTCGAATCAACAAGTAAATGACAAGAATGTAAATGCGGAAATTAAATAACACTCGTTGATTTAAAGAGGTTCAACCCACCTAGGGCCTAATCATCTACCACCCCAAAGATCTCCAGGGATGGATTTCAAAAAGAAAAAGATTTTATTAATTACCACAATTAATACAACACTTTGAGGATCACCACAATCCTCTTACAACACCTTCAAGGAGATTACCACAATCTTCCTTCACCACCTTTGAAGAGTACCACACTCTTCAAACACCTATCACCTAAATCACCCAAGTGTATTCTTACCACAAGAATACTCACAAGGATGTCTTGTGTTGAATGATGGACAAAATTCAAGATTACAACTCTATGAAACCAATACAAAGATTGAGTGCAAGTGTAATCAAGAATCAAAAAGCCTAAACCTCAAAGATGTGCAAGTGAAAGTACTTAGGCTATTACAACAAGAATGTAAAAATGAAAGCTTGAACAATTTGCAGATATCTTGTTGTGTAATTTTCTTGTATATGTTATCTTGTGTCTTCAATTCATCCTCTATTTATAGGGAAGCTTCACCAACATAGGCTCCCAACATAGGCTCCTCTATCTTCACTTTTGTCTACAAAAAGAAGATCACAAGATGTAGAAATATTGTACAAAATTGAAAAGCAAATCTTGTCATCACAGTTGCAACGGTTGTGATTGCAATTTTTTGTCAAAAAATAACATAGGGCGACCGATTGCCCTGTTGAAGATTTCGACCGTTTGAAAAAAATAGTGCGATCCAGGTAGGGGTTGCAGGGGGGTGCGACCGGTCGGCCCTCCCCTGGACCGGTCCCCCTCTCCCTTTATTTCAAACCTGCATGTTCTGTTTCGAGTTTCTTATCTTCAGGTATCGGTCGACCACTTTGGGCGACCGGTCGACCTCCCCTTTTAAATGTTGTCCGATTTTTTTCAAAAATAAACTTCAAGAAATACTCCAAAAAATTAGTAAAAACATTTTAAATCATTTGGGAGTATTTAGACAACATTTATAAACATAGTTTTGGTGTAAAACCAATTTAAACAAAACCATCAAAAGTGTTTGTCCAATTTTTTATCAAATTAAAAACTCTAAGAAATACTCCAAAAATTAGTAAAAACATTTTAAATCATTTAGGAGTATTTGGACAACATATAAAAACATTGTTTTGGTATAAAAACTTATTAAAACAAAATCATCAAAATCTTGATAAAACATTTATCTAACAAACTCCCCCTTTTTGATGATTACAAACCAAAACAATTTTAGAAGGTCGATTTTAAAACAAAACAAATTTTCCGGTCTTAAAAAAACAATCAATTACAAGCAAGATTCATCATAAGTACAAGCACACAAGGATAGGAGCAAAGATTTTTCAAAATCATTTTTGCACAAGCTCCCCCTATCAATATGCATATCAAGAACAAGTATACAAGCAACAACTAAAAGCCAAAAGCTTAACTTTCACAACTTAAGCTTGAATTTATAAGCTCCCCCTGTCACAAAACATCATTAGTCAAGCATAAAAGTCCACAATACATCAAATGGACTAAGCAATATTAGCTTATGGCTTTTAAGAGCCCTAGCTTATAGCTTTTCTTGCGAGCTTATTTTCGCTTATTTGAGCGTATGAGCGTTTTTCATGTTTCTCCCCCTTTGGAATCATCAAAAAGAATGTTAGCACGATAAAAAACATCATAGATTCATATCAAAGTGCGCAAATTTATCGATTTATCGAGCTTTTTTAAAATAGAAGCTTAAATACCAAATAAAAGGGAAAAATTGATCAATTGACTTGCAAAAGTTCATTTGATTGATAAAACATGATCTCTATATACTTATAAGACTTTTCAAATCGAGAGAATTATGTAGATGATGAATTTGTCATTGAAACATTTTGTCGAACACTTGGCGTGCGTCGAATAAAACTAAAAGAATATAACGCCTTTGGGATTCGTTTAAGCCAAAAATTTTCATCACCAATTCAGTTCAAACAACATTCAATACATCATAAATATAAAGCTCATCACATTCATATGAAACTAGCATCAAGAATTTTGCAAATAAGTCAAAATCTCAAGGGTTCAACCCAATTGAGCAAATGAAGTAGAATTCTTACCATTTATACGGTAAAGATGAGCAATGATGATAATAATCGAGCCTAATGAAGTCCAAAATATAAAACATATGCAAGAAAACAAATTTGAAGTGAAATTTGTGTGATTTTGGCAAAGGGGACGAAAAATGGCCAAAATAAGTTAAAATGAAGAATGCTGAAGACAGAACGGTTTTAATCCAATTTTATGCTTAGGGCGACCGGTCGAGGTTGAGGGCGACCGGTCGACGTTGAGGGCGACCGGTTTCCCTCAACCCTTTCAGCCCACTGTCTGTCATTTTTTCAAAATCCGAATTTTCAACCAAAAATCTGATTTTTTGCCCCTAAGTTTTAAAAACGTGCAAAATGCAAGCGTAAGCCTCATTCAATATGCATTATGCCTAACCGAGCTCGTATTGACGCAAAAGTCTCGGAAGATAGCGGTTTTGTAAAAATGTCCGCTAATTGATCTTGAGATGGTACAAAAGATATCTCAATTTTTCGTTTTGAAACACAATCCCTTAGAAAATGATGTCGAATCTCAATATGTTTAGTACGGTTATGATGAACCGGGTTTTGAGCAATGTTTATAGCGGATATATTATCACAAAAGATAGGAACACTTTCAAAAGAACATTTATAATCCGCTAAGGTTTGTTTCATCCAAAGAAGTTGTGTACAACAAAATGCCGCGGAAATATATTCGCCGGCCGTTGAAAGTGAAACACAATTTTGTTTCTTTGAAAACCAAGAAACTAGGCAATCACCTAGAAATTGACATGATCCGGAAGTACTTTTCCGATCATCAATATTTCCCGCATAATCCGAATCACTATAACCTTTAAGAGAAAAATTTTCATTCTTTGGATAGAATAAACCAAATTGAATAGTGCCTTTCAAATATCGAAAAATCCTTTTAACGGCACTCATATGAGATTCTTTGGGATTACTTTGAAAACGAGCACATAGGCATACGGCATGAAGAATGTCCGGTCTACTTGCGGTTAAATAAAGTAAACTACCAATCATACCTCGATATTTGGATTCATCAACCGACTTGCCTTTTTCATCTTTGTCAATTTTGACGTTTGTTGCCATTGGGGTAGAGACGGTTCTTCCTTCTTCAATGCCAAATTTCTTCAAAAGCTCCTTTGTATATTTTGATTGAGAAATATAAATTCCTTCTTGGCATTGCTTAATTTGAAGTCCAAGGAAGAAGTTGAGCTCCTCCATCATGCTCATTTCAAATTCACCTTGCATTAACTTAGAAAATTTCTTGCACAAGGATTCATTAGTAGCACCAAAAATAATATCATCAACATAAATTTGCACTAATAAGCAATCTTGCCCTTTTTCAAAAACAAAGAGAGTAGTGTCAACTTTACCTCTTGTAAAACCATTTTGCAAAAGAAAAGAGCTAAGTCTATCATACCATGCACGGGTGCTTGTTTCAAACCATACAAGGCCTTTTAAGTCTATAAACATCATTAGGCCTAGAAAAATTTTCAAACCCCGGAGGTTGTTTTACATAGACTTCTTCTTGAATAATACCATTTAAAAATGCGGATTTTACATCCATTTGGTAAAGCTTGATATTTTTAAAACAAGAATAGGCAAGTAAAATACGAATAGCTTCTAAACGTGCTACGGGTGCAAATGTTTCATCATAATCAATACCTTCTTCTTGACAATAACCTTGAGCTACTAACCTTGCTTTGTTTTGAACAATATTACCTTGGTCATCGAGCTTGTTCAAATACCCATTTTGTACCAATAATGGTTTGAGATGGAGGACAAGGTACTAATTCCCATACATCATTCCTTTCAAATTGATTCAACTCCTCTTGCATTTCTAAAAACCAATCCTCATCTTCAATGGCTTCCTTAGCATTTTTAGGCTCTTTTTGAGATATAAGAGCTTTCTCGGCAAATTTTCCTCGAGTCATTACTTTATCAAGGGGATCACCAATAATAAGATCTTTTGGGTGATCTCCCTTAAATTTCAATGCTACGGGAAGATTAGAAGTATCACCTTTATCTTCTTGAGGAACATTTGAGCTTGAAGGTTGATTATTTTGAGTTTCATGTTGAACAATGGGTTCAATAATATCTTCTTCATCACTTTCATCATTGGGTATCCTTTCAACACGAAGAAGCTTCATTGAATTTGACATGGATGGATTCTTCAACAACTCCACTGGTCTTATTGTAAACCCGATACGCTTTGCTCTTGAATGAATACCCCATAAAAATTCCTTCATCGGCCTTAGGATCAAGTTTGTCTAATTGATCCTTAGTATTCAAAATAAAACATTTACATCCAAATATTTTGAAATAACTAATATTTGGAGTTCTTCCTTTCCAAAGCTCATATGGAGTTTTATTCATTTTAGGACGAATATAAACTCGATTAATGACATAGCAAGCGGTACTCACGGCTTCGGCCCAAAAATGTTTTGGAAGTGAAAATTCATTGAGCATGGACCGACTCATTTCTTGAAGTGTCCGATTCTTCCTTTCGGCTACTCCATTTTGTTGAGGTGTCCTTGGAGCCGAAAAATTATGACTATATCCCTTGGTTTCACAAAAGACTCTAAATTCGCCGTCAAATTCTCCACCTCGATCACTTCGAATAGACTTAATAGTATCTTCCTTTTCATTTTCAATAAGTCTACACAACTTAACAAACTCATTAACGGCATCACTTTTATTTGTAAGGAATAATGCCCAAGTATATCTAGAAAAATCATCAACTATAACAAAAGTGTAATGTTTTCCACTTAGACTTGTCGTACCAATATCCCCATACAAATCAAGATGAAGCATTTGTAGGGGTTTGGTAGTGGAAATTTCATTTTTGGGCTTAAAACTACTCTTAACTAATTTGTTCTTTTGACAAGTGTCACATAAGCCAAGATTTTCAAAATTCAATTTGGGTAGTCCTTTTACATGTTGGTTTTTGTAAATAGTTTGCAAATTTTTGTATCCAACATGTCCAAGTCTTTATGCCATAAACTAGTTAAATCATTATTGGCGACAAGACAAGAAACATTTTGACTAACCAAATCACTTGTACAAATTTTGTAAAGATTGCCTTTTCTAATTGCTTCACAAATAATTTTATCATTTTTGGAAATAAGACATTTTTCTTTATTAAAAACATCATAATTTGAATCACAAAGTTGGCTAACACTTATCAAATTGAACTTAAGCCCTTCTACTAAAAGAACATTACTAAGAGAGAAAGAAGAGTTACCAATTTCTCCATTTCCAAGAATTTTGCCATTGCCGAACATGACCATACCCTCTTCTTGGAGATTGATGTTGGTAAAAAGTTATCTCTTTCCGGTCATATGGCGTGAACATCCGCTGTCCACGAGCCATTTTGAATCTTCCATTGTTGTTATAGCCCCTATAACCTACAAAGGAATTATTTTTAGGTACCCTATAATTTTGGGCTCCATGGGGGTTAGCCTTGAGACCTTTAGGTCTCCAATAATAGCTAAAATTATTCTTCAATTTACAATTGCTAGCATAGTGTCCATTCTTACCACAATAAAAACAAGTAATAATACGAGGACTACTAGCACGTACAAAGGTTGGACCTTGGTCTTTTTTCTTAAAAGCATTTTGAAAAGGTTTATAACCAAGTCCTAATTTAGAATGCTCACCTCTTTGTGCATCTAAAATTTTTGTGACTTTATCCGTACTTAAATTGAATTGATGTACATCCTTTTTCAAATTTTCAATATCATTTGTGAGCGTTTGTTTTTCGGTTTCAAGAGTACGAACCATAGTAAGAGTAATAGCATGAGCCTTATCAAGAGAGTCATAAGAAGTAAATAATTTATCTTTTTCTAGTTTAAGCTCTTTATGCTCCTTTTTCAAATTCTTGTATTTAATAATCAAATTTTGAAACTCATTTTGCAATTCATCAAAATCACATTGTAATTCATCAATAAGGGAAGAAGATGAAGCATTAGAGCGTACCTCGGTATTTTCATCGTCTATAGCCATAAGACCATGTTCGGATTCTCCTTCCTCGTCGGTTGTTTCAAGTAATTCATCCCAAGTTTTGACGTCCGCATTTAATGCCTTCTTTTTCGGAAAAGGCTTTTTCTTCTTTTGTTCCTCTTCCGCTAATTTTGGACAATCGGCTATGTAGTGCCCGGATTTTCCACATTTGAAGCAAGAATTGTCTCTTGGCTTTCTTGCTTTATTTTTTTTTACAAATTTTGCAAATTTTCTAACAAGAGCCACCGTTTCTTCATCATCCTCATCACTAGCATAATAAACATTATTAGAAGAAGATGCTAAGCCTTTAATAATATTTTGCGTACCCGGTTTAGAATTTTTCCTCTCTTTGAGATATACTTCATAGATGAGGAGATTCCCAATGAGCTCATCAAACTTGTGTGTCTCAAGATTTTGAGCTTCCGTGATTGCCGTCACTTTTTCGGACCATGAGCCGGGAAGGGCATTTAAGACTTTGGTCACCTTATCTTCTTCGGAGATGACCTTTCCAAGAGCCACAAGAGGATTGACAATGTTGTCAAGCCTTTCCACCATTTTTGAAATGCTTTCACCATCATGCATATTGAAATTTTCAAAGTCTTTCACAAGCATTGTTTTTCTTGCTTGCTTCACTTTCTTTGTGCCCTCATAGATGGTTTCTAATTTTTCCCAAACTTCATATGCCGACCGTATGCCTCTTATGCGATTATATTCGGTGGTGGTAAGAGAGCAATGTAAAATATTTAAGGCCTTACCGTTTAGAGAGAAAGCCTTCTTGTCATTTTCAACATACTCCTTGAATGGCTTGGGAGTCATGGTACCATCCTCCAATTTTGTTGTTGGTTGAGCAACTCCTTCAATGACCACATTCCAAATATCAAACCGCATCCTTGTAGAAAGCACTCCATGCGGTCTTTCCAAAATGCGTAGTTGTTGGCATCGAATAGTGGTGGCTTGTTAGTGGAGACGCCGGTGGTGAGATAAGCTTCATTCGTAGCCATGGATCTTTCCTCTTTACTCGAACGAGCTAGCCAAAGAGTTTGGCTCTGATACCACTTGTTAGTCCAAGTGGCTACGATAATCTAGAGGGGGTGAATAGATTATCCCGATTTTTCACAAATCACCCTCTTTTTCGAATCAACAAGTAAATGACAAGAATGTAAATGCGGAAATTAAACAACACTCGTTGATTTAAAGAGGTTCAACCCACCTAGGTCCTAATCCTCTACCACCCCAGTATCTCCGGGATGGATTTCAAAAAGAAAAAAGATTTTATTAATTACCACAATTAATACAACACTTTGAGGATCACCACAATCCTCTTACAACACCTTCAAGGAGATTACCACAATCTTCCTTCACCACCTTTGAAGAGTACCACACTCTTCAAACACCTATCACCTAAATCACCCAAGTGTATTCTTACCACAAGAATACTCACAAGGATGTCTTGTGTTGAATGATGGACAAAATTCAAGATACAACTCTATGAAACCAATACAAAGATTGAGTGCAAGTGTAATCAAGAATCAAAAAGTCTAGACCTCAAAGATGTGCAAGTGAAAGTACTTAGGCTATTACAACAAGAATGTAAAAATGAAAGCTTGAACAATTTGCAGATATCTTGTTGTGTAATTTTCTTGTATATGTTTTCTTGTGTCTTCAATTCATCCTCTATTTATAGGGAAGCTTCACCAACATAGGCTCCTCTATCTTCACTTTTGTCTACAAAAAAAAGATCACAAGATGTAGAAATATTGTACAAAATTGAAAAGCAAATCTTGTTGTCACAGATTGCAACGGTTGGAATTTTGCTGTCAAAAAATAACATAGGGCGACCGATTGCCCTGTTGAAGATGTCGACCGTTTGAAAAAAATAGTGCGATCCAGGTAGGGGTTGCAGGGGGGTGCGACCGGTCGGAGGGGGGTCGGCCGGCCGCCGGGGTGGACTGGTCGGCCCTCCCCTGGACCGGTCCTCCTCTCCCTTTTTTTCAAACCTGCATGTTCTGTTTCGAGTTTCTTATCTTCAGGTACCGGTCGACCACTTTGGGCAACCGGTCGACCTCCCCTTTTAAATGTTGTCCGATTTTTTTCAAAAATAAACTTCAAGAAATACTCCAAAAAATTAGTAAAAACATTTTAAATCATTTGGGAGTATTTAGACAACATTTATAAACATAGTTTTGGTGTAAAAACCAATTTAAACAAAACCATCAAAAGTGTTTGTCCAATTTTTTATCAAATTAAAAACTCTAAGAAATACTCCAAAAATTAGTAAAAACATTTTAAATCATTTAGGAGTATTTGGACAACATATAAAAACATTGTTTTGGTATAAAAACTTATTAAAACAAAATCATCAAAATCTTGATAAAACATTTATCTAACAGCCCCCACGTTCGGGTTTATACTCACGGCCTCTAAATCGGCCCTCTTCTCTACCGGAGTTAGCATGTGCTTCAGCCACTGCATTAGACCCAGAAAGTCACAAATCGTGATTTCTCAACAGCAATTCATTGGTTTTCTCTACCGTGAGAAGAACCGAGATTAATTCAGAATATATTTTAAACTGTCGTTGTCTATACTGCTGTTGTAGCACAATATTTGATTTATGCATAGTGGAGAATATTTTCTCCAATTTATCATATTCAGACAACTGTGTCCCACAAAGAGCTAGTCGGGACTCAATTTTAAATAGTGCCGAATTATAGTCGGCAACGGACTTGAAGTCCTGCAATCTCAGTTGTTGCTAGTTATATTGTGCTTGTGGGAGTATTACAGTTCCGGTGAGATCAAATCTATCTTTGAGCTTTTGCCAGAGCTCAAAGGGCCTTTTAATTTGTATATATTCATTTTTAAATCATCAGATATATAGATGATGGCGAATAAATATCATTGCGTTCGCCTCATCTTTGACAACAATGATCTCTTCGATTTTTATAGGCTTCAAGGTTTTTGCGGATCTTGACCTTGAAGGTGTAATTTAACATCCGGATACCATGATAAATAATTTTTGCGGTGGTATCAAGGATCTGGAATTTTTGCTTTTCGATACCGACCATATTTTCTACAAAGAAAAATAAATAAATTAGTACACAGAAATTCAAACTTGAAATATACAAACCTTTTCTTGAGCAATAACTCGTGCTGATAACGTGTTGTAAATTATTACTATAATATAATAAGATTACTAATTGAAGATATAGTTTACGGATGATAAATAGCAAAGTATGTAAACACTAATAATTAGCAATGAAATGCTCAGTATCCTTCATTGAATGAAAACTTCAATATTTATACACAAATTTGGACAACTATTCATTCACATGATTTAGGTAACTTTTGACATGTGTAAAGTACTAGTGCTCCATATAACCGATGCTAAAGTCCAAATAAAATAATATGCATGATTGTCATATTATCACAACACATGTGACTTTAATTTTGTGATTATTTTGCCTATTAGCAAATAACAATGTTAACACAATAATTTTTAGGATTTGAAAATTTTATTCTTATATTTTTAGTTTTGGTGATGTTAGTCATATTGGTCAAAATAACCAATTATGCTAAATTTGTAGGTTTTTTTAATTTCTATAATTAGAAAATAATACATGTAGAATATTATCTTGGATTTCAATCTGAATTCATAATTCTAAATTATTTTTTTGATTAGGCAATATATAGTATAAATGATAAATAAATTCAACTCATAAGTAAATATAATATAGACTCTTATACTATTTTCTACTATATTGGCTACCAAGAGCGCTTTGAGAATAAGTGGAAATTGAAATTGCCATCGGGACCAAATTTGCACCAACTCACAATTTTTAGGACCATAATTGCAAAAATAAAAAAAAATTATGGGATCAAAATTGCAAAAAAACCAAATATAAAAGATAGAAATCATAACATCATAATTTCAAAAGTTACAGGAGTAATTATGCAACAATTCTATTGATGCATGACTAATTTTGTATTTTTCCCTAGAAATTATTCTAAGATGTTTAATTATTAAATAAAGATAGTTCAACAAGGTCTTGTAGATGCTATACGCAAGATGTACATACATTTGGTGGGTGGATTGACAACAAGTGTCTCACTACTTATAAGATAAATAATTGTCATTCATCCATATAAATAATAGGACACATGTCATTCATCCATCCACCAAGTGTAGTACACCGGGTGTATCATGTTGTTTTGTCAGATACTTATCTATAGATCCATCTGCTTTATACTCCCTTTTAAGGATCCATTTGCATCCCAAAAGTTTGCAACCCGGTGAGAGATCAACCAACTCCCAAGTATTATTTTGCATGATGGAATATATTTCATTATTGATAGCTTCTTTCCAGAGAGGAGCTTCTGGACTAGACAAAACTTCTTGAATAGTTCTAGGTTCGTTTTCTAACATATAAATTAGAAAATCAGGACCAAAAGACTTAGCTACTTTTGTCCTTTTACTGCGTCTTGGTTCCTCCCCATCACCACTTTGAGGTAACCTTGCAGTTTCATAAGTTCGTTTATGTAAACTTTTTTCTTTCCTTTCTTTATTCGGAAAGATATTCTCGAGCAAAAATATATTCTCGAACAATACAAAGTATTCCTTGATTCTATGATCATACCATCATTTACATCAGGAATATTTGACTTGTGCACTAAAAAGCTACAGGCACTACTATTGTTTGCATATCCAATGAAAACGCAATCAATCGTCTTTGGACCGATTTTAACTTATTTTAGGTACTTCGACTTTAGCCAAGTACCCCCGCACTTTATGGTATTTATGTAATAGTTTTCGTCCTTTCTATAAATCATATGTAGTTTTATTTTTACCTTTGTGTGGGATCTTATTAAGAATGTAGTTTGCAGAAAATATAGCTTTCCCCCACAAGTTTTGGAGTAAGCCAGAACTTATCAACATCGCATTCATCATCTCCTTAAGAGTACGATTTTTGCGCTCTGCTACACTATTTGATTGAGGTGAGTAGGGAGATGTCGTTTGATGAATTATACCTGCTTCCGAGCAGAATTCTTCAAACGGAGCAATATATTCTCCGCCTCTATCACTTCGAATCATCTTAATTTTCAAATTAAACTGATTTTCAACTTCATTCTTATGAGTTTTAAAAGCTACTAAAGCTTCATCTTTACTTTTTAAAAGATATACATAACAATATCTTGTGCAATCGTCAATAAACGTTATAAAGTACTTTTTCCCACATCGAGTTTGCACAAGTTTTAAATCACACACATATGTATGAATTAACTCAAGTGTTTTCGTACTTCTCGTTATCGAATGAAACGATGCTTTAGCCAATTTTGCTTCAACACAAACTTCGCATTTGTCCTGTGAATCTATTTTAAACATATGTATTAATTCCAGATTCACTAACCTTTTAATTGTATTGAAGTTTACATGTCCTAATCTACCATGCCATAAGTTAGAACAATCCAACAAGATAAACTGGAGTAATATTTTTATTCTTCGCCTCTTGGGAAAAACAAACGACATCTTAAAGAGTCATTTATCAAGATACCCCTTATCTTGACCATTCTTGGTAATTACAAACTTATCGGACTCAAACACTAGTCTAAATATGGCCTTACTAAGCAAAAGACTGGAAACTAAATTCTTGCGGATATCCAGGACATGCAGCACATCCACAAGCGTAAGCTCCTTTCCGGAAGTCATTTTTAGCACAACCTTTCCAAGCCTTACAAAGTTGGAAATCGAAGAGTTCCCCATGAATAATTTCCTTCCATTTATCGGAGTGTAGGAGGAAAACATCTCCTTGTCGGCACAAATGTAACGAGTAGCTCCGGTATCTATCCAACACAACGGCGGTGAGATTGAGCTTCGACATGTCTATCGGAACAAACTTGTCCTCGGTTACATTGGCTTGTTGTTGGTTGCTATTTTGATTGCCCTTTTTCGGGTGTCGGCAATCTTTGGCCATGTGATTCGGTTTGCCACATTTGTAGCAATTCCCAACTTCTTGGTCTTCTCCTGAATCTTTTCAGGAATGCTTCCGTTTCTTGCTAGTACCTGATTCAGCAAGATTAGCCTTGGCCTCCATTCCATATTTGCTGAACTTTACTTAGGATTTTCGGTTGTCTTCCTCAATCCGAAGTCAAACAATTAGATCCTCAAGTCCCATTTTCTTGCGCTTGTGCTTGAGGTAGTTCTTACAATCCTTCCACAATGGTGGCAATTTCTCGATTATCGCAGCCACTTGGAAAGACTCGTTCAGAATCATCTCTTCTTACACTATGTCGTGATGTATGATCATAATTTCTTACACTTGGCTGATCACCGTTTTGCTGTCAACCATCTTATAATCCAAAAATTTGCCGACAATAAATTTCTTTGTGCTGGAATCTTCTGTTTTATATTTCTTCTCCAAAGAGTCCCACAACTCCTTGGACGTTTTGAACAAACTTTAGACATTATAGAAGGTGTATTCCAGACCATTCAAAACAAAGTTCTGGGAAAGAAAATCGTTGTTATGCCAAGCATCCACAGCGATCCTTTTTTGGTTGTCGGATTCTTCTACCCAATGGTAGAAGGGTCCTCCTTCGAGAAACGGGACAGACCAAACATAGCAAGGTAAAAGAGCATCTTCTGTTGCCATAGTTTGAAGTCAATTAGAAGAACTTCGATGGTTTTCGTCATGAGCGGGAGCAACAACCATCAAAGTGAACGAAGCGGATGCCATCATCTTGGAAAAACCGTAGATTTCGTCTTGCGATTGTTGTTTGGGTGGTAATGTTTACAAAAATCATGGCTAAGTGTTTGGACAGAAAAACTAGACAAGCTTCAAGCCGAAGCCAGTATTGGATACTGTCTCCACAAGATAAAATTGCCCCATTTATGAAGTCCTTACGGTTCTGGCAATTGTCCCTAAGATACAACGACTTTAACATGTTCGACTTAGCAGCACTTGCGAAAGTCGAACCAATAGCGAACACAAAGTGTTTAAGGTTTTCAAACTTTTGGAAGGATGAACAATATGATGGTAATGATGCAGAATGACTCGATTTTTATCTTGTAATTTTCATGTCCTTTTTCATCACCAGGTGTTGAATATTTATAGGCCTCAAGATGCCTTATGGAAATGATATGTCTTTTGGTTCCAAAAGACATGTCTACAGCCAAAAAATGCACATGGTTGCTCGAACAGGTGCATCAGCTCAAAAGTGCGCATCCGCGATAGGTTTTGGCCTTGGTCCGCTCGGTGTGCGCCGCACACTCTGGCTTCTATCCAAAACTATAAGGGCCTTGAAGCCCAAGGGTTTTGGCCTCTGTCCGCTCGGTGCGCGCCGTGCACTCTGGCTTCTGTCCAAAACTATAAGGGTTGGGTCGGGCCGAGAGCGGGGGCGGGCAGGTGGCGACGGCGCGTGTGTGTTTTTAACCAAACCCACAAGCATGTAGGTCCTCACCCCTTTAAAAAATTTGGTGCCCCAAGGGCCCATACCCGTTAGTCCAACTTGGGCTATATAAATAGAGCAATTTTTGGCTACCTATTCTATGTGGGACGGAGCTTTTCTCCTTTCCCATATTTTTTATTTTCCATATCAATTTCTAGTTTTAAGTGGCTAACTTGTAGCATTAATTTCTCATTCACCCGAAATTGATTTTGAGAAATTCAAAATGCCAATCTCATCTACTCACTTAGTAGAATTTTAACATATAATATAATTCAATTTTCCACCAATGGAAACCACTTAAATATTTGGTCTAAATTGGGTCAACACCCAATTTTCTCAAACCAGAATCCCAACATATCATGGATTATACTGTTCAACAAGTTTATTAAAATAAAGACGCATGTTTGCTTCTACTTTGAACTAATTAATGAGTTTTGTAAATGCTCAATGCACCAGTAATACAAATCGAACTACAAAACTAATTGAAATTAAATTTTGAGTTAAAACTGCAAATAAAAGTTACAAGAAAATGTAACTCAAGTATATCAACATGCCAACGCAATCACTAATAAACAAACTCGACCAACTAAAAACCACTAAATTTAAAATGATAATAGTGTGAGTAATTTTAATTTAACTATTTTCCGGCCCATACATATATTGGGCTCACTAGAAAATTTACCATAAGCAACGCAATCACTAATAAACAAACTCGACCAACTAAAAACCACTCAATTTAAAATGATAATAGTGTGAGTAATTTTAATTTAACTATTTTCTAGCCCATACACTCACTAGAAAATTTACCATAAGCTGAATCCGACACTACAAGAAAATAATCAAATTCCAACAAAATAATTCCAACGAAATAGAAAACTTTTGAAAATTTTAAAATTCCAACGAAAAGTCCAATGCTACATTATACCGTTGGAAAATTCCAATGAAAATTCCAACGAAAAACAAAACCGTTGGTATAAAATGTTAGAATTCGTGTTGGAATTTAAAATTTCAACGAAAATTCCAACACCACAACAAACAGTTGGAAAATTCCAATAGTGATTCCAACAGTAATAATAAACCATTGGAAATACTATTTGAATTCTAAAAAACAGAAATTTCATCGTTAAAACATATCATTTAAAAATTCCAACAAAAATTCCAATGGTAAATCAACTGTTGAAATAATTGTTGGAATTTCTGTTAGAGTTTTTTAAAATTCCAACGGAAATTCCAATGTTACAACATATTGTTGGAAAATTCCATTGAAAATTCCAATACCATTGGGAAATTTCAATAAGCGTTAAAAGATTTGGTAGTATTATCCATATCAATAAAATATGTCTTCTCTTCTAGAGTTAATCATATTGAAACTACATAGTTAAATATGTCTGGCTTGGGATAAATTGATGATGAGTGACCTAATGGAAAGTTAAAGATATTAGATAATGAGATAAAATGATTGAATATTCTAACGGATATATACTATTGGAATTACCATTGGACTAAATTCCAATAGTGTAACTCTGTTAGAATAACCTTTGGAGTTTTTTTCCAATGATTATATATATTCTAATGGTATAACTCTGTTGGAATTAGTATTGAAAATAATGTTGGAGTTATTTCAACCGGTTGTATATTCCAATGGATAAATAGTGTTGGAAATACCGTTGGAATATTTTTCCATTGGAATTTCCATTGGAATTTTGCCATTCCAACGACCATTTTACCAACGATGCATTTTATGTTGGAATTTCTGTTGGAATCGATAATTCCAAAGGTAATTGGCCAAATTTTAACTGATTTTTCCCTTTAGAATTTCCTTATTTTCTTGTTGTGCGACCCGACTGCATATAGACACGTAAACGAATTATGTGATATATATCAAAGGAGAAATTACATAAAATACCATCTTTTCGGTAAACATATCACAAAGTACGCTCCTATCATTTTTGTACCTATTTTTTTTTCTTTTTTTACGCTCCTGCATATTATTTTGATTATTTTTAGGTTTTTTTCGATTTTTTTTTGTTCCTGTATTGCTTTATATGTTATTTATGTTGTTTCGATGATTAAATTTGTTTCTTTGTTGTTTCTATGTTAACAACTTTTACCTATTTTTATGTTATTTTCTGTTCATGTATTATTTTGTACAGTGTTTCTATTGTTTCTATGTTGTTTTATAATATTTTTAATGTTGTTATAATAATTATTTTTGTTGTTTCCATGTAGTGTTCAATGTGTAAATACAGTTTTTACCTATTTTTAAGCTTTTTTTATCAGTGTTTTTTTGGCCTTTTTGGCCAGTTGAAAATATTTTTTAGCCATCTTTTTCAAACATATCTTTTTTAGCCATTTTGGGGTGTGAAATTTCAAACTTGCCCTTTAGTAGTTCAAAAGCCCTTTTCGAGTCTAACATTACCAAACCACACAAAACTCGAAAAAACCACAGCGACCGATCCCCAAAACTTTCGAAACCGGTGACATTTGACGGTGAAGAAGAAGATGGAGACCGCATCGACCTCTAACCAGGTAACCCATTTCTACCTTTTTGTAATTTCATGGATTTTTTTTGATTTAGTATGTCATACTTGTTTTAGGTTATGATTTGTTGTAGGCTTTGTAGTAACTCACAATCGAGTTACTTTTGGATTGCGAGTTATATGTAACTCGAAATCGGGTTACATGTAACTCGCAATCGAGTTACTTTTGGATTGCGAGTTATATGTAACTCGATATCAAGTCACAGTTTTTAATGTAACTTTTCGATTGCGAGTTACTTTTGGATTTTGAGTCACATGTCGAGTCACTTTGTATCAAGTTACATGTGACTCGAAATTAAGTCACTTTTTAGGGTGACTCGATTTTGAGTCACATGTAACTCGATTTCGAGTTACCTGACAGCAAGCAGTTAACTCAATCTTGGTGTTTTTTTTTTGACAGAATTGGAGATGGAGATGGGGTTCTGCTCAGAATTGGACATAAAAACTGAATGTGTATACCAAGTGTCACTTGATAGAGGATATCAAGAAGGAGATGACAGAGTTCGGCAATTTAGATGAGTTTACGAATAGGCCGTTTGGGGCATTTTTGGACTTCAACTCGGACATATACATGACCTCAAAGGGTGTGCTCCAATTGTTCGGTAGACAGATCATGGTGGAAGGATCTGAACGAGCGATATGTGGTTCCGCATTGGTGGGCGGAACCTCAGATTTGGCCGACGAGAGTTTGCTATGGTTACGGGGCTACACTTTGGCCCCTCGGCGATTGACCCATGCTCCTCCCATCATATCCCACCGGCAGGAGGAGCATACCATTAGTATTTCAATGGAGAGTCCTTGATACTGGTGAAGGTATTGCCGTTTTTAATTGCGGGTCATTTCAGAGCGCGACCAGAGGATAATCTGAAGATGGCGTGTATATTGTTCATCACGAAGTACCTGTTGGCTCTCGATCCATGGGGTACCGTCCCATTATAGTTGTGGACATTGGTTGAAGATGCCCCGGGGTTTAGGGCATTTCCATGGGGCTCCTACGTGTATGGGAGTCTCCTCCATTACCTTGATACTGGAGTCCGAACCTCTGATGATCCTGGGAGATCAGTCCAGTTCCACATATATGCCTACTTCTATCCTATACAGGTATATATAATTTAAACACGTATCACTTTTAACAGGAGCATTTCATATTGTAATCGGGTTCATTATTTATTTGTTTTTTGTTTGATACAGCTATGGGCATTTGAGGCTATTCCTTCACTCAGTCGGGACCTTGCCCAGACCTCTGGGTTGGAGGGATATCCTAGGGGCAGACGGTTTAGATGCCCCAAGAGGACCTTCAGTGCGGTGGCGTTATTTGACATCCCCAAGGTAATTTTCTATTTTTTTTTACGAAATCATATGTGCAATAGTGGTATTGATTATATTTTCTTCTTAATTAAGCTAAAGTTTTCTTATTTTTTTGAAAGACGATATGCACACTGTTACAGCCCACCGATGTGGAGTTACGACTCCCTTACATGTAGGGGATTGATTTGGACATGTTGCACGGATTGATGTATGTCCATATGGATCATTTCCCATCACAGGTTGTCTCATTTGACCCTGCCACTGTTGCTAGAAGGATTGTTCTGGATCCCGGGCGTACTGCTAGATCGGGACTGCCTACGTCTCAGCATCCGAAGAGGCAGATAACCCAGTCCCAGCCTGCACGTATTGATGATGATGATGATGATAGTGAGGCTGAGGATATTGCGGGTTCGAGTCATCCTTCTTAGAGGCGGAGGACCCATACCCAGCCTCCACCCCCACCTCGATGCTCTCCACCCCTGCCTCACGATGGGTCTCCGCCCTGACACTCAACCCATCAGCATCTACCTCCACCTTCACCTCCACCTCCTTCCAGATATCCATTGGGGGCTCCTCATCCCTCATCACAGACTGGTGCACCGTGACCTTTGGGATCGACTTTTCTATCTGACCCCACTGTGAGCCATTCTGCTTGGATATTCCTACAGATGGTGGAGACAGACAACCGTAGGTAGGGTGGTTGACCGGGCACTGGAGCATCAGAGAGAGATCATGATGACTTCTGTATGAGCTGAGATTCATTTATACTTGGATACTCGGCTGCCTGATTTGCTATGTCAGGTATTGCGTGAGCAGCCTGTAGAGCCGAGACACGACCATCATGATTCAGAGCCGGACACAGATGATCCATCTCTACGCACCAGGCATGGGACTCGTGGAGCACAGGGGCTGACAAATACCGTTCAGACATCAGACTTTATATACGAGGTATGTATACGTTATACATTCTATCTTCTATTGAATTTGATACTTTGCATGAATAATGATGTTAATAATACTTTATTTGCTTCTACTATTTGTCAGGACACTAGGCTACCCACCGCTGCGGAGGGTTTTTCGCAGGCAATGCCTAGTGATACTCCGCGTGGCACACCCCCGCCCCATAACTTCCACACGCAGTAGTTTTTGAGCATGTCGGTGAGTCTAAGGAGGGTGAGACTGGGAGGGGGGTTGCGGGGGCCAAGGGGAAAGATTACTCCCGTTGCCCCAGTACATATTTGTCAGCTGTATACTCGATTCTTAGAGATGGATCCAACCGCACTGTATCTTTCGTATATTCTATTTGTCATTAATGATATTTCATTTCAATATTCGTTAAACCGATACTCTTTTATGCCTGTCAGCTAAGATGTAGGGATAGTGCCAGTTTGATAGCAGGGCCCTCATACTTTCGCGATATTGAGGACGTAGAGGAGGATCTAGCCAATATTGTAAGTAGTTTTTTTAAGTATTTATTTCATTTCAATAATTGTTATTGTTGTGTTAATCTCCAGTTGTTTAAAATGTTGCAGCATATTGAGCCTTATCTCGAGGTCCTTATTCGGAGATTGCACGTTGGGGTTCGCCTTTACCCTGGTGTCGGAGCAGACACTCTGAACATCCATGATTGTTTATTTTTTGTAAGTTTTTAATTTCAGTTGACGTTCGTTAAACATATTTTCTACTGTTGATACTAATGGTTTAAAATGAAAATTATCTACAGACGTGCCTAAAGAATGCATGGATCACCTCCATCCTGAGGACAAGGAGGGTCAGGGTGCCTACGGGGGTAGCTGCCCATACCTACAGTGGATTATACCGAGATAGCTGTTGCAGTACATTCATGGGCGGAGTCCAGAGTGGGGGTAGCCTAAGTACAAGGTCCCGGATGTAAGTATTAGTCATATTATAGCTTTATTGTATCTGACTTGTAGTTCGTATTAGTCATATAATCCAGTTAATAATGTTTCACTTTATTACTTGTAGATCGTCTTAGTATGCCTATGCTCTGGGCATTGGGTGGGTAATGTCGCATTCGATTGATCAAATGGGATATTTAATTGTACGACCCATTGTCGCATCATATGGACGATCCTTTCCGACCGACCATCTATTATCACCATCACCATCAATCATTTGCTCCCACTTCGATGTCTTCTTCCCGATTGCTCGGCATTTCTTTTTGGTTATTTTGAGGCGCGATTCGGTTAGATGCGACATGCTGCCTATTAGGACGATGCCGGCAGAGGAGCGGTTCATACAAACGGATAGCCACAGTTGTGGCGCGTTTGCCTGCATGTACATCCAATGTTTATTGGGTGAGTCCATCTCGGTAGCGCAGTCTATAGATACAGTCCACGAGTATCGGCAGAAGATGGCGTTGGCAATTTTTGCGCACAGTAGAGAGATATTACCTAATAATTAGTTTGTACTTTGTATTCTATTTTGACTTTCACAATGTATGATCGACTGTACATATTGACCTTATTCGATTGAGTTGTACATATTTGTTAGTTTGCATCTTGTTTTGGTATTATTCTTGATCTAGTTGGTTTGTTAAAGATGGTAATATTTGTTGGTTGTGTTGGTATTATTGGTTGGTTGTGTTGTTATTATTGGCTAGTTGTGTTGGTATTATTTATTTGCTGGTTGGTGTGTGTTACAGGTTGGTTTGTGCAGCTAACAGAGGAGTCATCCTGAATTTGTTTCTTATCTAACTCGAAATCGAGTCACAAAGACTCGAAATCAAGTCAAGATTTATTACATATGCCCAGAATTCAAACAGACTACAGACAGCAGAAACAAAGAGTTCTTCAAGTTTAAAGTGCAACAAAGATTAAGACAACAGTGCTAGAATTTAAAATATAGAATAGAATGAAACAATTTAGACTACTTATGTTTGGACTTTGATGAAGTTCCTTCCTCAAAACGGGGACACTTAGGCAAATATCGAGGGACAGGTGTGCACGGCAAAATTTTGACAACTTCCTTCTTCCAAGGCTCCATCTTGAATAGCAGGGCGAGTTTGTCGAACAGGGGTTCCCTGTCTAACTCGTAAGCGGTTGCGACGGTTTCATCAACCTACATGAATAGAAAATTAACAAAACTTGGTAGTAAATTGAAGTGCTTAAAATATGTATAAAAAATTACCCTGCCCCAGTCAAGCCTATTCTGATGAGTAGATTGAACGAAATCAATCTTGTGATCCCAAACAACGCCTGGAGTGGCAAGCATATTAGTAAAAAGGTTGTAGCGAGCTTGAAGATGCTTAACGCGTTGATTCACCTCAGAAAATGTGAAAGTACAATCAAACTGTGACTTCAGAAGAGCCCTAGCACCCAACACGGAAGTGTTGTTAAACCCACCGACCTCCCAATTGCCTTTATTCAACTCGCTCACAAGGAAATCAACAAGTAGTATATCCATTGGCATTGTCCACGTAGTGTTTTTTCATTGTAGAGCACATTAAGGAAATTATTTACGAATTTTTGCGGGGGTGGAAGAGGAGAGAAATTAAGGTCGTTTGTGTTCATTTTGATGTAGATGGATAAAAGATGTAGATGTATTCCTCATTCGCGGGGTATTTATAGATGGACCCTTGAGCTTCATACTCATCAACAAAAATCTCACAAGTACAAGAAAATTACTGAAAATCTGAAACAACAACTCATAAGACAAGAAACATCACTGAAAGTACTGTATGACAAGAAACATCACTGAAAAGCTTAAACGAAAGCTCATAAGACAAGAAACATCAGTGAAATGCTGAAATAAAGTATTGTATGACAATAAACATCTCTGAAAAGCTGAAACAAATTAATGTACTTTATCACGAGATATAACATGATATCGAGTCATACTACATGGGTATCGAGTCATATAATGGGTACAATTAAGTTACAGATTTTATCGAATACATGTTCAATTTACTAATTGACTTTAGAAACTCTATCAGGACAAAGCCTCCTAGTGTGTCCTTCTTTCTAACAAATGCCGCATTTTCTTGGAATTCTTCTTGCCGGTTTATCAATCATGTTGCTTCCACCCGCACTCGTTGCATCATGGCAAATGGGGAGCACTATATTACATGTAGAATGATTGTGACCCTCTTGACGATATCTAGAGCATATTATGGACCATTGTGAGCTACTAGATGGACCACTAGACGGAATCCATCGACTCCTCAGTCGGCCAGCTTGTCGAGGATTTAGAGGTGCCTTGACAACCAAAAGTCGTATCATTTCCGGCACACTCCAGTCTTTAGGATGTTTAATTGGCATGATGATTGGAGAGTAAAGTTTCCGCAATGTTTCTATATTATAGTAGTTGTGCACATAACTGTAGACTAATTGATTTGCCTTACTGAAATAAATAGCAAAACATATATATAAGGATGTCGTAGACGTGAAATAATTAGTAATTTAGTAAAAAAGTTTAAATATACCTGATTGCCTTAATCGCATGTGGACACGACAATAGATCAAACTGAAATACTCGGCAAGTACACATTCTCTTTGCTAAATCAACAACAAAAGAACGCACCCCATCCTTCACAGAATAAATTAGGCTACTAACAGGTGACACGTGCATCTTATCAGCCAGTGCACCTGCTTCTGTCAATCTCTTAGATGTATATGTGGTGACTTCATTGTTCATGTTTTGGGCTGCAATTTGACGCTCGTGGAACCACTCTTGGATGAGGTTTCGAATAGAATTGAGCAATGAACAAATGGGCAATTTCCTCAACCAGACAAGTCTAGCATTAAGAACCTCTGCTCCATTCGATGTCATGAACCCATAGCATCTAACTGGACAACGTGCACGTGCCCACCTTTTTGTTCCAGCCCTAACCAACTCCTCGTATGCCTTTTCGTTTGCATTTTGAATTAGGGCCATTATCTTCTTGAATCTTTCAGGAGAATAAGTGTACGTTGCCTTTTGGTATAAGCTCACCACTTGACCTCGATAATTTCTTATATTTTGCCTCAAGTGATATATGCATATACCATGCACAGTGTTAGGAAATACACTGCCAACTGTGTTCTTAATACTTTTGTGATGATCGGATACAATGAGCATATTTTCAGAGCATCCATATGTATTGCATGCATAATTGTCTCATAAACCATTCCCATGATTCGTCCTTCTCCTTATCAGCCACACCAAATGCTAATGGAAATGCTTGTTCATTGCCGTCTTTCGTAACCGCAACAAACAACAGACCTTTAAGCTTTCCCTTTAGGTGTGTGCCATCAACAACAATAACAAGTCTACAACACTCACTGAATCCTTTAATTGACGCATGTAAGGCAATATAAACATACTTGAATCTATCATCGTCATCAGTCTCGTGTAGCGCAATTGTACCAGGGTTCTCTTTTTTCAACATGTACAAGAATGCAGGCAAAATCCCCCAAGACTGCAAGTGGTCACCATATATGTAGTTGTAAGCACGATGTTGTGATTTTAGTGCTTTGTTGTACAAAATGTCTATCCCATGTTCAGCAGACAAATTAGCAATAATATCCCTAGGTTTAAGGGATCGTCCCTCCTTTAGTAGTTTTGGCGCAAACAGAGCTCCAATAATCTTCAAAGGCAATTGTCGAGGAGCATGTCAACTTAAGTTGGCTTCACATGTATGAGGTTATTCAAATTTAGTCACCTTCCAACTTCCTCCTTAGATAGCATTTGCACGAAGTAAGAAGGTGCATCATTTATGTTTGCAAACATCCTCATAATGTGTAGTCGAAAACCGGGTTGTTCTATACTCCACACGATGGTATAGATGGTATAAGCCCAACTTTGTTACCATTTCTTCCTTTCTTTCAAGCACTGCACCATTAAATAAGTCACGCTCGATGTTAGGTGGTTCTTGTGGAATGGAATCAGGGTCGGCATACTAATAAGACGTTCTAGGAGCCATCCAAGCGTATTTCGACCTAACCATTGGGAGCTCCGTATGATCAGGGTTCTCATTATCTACTTCGTTGGCATCAATAGGAGGTACTTTATGAATTGGAAATCGTCTATTCCGAAGAACATGCTCATCATTGTCTCCTATTATGATATCATTGTTCACATCATTCCCGTCATGGTCATCGGGAACAAAATAGTCATCTTTTTCCCATCCAAAGTGATCATAAATCAATCGACGGACTAGTTCATTGTCAACATCGTACTCTGGATCGTCATCTTCTTCCTCGGATATGTCACCATCATTGCCACCTGATGGAACAAATTGTTCATCTTGTTGGTTATTTTGATCACCAAAATCCAGGTCATCTTGGTCATCATAATAGCCACCGCCCCCGAAATCATCATACCTCCCAACATCATCATACCGCCCAAAATCATCATTAAATCCACCACCACCACCACCCCCATCATCATCATCATCATCATTATCACCATCCACATGATCAATACTATTGATTCTCGGTTGATGCTCCAAGATAGGAGATTTACTTGAACAATTATTTGGCACTACATGTTGCATATAGATGTTGTTGAGGCTCCAAGTTCCTAGATTTACTTGGACAATTATCGGGCGCAACATGTTGCATATAGGTTGGCATACAGTGTGGTGGACCATGTATATAATTCATGCCGTAATGAGAATTATATGGATTTCAGGGCATAAATTGACTATCGATACCATATGAATACGATTGAGCAACCATGAGGTTCATAAAATCATGTGGATTATTATTTCCGGTGTACGAAGTCCCCACCATCCCGTGATCTTTTGGTTGCAAGGTCATAAATATTGGGGGATCTTTGAAAATCTCAGCTACTCGTCAAAGATCCCGTTCACACATAATCAAAGACTTAACCTCGTAACCACCTCCAGTTGGCATTAAACGTGTAATTTATATCCACTCAAACGCCGATCACTATTTACAATGTTATGAACAATATCCACAAACCCACTATATGATATTGTCCACAACGACGTAAAAACGAGTACTTCTTCACCATTCCTATAGAAACTACCATCCCAAAAACCACTATGGACAATTACCACTTTATCATCCTCCATCTGAAACCAACAACAGAGAAAAAAAGAAAATTAAAATCTGAAGAAGGCTGACATATAACTCAAACAACAGTCTGCACATGTAACTCGACATCTGACTCGATGTCGAGTTACATGTGCAGACTGTTGTTCGAGTTTATTTCGAACTGGTTTTTTTCATGTCTATGGTTTTCAAATCTATTGTATACTAACCCCAAACTAAAATACGATCTTTTGAAATGAATAAAGGATGAGCTAGAGAATAAAATGCTTCCATTGTTTGAGATTCCGATCGAAAAAAAAATGGGTCGCCAAAAATCGTGATCAAATTTTATGTCTTAGAACCATAAGTGTGAGAGAGAAAAAAAAAAGGAGAAAGAGAGGTATGTGACCTAATGTAATATGCTTAAAGGGTATGAATGTTATTTCATTTCCCAAAATGGTGAAAAAGATGTATTTGAAAAGTTGGTTATTTTTAATCTTTACACTTTGGAAATGGCCAATTTGACCAATTTCCACTTTTTTATTCATGTGGTGTTTTAATATTTTTTATGTTGTTTCTAGGTTATTTCCATACCGTTTTTAATGTCGTTCTAATGTTTCTTTGTTGTTTCCATGTAATTTTCGATGTTCAAATACATTTTTACCTATTTTTAACTCTTTTTGCTCAATGGTGTTTTCTATATTGTTTTACGGTTTGTTTTATATTATTTATTGGTTATCCAAGTTTTTTATGTTTTCATGCATTTGATCAAAAATTGAATTGTGTTTTTTATTCGTGTTGTTTCTATAATATTTTTAATTTACTTGGTTGTAATATGTGTTGTTATATATATATATATATTTCTTGATTTGTTTATAAGATTTTGAGTATAAAATGGATTATTTAATGGGAGCAAAATTAATTTTTCACTAAAATTTTCTTGGAAGAAACATGTTTGAAATATGTTCGAAACAATCTGGAAACGACAACGTAAAAAAGTCTAAAATTTTTGGTGGGAGCGTAAATTTGTCCAAAAAAGTAACGGAAAGCGTAAAAAGTTGTCATTATCTCCAAAAAGTTGGGCAATTATGTCAAAAGCCCTATATCAAATGTGGCCTTTTGACCCGGTCACTTATCAAAAATGGCATTTGACTTCAACCTTTTGTAACTACCAAACATACCCCTCCAGTTCTCCTTTTGAAAATGAATGTGCTTTCATTTCATTTCAAACTCAACAATTCCCTTCCATTTCTCCAATTCAAAAACACTCTCTCCATGGTATGTTTCTCTTCTATTCCATATTTTTTTTCCGTATCTGTATTCGTAAGAGTGTGTATGTGTGTGTGTTTCTGTGCGTGTATGTTGGTTTGTATGTGTGTATTCCCTCTTTTGTGTACGTGTGCATTTGTGTGTGTGTGTGTGTATGTGTTTAGGTGTATTTAATGTGTATTTTTTTTTATTTTGTATGTGTTTTTCCTGTTAAAACTACAGGCATGGCAATTCGAACTACTGGGAGGGTAGTTCTAAAATACCATGGGTAATTCATGGTAGTTTAGAATTCTTTGGGAGGATAGTTCGAGTCGTTTAGAATTCTTTGGGAGGATAGTTCTAAATGACCATGTGTAGTTCATGGTCATTTAAAACTACTTGGAGGCGAGTTCATGGTCGTGTATAACTAGTGACGAGTGGTACTTCATGGTCGTTCAAAATTTATTGGGCGATGGTCCGAGCGACCCGACCTAATAGTTTAAACTAGTGGGTCCGATCGTCAAGTAGTTCAAACGATAAGGGTATTTTAAGTATATACATAATAAAGAGGCCATAAAAGTTCTTTTTGAATAAGTAAGGCTTTAAATGTATTTGAGTCATACCACTAGCTTATAGCTCAAGCCACATCGTTCACCCTTTGTAAGGGTGTTGTTCGGTTTCTAACCTTGTATCTTTCAGTTTCTTTGAAATTTATCCCCTCCTCCCTCCCCTCCTCCACCTAGTACTCCCAATTTATTAGAAAAATGTTTTTGAGCCATTTGAAAGGGTCATTCATGAAAATTTCCCGATAATTATAGGGGGAAAACGAAGAAAAAAATGGGAAGACGAAAAATATGGAAAACGAGGAAAGAAATAGAAAATAAAATAAATGAAAATGGAGGGAAATGAAAATAAGGCGAAAAAAGAAGAAAATAAAAGTTAAATAAACACTTATTTACTACGTTAGCTTTTTTTTTAACAAAAGGTTCAACAAATGCAATTTCACTAAGAAAAATATTATCTAAAACAAAAGATACTCTAATTAAGTTCTTGAAAATTAAAGCACATCATCGAATTTGATTAATGTGAAATAGCTACTAATCTCCATTTGATTTTTCTTGATCAGAAAAAAGAGAAAAAGAAGCAGAAACCACTATATGTTGACAAGGCTGCTCAAATTACATTGTCTCTAGCTTATTTCTTTGTTTCTGGTTCTATATGTTGAAATAGTCAATGATTTGTTATTGGAAATTGATGTTTTCCTTATTTAGGAGATATGTTAGGTGTGTGCAGATCATTGTGCAAATAATTAAAGATGCATTAACAGATTTTTAGGGATTGGATAGACATGTGTTTTGGAGTTAATTAAGGGTATCATTCCTATTTATACTCTTTGTATTTTTCACGATTAAGAAAACAAGATGAATGCAATGATCCATTTTACTATCTCAATTTCCTTTTTTCAATCAATCATCTTCTTTTTTCATGGCATCAGAGCCTAACAAGGTTCTGTAAAAAAATTCATAAAACCCATATCCAATATTCAAAAGGAAGTTCATTCATATTTAAAAAAAAAATGAGTGAAGAAAGTGAGTCATCAAGAGCCAAATCTGTTCCAATTCTTGTTCAATCTGAGGGTGTCTTTAATGCAGGCATTCTTCTCAATGAAAAAAATTATGATGTGTGGTCCCAGTTGATGGAAATGCATATTGCTAAAAGAGAAAAACTATCATATATCATAGGCAAAACACCACTTCCTACAACATCCGACAAAAGATATGACAAGTGGTCTGCTGAAAATCAAAAAGTAAAAAGATGACTTTTGATGCAATGTCTCCTAACATTATGAAGCAATACTTATGTATTCCCATGGCTCGTGAAATCTGGAGTGCTCTTTCCAAAGCCTTTTATGATGGTAATAATGAAATGCATGTATATTCTTTGCATCAGAGGGCATTCTCAGCCAAACAAAGTGCAAAATCTCTCTCAGTTTTTTATGGGGAATTAACAGAAATCTTTCGGGAACTAGACCATCATGATAAAGTGGTCATGAAAGATCCACGATGATATTATAATTTACCTGATCCATTGAACGCATACGAGTATACATATTTCTTGTTGGTTTGGATAAAAAAATGATCAAATTCGTGGAGAGATTTTACATCAAGAACCTCTCCCATGATTGGAAGAGTGTTATTCATTGGTTCATCGTGAGTGCATACGTTCGGCTACCTTGAATGAGGATATATATGGACAAATCTAAATCTTACGCTATGGTTACTCGACACCGACCTAGGATGTCACATGACCGACTAAAATCCACCAATTCAAAGAGTTCCAACAATTCGGACAAATCATACAAATGCACACATTGTAATCAAACATGACATTCAAAAAGTCACTTTGTTTTGATCAGATTGGATGTCAGTTGGTGGGACCCCACTCAACATAGGAATTCCAAAAGGCCTTCTATTGCCTCAATTGTTTAGAAAAATGATGAGGATGCCACTCATACATCATCTGCTTTTTGTAATAAGCGCAAACATGATGGTAAAGTTTTAAATATTTCTACACTGTTTTGAGTAGTGCAAAGATAATTTATTCTGGTTTCTACTTGATCATATGACATTTGATGTTAGGCAAGTCTCAAATCTTAATCCATCCTTACAAAATTGTGTGTCCGCCAATGGTAATACAATCTCGATTATTGGGAAGGTCAACAAACCTTTCGATTCTTTACATCTTAATTAATTCTATTTTAGTTGTTCCTCCTTATATTATAATCGTTTTGTCTGTCTCACAAATAACGCCTCCTTATAATTTATTGTTATTTTTGGCCTAACCATTGTGTGTTTAAGGACATTGGACTCGAATGAACGATTGGTTATGGTGTTAAAAAGGGGAAATTGTACTACCTAGACTTGGAGTCAAAAACTTCCAGCAGATTACAACAAACTTTAACAGTAGAAAGTTGTGGTTCACAAAAAAAAAATCTGAGATTTGGTTGTGGCACCGGCATTTGGGACATGCCTCATTTGGTTACTTTAAAAAGTCATTTCCTAGTTTATTTTTGAATTTGGATGCATCTGTCTTTAAGTGTGATGTGTGTGAACTTTCAAAAAGTCATCGTGCTTCGTTTCATTTAAGTTTAAATAAAAGTCCCGTTCCTTTTATGGTTATTCATTCTGATGCTTGGGGACCATCCAAAATTCCTACATTAGGGGGATCACATTGGTTTGTCACTTTCATAGATTATTGTACCAGAATGACTTGGTTGTGTTTGATGAAATACAAATCAGAGGTCAATTTGTTGTTTCAAAAGTTTTATAAAACAATTCATACATAGTATAATGCCCAAATTCAAGTTTTACGGAGTGACAATGGAGGGGAATACAATTGTTTTGAACTTAAGCAATTTTTGGAATCCCATGGCTCTATTCATCAAACAAGTTGTTCAAATATGCCTCAACAAAATGGTGTGGCAGAACGTAAGAATAGACATTTGTTGGAGGTTGTTCGAGCTTCACTAATCGAAGCCCACATGCCATTATGCTATTGGGGTGAAGCTCTTATCTCTATAGCATATCTCATCAATCGTGTTCCATCTCGCTCTATCAACTTTAAAACTCCTTTCAGGCTCTTACAGAAGCTGTTGTTGCTTCAACAATCCCAAACTTACCCCCTCACGTCTTCGGATGCGTTACTTATGTTCATCTTCATAAACACCAACGTAGTAACTTAATGCCTCGAGCCTTGAAATGTGTCTTTGTTGGATATGCTACTTCACAAAAAGGGTATAGATCTTTATCATTCTCCTAATCAACGAATGTTTATCACCATGGACATTGTCTTTCATGAAGATACAATGTATGTTTCAAGTCGACTCCCATGGGGGTAATCTTGAGAAATTTAAACTCTTATATAATAACTTTGAGGACGACATAGTTGAAGTTACTAATCAAAATGAAAGTGATGATGATCCTAGTAGTCAAAATCTAGATTTAAGTGGTGATGCCTTGCGTTGACAAAATAAGCATAGGAGTGGGTAATTCAGAACATAGTGGCCAAAACTTGGATCAAAGTCAAAATGAACACACAGAAGTCCATGGTACACCCGAACTCCACCAGCCCGAGTCTTTCCCAATCGATGCACCAAACCAATCATTTCTCGAGGATATTCCTTATACATTCTCGGAATCATCAAGAAGACAATTGCCACAATGTCTCACTAGAGGTATTCCGAAACTCACATATGAACCTCAATTGTCTAGTAAAGTAAGATACCCCATGAGCAATTATATGTCAACACATCGATTGTCTAAAATAAATCAGTCATTCGTCAATCAATTATCTATTTTATTTATACCTAACAGTGTGCAGGAAGCTTTGATTGACCCAAGATGGAAAGTTGCGATGAATGAAGAGATGGCCTCCTTACAAAAGAATCAAACTTGGGAGCTCGTTGACCGCCCCACAGAAAAAACAGTTGGGTGTCGATGGATTTTTTTTGTATAAAGTATAAAGCGATGGTACAATCGAGCGTTTTAAGCAAGATTGGTGGCGAAATGATACACTCGGACTTATGGGATCTTTATCTGAGAGACATTTGCACCTATGGCTAAAATCAATACCATTCGGGTCTTGTTGTCGTTAGCTACAAACTTTAAATGGCCATTACAATAGTTTGATGTGAATAACACATTTCTACATGGCGAACTATCCAAAGAAGTGTACATGGATCTCCCACCAGGGTGCATGATAACAAAAAGACAAAATCAGAAAGTGTGTAGGTTAAAAAAGTCTTTATATGGGTTAAAACAGTTCCCTAGAGCTTGGTTCGAGCGATTTACAAAATCCATGACAACCTTTGGCTACAAACAAAGTAATTCAGAACACGCGTTATTTTTAAAAAGACAACATGGAAGAATTATTGCACTAATTGTATATGTGGATGACATGATAGTCACAGGTTGTCCAGAGAATTCGAAATGAAAGACTTAGGCCCCTTAAAATATTTTTTGGGAATTGAAGTATTTCGATGTAGTAAAGGAATCTTTCTATCTCAAAGAAAGTATATCTTAGATTTACTACATGAAACGGGCATGTCAGCTTATCAACCAATTGATACTCCAGTAGAAGAAGGTCTGAAGTTGTGCATTGAAACAAACCAAGTACCAGTTGACAGGGGGAGATACCAGAGACTTGTTGGAAAATTGATATACTTAGCCCACACAAGACCAGACCTTACCTATGCTGTGAGTATTGTCAGCCAGTTCATGCATAATCCTGGTGAGCAACATATGAATGCGGTTATCCGTATTTTAAAGTATCTGAAATCTACTCCAGGAAAGGGAATTCTATTCTCTAAAAACACAAACACCCAAAACATAGAGGTATATACAGACGCTGATTGGGCTGGAGCTGTTGATGATAGGCGATCAACTTCAAGATACTTTACATTTGTAGGTGGGAACTTAGTTACATGGAGAAACAAGAAACAAAATGTTGTTGTACGTTGTAGTGCAGAAGCTGAATACAGAGGGGTTGCATTAGGAATTTGTGAAGCATTGTGGTTGAGGTTTCTTCTACATGATTTAGGCTATGCTTCAGAGCAACCAATTCAACTATATTGTGACAACAAAGCTGCATGCGATATAGCTCATAACCCGGTTCATCATGATCGCACGAAACATGTTGAGGTAGATAAGTTCTTCATTAAGGAAAAATTGGATGAAAAGATTGTGGAGCTACTAAAAATTCGATCAGAAGATCAATTGGCAGATATTCTTACCAAAGGAGTTTCCAACCGGGTGTTCTCGAAGTTATTAGACAAGTTGGGCATGTGTGACATATATGCACCAACTTGAGGGGGAGTGTTGAAATAGTCAATGATTTGCTATTGGAAATTGATGTTTTCCTTATTTAGGAGATATGTTAGGTGTGTGCAGATCATTGTGCAAATAATTAAGGATGCATTAACAGATTTTTAGGGATTGGATAGACATATGTTTTGGAGTTAATTAAGGGTATCATTCCTATTTATACTCTTTGTATTTTTCACGATTAAAAAAACAAGATGAATGCATTGATCCATTTTACTATCTCAGTTTCTTCTTTTTTTTCAAGCAATCTGCTTCTTTTTTCATTGTTGACAAGGCTGCTCAAATTAAATTGTCTCCAGCTTCTTTCTTTGTTTCTGGTTCTATAAAGGTCCCTTCCTTTCTTGAAAAGCCAACGGAACATAAAAATATTAATATTATTCTATCTTTATTATTTTTTAAAGAAAGGAAGAAGTAAGCATAAATGGGACATTTTATCATGTTATTAGACAAAAGTACTGAAGGCCTTTATATAACAAAAATGCTAAAACATGTAATACAATGAATAAATATTTATCCATCTATATATATGTGTGTACAATATATTGAAGATCAAATATTAAGGTGGAAAAACTTCACTCTTCTTCTATATTATTAATTCAGATAGAAGAAAATCATATTTAATTACTATCCATCCTAACCTCCTCCAAGTTATAAAGTATCCACCATGCGTGAATGGAAAGGAAAAAAAAAATATCTCTGGCTTAGTATTATTAATTTCTTGTTCTACTTTCTTTTTTGCATTTCCATATATATATATATGATCAATCATTTATTTTGTAAGTGTCAAGCTCACATTGGAACATCAACGACGCGAATGAATCGTAGTCTCCAAAGACAATGCCATGTTCCTCAGCAAAGCTGCTCGAATCTTGATTAATATCGAAAGACGTTTGAATATCGTCAGGGAAACTGCTCCTTGGAGGGTCAGGGTCCGGGTCCGAAGAGCTAGATGAGCTATTACATGATGTTGTTTGTTTCAACATTTCCTTGAACTTGGAAGATTGTAATAGAAGCTCTAAGTAGAGAGAGGCGGTCCCGCCTAATATTGCGGTGGTCTCGATAGATTAGGGTTTTCTTGTTGGTGGTTGAGTAAGCCCATTAACCCTAATTGTTGATTAGGGTTTTGCATGGTTTCAAATTCAACATCACCATTAGGAATTGGTTGAGAGTTGGTAGGATTGTTCTCAAGAGGCCATTTGATATAATGACTTATGTCAAAGTTGGTAACTGCATTAGGTCCACGGTATTCTATTGCTGCTATGTCATATGCAGTTGCTGCTTCTTCTTGTGTAGCTGCAACAAATAATCAGCCAAAAAAATGTTAGATGTATAAGATGGAAAATAGAATTAATGGTTGCTAAAAATATCATATTAAATTATGGAGTGTAATTAAGACTGAAAACGAACCAAACTATTCGATATTTGAATCAAATTGATCATTAAAAGCTCGATTCATTAACTCAATAAAATATAGAGCTTAGCTCGAACTTGACTCGATTCATAGAAAAAATACATGTGCAAAATATTAAATATCAACTACTCGAGTCCAATACGTGTTCGGCTCGAGTAAATCGTATTCAAACTAAGTTTGATTAATAAACAAACTAAAACCAAACATAATTTTCGATAAAATTCAGAAAAATTTTAACAGTACTATGTTCGGTTCTACTTGATTTGTTTACACCCTTAAATGTAATTTGCATGGAAAATTGGTGGGCAGGGAGCAGAAAATTATTGTGTGTTAAGAGTATTGAAAGTATAAATAGCAGTTGGGGGTTGGTGATCTATGCATATAAACAGGCCAACCACATTTGCTAGCTTGCTTTCTACTTTACTAACCATTTGCAATTATAAACCTTGACCATATGCACCTTTCCTTTTCCATTTGGGGGATCTCAAAAATGGACCTCAAATTTCCCCTGATTTTAAGGCTTTAAAAATGGATTATAAATAATTTTACATAACTAACATAACTAACTGTACACATTTGGCATTATTAAGTGAGACAAAATAGTTTTGGAAGAGTTGTCAATTCATCAAATGACAAGTGGCAGCAAGAAGGTTACCTAGTTGTTATATATATATTTGATGTGATTGCGATGTTTATGTTTGGTTGTTTATATATGTAGATCTTGTGTGTGTGTGTGTGTCTTGTGGCTACATCTCCACGTTTGAAAGTTTATCCATCAATCAAGCATATCAACAAATTAAATAAATATTCTTACATAGGCACGTATCTATCTATGTACATATAAATGTAAATATATATAAGCTTGCTCTATCATGATGGACATTTCAAAATAAGATTTTACTTTCTAAAATGAAAAATAGTTTAAAAAATATAATCTCTTTTAAAATAATGATTTGACACTCCGTTTCAATTCTGCACGGCTACTTTTAAGGACAATAATGCAAAATTATATAAAATTTTAGAGTTGGGCTGTAATTTCATGATATGCTCAAAAGACTGGACTGGGTCAATCGATTTTGTGCATTTTACTTGTATTTTTAAAGTATAGTCAGGTTGGGCTTAAAAAATGGCGATCCAGTGTAATTCCAGATCAATCTAACCCGGTCCAATCTTTCGCTTTGGCCTGGCGGCCAGCATCGACCCGATCTGACCCATTTCACGCCTCTATAAAGTTTATACCTTTTCAACTTTCACTTAAATCAATATACATATTCAATTTTAATTTTGAGACAGAAGGAATTATGCAATTTCTCGAAAATGACATAGACTAGATCGACTTACCATATGTCCCAAGATAGAGATATTTGTTGCCAAAGACCCTTCCAATACGAGCTTCCCATCTTCCATTATGGTGATGTCTGTGCATATATAAATAAACAGTGCCAAATTTAATACATGAAAAAAAAAAATTATAGAACATCTTTAAATTAAAAATGCGACTTTGCATGTCAAGTTTGCCATATTTGTGTTGAGCGAATAAATCTAAAAGGTATCAAACTCCATTAACTTTTACAACTTCGAAAATTACATTTTGGGGTTCATTAAATTTTGTCCAACTTTGGAGGGTGTTGGCAAAATTAGATGAAAAAAAGGTACATTCCCACTGTAAGAAAGAAGTACAAAAAGATATGATGAAATGGGGCCTCTTGTATTTATGAAAAACAGCAGTTTATTGTAGTTGGCAGATTATACATACTTTTTGTGAGCCATTAATTAATTACATGCCTAAATCTCTTTAAGAAAACTTGTCCTTTTCTTATGGCATGATATTATTCCACTTATTTACTCATCTGATTGAATCATTTAAAATTCTTAAGAATTGCAATACTTAACAGATAATTTATATTTTTAATCAAATATAAATTGCATACGTACCTTGCGACACCTCTATACTTTGATACTCCTCGAGAAAAGCCACTACTTTTCCTGCAATTTGATTTCCCAAATGAAATTAATACTTTTTACATAGAAAATAATTTATAGATTAAATAAAATTAAATTTTTGCAATTAGCCTAATAGTTTTTAATTAAGGCGAGTTTCATACCAATCGAGATCTCTTATCCATTTTATATTTGATCTTATACTCTTATGAATTGTGCAAATAACATGTATAAAAAATGATGCCATCATGTACACGTGCATGATGCCATTAAAATAGAAGACGCATTACTAAATGCAATAGAGGATATCAATTAGTTTCGTACTAGGAAAATTTTATGTAGCACTAAGAATAATAATTAGTGGTGGCTATGTTTCTAACACAATAAAATATTCTGTATGCATTAATCTCATGCATATTAGTGCGAGAAATTAATATAAAACAAACCAGATTTATTAATGCACGAGGCATTAAATAAAATTTCCAAACTAATTCTACATACCTTCTTAATGAACCTATATACTCTTCCTTTGATTGGCCTTCCATTTCAATAAGCTCTTTTTCATAGGTGGAGATCTATATAAAAAGAAAAAACATTAATTATTACATTTTTCATAAAATTAATAAAATGTTTGTTTTGACTTTTGAAAGGATAAATTTAATTAATGAAAAACAGGTAAAAAAAAATGAAATTTTATTGACAATTTACAGGAAAATTGAGGATGATATGTTGTCCCCAATACTTCAATGCAGCCAAGTCATATGCATGTGCAGCTGCTTCTTCGTCATCGTAGGCCCCTAAAATAACATTTTCAATTTGCAAAAAAATTTGGATAAGATCCATTGAACAGAGCCATTGCTAATCAAATCAATAAAGTGACTTTGGTTTCCTTTTTTGTATTAATTCTAAAAGTTTAATATTTTGAAGTAAGATAATTATTGTTATTTTAATTCCTGATCAAAGATGACAAATTCCAATAATAAAATTGATAATAATATGGTCAAAGTACGTACCAAGATATACTGCATTTCAGTAGGATCCCACCACAACCACCATTGACAGAGTAAACAAAATTCAAGAAAGGGCAAACAGTAATTAGTGGCATATACAATTATTTTTTGCGCATAAAATTAAAAAGAAATTATAATTCAAAAACCCAGAAACTGAAAATTACTGATGATTGTTTATCCAAAAAACAAATAAATAAAAACAGAAAAAAAAAATTGATGAGAAATTAACCTTGTCTTCCTTTCTTGTTTTGGGACTCATTCCAAGAATTTTTGTCCCACAAATGAGCTTCATACCGACCCGTCCACCGGTGCCTAAAACAATAGACATGCAATTATAATGAATGAATTAATCATCATAAATCATTTCTCTCAATAGAAATTAATTATATACAATAAAATAAAAAAATTACATCCATGCATAAACGAACCAAAAATTCACCTAGTAACACCCCTGTAAACAGAGCTACGTTGTTGTGGAGACTGTCTCGGGACGCTTTTACGCTTCCGTTTCGTCTTTACAGCCTCGTTTTTGTTGTTATTGTTGTTGTTGTTGACAGTTCTGTCGTTGCTGACAGAACTATTCTTTTTTTGCCTAGAAGATCTCACCATGAAATTAAACCTCACTTTAGAAATAACCCTCAAAACGTACACGTTCAAAAACAGAGTGTATATGGTTTTAGAAAGTTTGGTAATAAATAAATTAAAAGGACAAAGTCCAATGAGAAAAGGAAGGAATATAAAGGTTGGGAAAATGGGGGATTTGGTGGTAAATTGGAGAGGAGATGTTGAGAAAAAATGGTGTTTTTGTAGGTATTTAGTGGCCGTTTTGGAAGCTGCTATGTTAATGGTGTGTGACTGTGTGTTGTTTTGACGTGGGGTTTTATTTTCGTGACTTAATTTATTTCCAGCTGCATTTTCTGATTTTGTGTTTTATTATACCCAAACCTACTCTACTTACTTAAATATTGGACCGGTACAGATCTAAAATTAAGTTCCATTTTTAATAGATACTAATTAAAAAAAACTCCCTGAGATTTGAGCTAATTATAAAAAAAACCCAGAGATGTTAATTTCAAAATTACAAAAAGCGTCATCAGATTTGATTACATGCTTAAATTTAAGAATCGTAATATTTCTATAAGTATCAGGGAATATTTGAAATATTTTTTGCTTATGAAGGGGAAAAATGTAAGACGGAATCAAACTCGAATGATTTCTTTTTTGCAATTTTCAGAAACCTCTAGAATTTTCTTGTAATTAGCCCAAACTTCAGGGGTGTTTTTGTAATTACCCCAATATAATATAAATTTTGGTAAAAGTAGGGCGTCTTTTGATAAAAAGAATTTTAAGATATGTATTTGTATTTATTTTCTGATTATACAAAAAATATTTTTATATATTTCTATAACGTTTAACTTATAATTATAGCATAACTCAAGGAGAACTATTTAAGTAATTAATACTTAATTTTATTGCATAAATTATTTAAGGTTTTTATTTATTATTCATATGATATTTACTTACTACTTACAAATAACTCTAAAATAAATTTGTATTATAATATATATTGAAATAGAGTATTATTCGTCAATCCAAAATGTATACTGCACAAATGAAATACGAATTTATCTAACAGAGTTTGCAGTAAAATATCATGAATATATTTTCCTATAAAACCTACAATTCCAATTAGAAAGAAAATATATATATATATATATATATACACACACACACACATATATATATATATATATGAAAAAGTTAAAGTGATGAGCTCAATTTTACAAGAACAATCAACTACTTATCCCAACTAATAATGTCTTTATAAATATAAGAAATTTAGCATTAATAAATGCATATGATGTAGACAGATTTTGGTCACCTTCCCACTCTCATGGTAGGGACTCTAGCTCGCTGCTAAACAGTAATGAACAGAGTGGGGAGCCCTTTGCTAGTGCAGATACATATTCAAATTAATATAAAAAATTAAGTGCTTATTATTTGGAGTGTAGTCCTAAATAACAAAAGTACAAGAAAGCCGTTTTATTGAAAGGGTGCGGATATTTTTGACTGTGTTTGTAAATAGGACTATATTAATGTTTTTGCAGTTCACTTTTGGTTTTTAGGTTTAATTAAAATTCAAGTAAGATTTATCAAGTTCTGATTTAGTTCCATTCATTGTTGTTTTTTGGGAAAAAATAGTGAGAAAAAATGTTTTCAGAAAGGAAGAATGAATTTAAGAGTATGATTATTTTTTTTTTTTTTTTTTGAAGAAGAGTATGAATAATTAAATGTGGAATGAAAGTATAATGATAAGTATTTTTAGGTGAATGATGATTGGATGTGATGAGCGATTTAAGAATTGAGCGCGAGCGAATAGCATAAGAAGTGTAGAATCTTAAAATGAAACAAAACTTGTGATAAAATTAACATTGACTAGCTACATATGCTATTAACCTTATTATTGTCTTCAAAATGAGAGTTAATTTGAGGGGGTGGGGTGTTGGTGTGGAGCGCCGCCGTCAACCGCCCAGCCGGAGAGTAGAGTTGGCATACTTAATTACGGTCTATTCTATGACGCCCACTTGGGTAGTACCCAAGTGGGATTTTTTGCTATTTCAGCAAAAAATCTTCTATTGACAGATTTCATAACAAAAATCTTTTGTAGATGTGTGTTTTTATCAGAAATTAAAAATACGAGCAGATAAATAATTCTGGATAATTTTCCCAGGATTAGAACATCTTATACCTTGATTATATTTCTTCTATTTTTTCAGCGCTCCTTTGTCTCTGTATTTCTTCTGTGCTTTCATCAATCCGAGAAGGTACTATTCGCGATGGCCTCCTGCCTGTGCTACTTTCCCTGAATTTGGACTATTCAGATGTATTTGCAGAAGTAAAACGGACAATTGGTAGATGAAAAAAACAACTTTTATTCAAAGAAATATATTACAAGGGATACAAGAGTTCTTCTCCATAAGGAAAAGTTCCCTGAATTTCTATCTGCCCGAAGGCTTTTTTAGCTAAACATTTTGAAAGAAAAGATACAAGATGAGGTTGTTCTGTGTGTGAATTTCAGATGCCTCTCTCCCTAAACTATGAAGTCCTTTTATAGATGAAGGATACTTCAATTCCCCTTACAAAACGTCATGCATGACGATACCATTTGACCAAGATTTAATACAAGATGAGGTTATTCTGTCTGTAAATTGTATGAAGGGTTCATATAATTGACAGAAATTGTTTCCAAGAATAAGGTCAATACCTGATTCTTGTTGATAAATGGCTGGAATATGAAATATTTCCCCTGCAATTCTAATTTTTATGTCTTTAGAGACTTTATTAATTAGAATTGTATCGCCATTCGCAACTTTTACCTTTATAGGGTAAGGTGCTTGTTCCCAATGTTCTTCAGGAATAACATATTTACTAGCTAGTTTCAACAGAGTCCTAACTCTTCATCAAGATTTCAAAAGACTCTTAGTTAGTCAAATCAGCCATGTGTATGAATAAGGGTATAATTGGTATTTTGAAAATATGCAATTATTCCGCAAGACCAATTTTGCATCAACTCAAGACATATAGGACACCAATTGCTTCGGTATAAACTTGTAGGACCAATTTTGCAGAACGTTATAAACTTACAGGGCATATTTTGCAAAACTTGAAGAACATACAGGGCATATTTTGCAATTTTGCCCTTTAACTATTAAAGTTGCAATTTATGCCCTGGACAATTTTGCCCTTATAGCCAAATAGCAGTTTTGGTCCATTTTCTTTTCAAATGTAGCAATTATAACCTATAACTTTCGAGAATTAGCAATTTCAATCCTTTCATACCATAGCTATTTTCAATAAACTCAAATTTCATAGATTATGAAAATTTACATTTTTCGATACCTATTTTGTTCGTGGCATTGTTACACCTACTTAGATCCAGTCTCTATTCGAGAGGTTTTAAGTGGATCATGTCGGGTTTCATTTTATAAACTCAATAGGACATACTTCTGTAAATGATTCATAATTCTAAATAAATTCGATTTCGGACTAAGGTTTTGATAAAACAGATATAGTCCATCACGACCATATCAGGCCCAACATGCTTCCGTAAAATTAATAAATCCCTTAAAATTCATACCTCTTTTGACCAAAACAAAGACAGGGTTAAGTGGTTCGCAACGCCACCGATCGGAAAATTATCGCCCCGGATCGTTTGACAAACGGCTCCACTTTGTTCAACCTCACCTCGGGAAGATGATCCGCAAGTTATCCGACTCCTTGTAAATCGCTTTCAAGACAGCCTTGGTTCGTTTCCTACTCCAAGGCGTAAAAGTAATCTTTAAACGGGATGAATTAATGGAACATTATGAAGACATGTTGAAGCAGAAAGCCCTTTTTATTAAGAACTTATTGAAATATTTATTACATTAGTAATCTCCTTTTGGGAGGAGAATTTGGTTTAGCCTCTCATAGATGAGGCTTTCACTGTAAATACATAAAACTTAAAACTAAAACACTCAAACTATTACAAATTTATCACTCAGATTTTATTGTAAGAAAACTAAGAAAATGTTCGATCATCCTAGCTTCCTTCAAATCCGCAATTTATAGAGGTCGGTCAGGACTTGAAATTCGGACTTCAAATCTTGTTGAGATGTAAGACGTCACCGCTTACGTCATACTCGATTTATTGCTTGCCGGTGTCTTCCTTCTCTTTCGCGTGACTCAACCCATGTGATGGTTGTCGGGGAATCTTTTAAAAGTTGGTGCGTGGTCCCCGAGGAAAACGCGTCTTGTGAGTCGGGCCCTTATCTTTTCGGTGTATGGTCTTGTCGGTCGGGTTTGGGTGGAAACCTTTCCCAAACTCGGGTTCCTTCTGTTCGGGGCATGCTTGTGATCCGGCCGATCCAACGGCCAACATGCGCCATGTTACGAGAATTTCCGGTAAGTTTCTTTGCTCGCTAGGAATCTTGTTTTCCCAGAGAATTCTCCTTTTGGTCTCGAAGAGTTCCTCCGCAAATCCGCGTGGTTGACCCGGTCATCGAATTCAAAAGGAAAGATCCATTCGCCGGTGCGGAAGAACTTGAATGGATATTTGACTTTGTCCATTTCGAGTTAGACAAACCTAAAGACCCCATGCTCGCAAATGCGGTAGAAGCTTCGTCTTGAGAAAATGCTCCTACTAACATCGGTCCTTCTTCCTAGGTGAAGCCGCTTTAATGTATTTTAAAGCGTTTCCATCCGGTCTTCTTAGCTTGATGAAATGAAAAGCTTCATTAAAGCCTTTCTTTCTTTGGTTCAGAGCTGCACCGATAAAATACAGTTCCAAAATATCCCCTACGGCCAAGTGTGGATTATTTGCCCAGGTCTCGTAGAAACCGCTTCCCAATCCATTTCGGTAATTTTGAAATTTACTGGGAATCCTGGTGACACGGTATAGATTGAAGCTAAAGCTCCAAAAGTATACCATTCATGTACTTCATTTGGATGACTTAGGGTTTCATCCAAACTCTTGGATACTTGCCTCGAGATATCAACCATTGTTTTTCCGGGTTAATACCTTGTCTTGTAACTAATTTCTCCCATTGCCGATATACCCGCATAGGAGAAATCTTAATCTCGTCGTTTGAACCTTAGATTTGCACTGTCTCGTGGCCTAAGATTCAACTCTCCCTCTTTACCCAGTCTTTGGGTTGACTTGAAGACTCGGGTTGTGACAGGAGCTTCAACATTAACATTCTGATTTGTACACCTCGGGGGATGCATCACCGCAACACTTGTGATTATGGTACTTGAATCCATAACCTCCGGGTTAGAGCCCGTACTCTCTCTCGGCCCCTTTTTGCACCGTAGGAGATGCGGCTGGAAGAGAGACCTTGCGGCGCTAAGAACAATTGTCTCTTGAGCGAACCGACATGCTCGTATTTGACTAGAAACGGATTTCTCGTCACTGTTGAAGTCGTCCAAAGAACTTCTCGCATTGAGACATAACGCCCCAAAATCTCGTTCTAGACTCTCCAGGTTTTCCCCGAGATGTCTTACTCGTTTAAGGACCTCCAAATCGAACGCGTCCCTTCCATCTCGTGTCAAGAAATCGCAAGAATATTTTCATGAGATTTTATAATGACAATATCATAATCATAATATTGACATTCACTTGCCATCTAAGTAATCGAGCCTTTTTCGGTTTTGATTCAATTTTGTTTTTCAGAAAAGCCTTGACACTTGAATTATCAATTTTTAAAGTAAACTTTTTAGCCAGTAAAAATAGAGGCCATTTTTTAAAAGCCTTTCTCGATCGCAAAAAGAATTCTTTCTCGTTAATATGCCACCGAGTTGCTTCACTAAGGGTGAATAAACGCAGATATCTGCATGGCACTTCCTCGTTTGGTGTGACTTTCGTAAGAACCGCCGCCACCAATCATCATCGGCATCCGTGTAAAGAACCGAGTTCGTCCTCGTCTTGGGAATTGCCGACTTTGGAAGCTTTTTACAAACTTCTTTAAGTTGCTTAATTCCTTCTTGATGTTCATCTTCCCATTTGAATATTGCATCTTTTTTAAGCAATGGGCTAAACACCTTCCTATAATATGCCAGATTGTTAATGAACATCCCAGCAAAATTAACAACTCCAAGAAAACTCTGAAGCTGCTTCTTGTCTTTCAGTGTATCTCGAAATCCCTGTATCTTTTCCACAATATGATTTTGTAGAATAATTCCAGATTCATCGATTTCAATTCCGAGGAATTCAATGCATGCCTTGTTGCAATTACCGCCTTCTTCTCGAAAGCACTAATCCTTCTTTGTGACAAACATCTGAAAATATCTCCAAATGTTTGAGATGTTCCTTCATGTTCTTTGATGCGATAAGTATGTCATCAATATATACGAACACGAAACTAAAATAATCTTTGAAGAGATTATCCATTTTTCTTTGATATATTTGGGGTGCGTTAGCCAATCCCATAGGCATCATGTTCCAAATATAGTGTCCCTGTGGTGTAGAGAAAGTCAGTAAACTTCTTACTTTCTTCCTCCATCTTAACTGGTAGAATCCGGACTTGCAATCAAACTTTGAGAATATCTTGGCACCTTTGATGCGATTAACGGTGATGTTCTCTACTTGGGATATAGTATCCGTCGAATTCCAAAATGTTATTAATCCCTTTGTAGTTAATAACAAGTCTTGGCTTTCCTCTTTTGATTTCTCCATGGTTTCGACTAAGAATCCGGGTAGCGTATGGAGAAACTCTGGTGAAATTAACTTAAGGTCAAGATGTTCCTTAAGTATCTTTCGCATATCCTTACGATCCTCCTGGTTCATAAGGATTGGTTTGAATCTTACGAACTCGTACTCCTTTCCGGTTTAACCTTTAAGGAAGCTTTAAGCTCGTTCTTATCCCACCAAGCCAAAGGATCTTCATTGTAATTCCTTTGGATCTTCTTCTTGATATCCTCGAGTGATATTTGTTCCTCTATGGTTACATCACTTTGTGGATTCTCCATTAGACTCATCCATAATTCCGCAATGGCTTCCGGAGTGACTCGTTCTTCTCCTTGTACTCTCGAATGAATACAAGTTATTATCCCGCATCTTTGATCCTTCTGGATGGAACCAAATTGTCTATAGGATAATAAAGCTTCACCAAATTTCCTTCGATCCGCCATTTTTGGATTGCGAAGTTTGGCTTCATCACCACGCTTGCTGCGAAAATTAATGGGCATTTTTCTGTAAAATGCTTCCATGATCTCGGACAATAATCTTATGATCACATAAGGTTGTGAAAATAAGTCTTCTTGTCTCGTTCTCTTGTGTGAACGCTTGAATGTTTGTAGGAAATTGTTTCCTAGCAAAATATCTCGCACTGTATCATGGAAATAGATTGGTGGCGTCTTTACTTTGTACCATGGGGTACCGCCCGCGCCTCCGATCATTATTTCGCTTGTTTAATTCCTCGTTAAGGATAAGAATCCTTTTAGAGAAATCTCTTCCCGCAATAGCTGGTAAATCTTCTCCAATTTCTTTAGGAAAAACATCCGCTTTGCTAAAGACATATTAGGCACTGAATCAATATAGGCGAAATACTCGCCTTGTATTCAAAGATATAACATTCCAATAGAAATGTATATAGAGAATGGACTAGTGGTCATTTGATTCGTATCTTTTATTAGCCACCGTGAATTCCATTCCTTCTTGTAATCTTTCCCAAGGTTTATGATCCTCGAGAAATTCAATTCCCGGTGTTAATTGTTCGGGATCTTTCCGCCACTCCTGTGATAGTAAGCTCAATTTCTCCTATCTTGAGGCTTCCTTGATACCTTCCAACTATTGGTTGTTGGAGATAATATAGAACATCACAAGGAAAAATATTATCCTTTTGAGTGATGTCAAATATTACTTCCACTTCGCCTTACGGACATTTCGACATCTTTTCTCCTTTGTTTTGAAAACATCTCGGGATACTGTTGAATCGCACTTGGTCTCTTTTCTTCCCAATGGCCGCTACTCGTCATTCGTCCCCGTTGGAAAGACATCCTTCTTGGCTCAACTCCGAGACTTCGACTTTTGTTGAAGATCTGGTTGATCTTGTATTTTCATATCGATCTCCTTTATGGTGGGAGATTCAATAATTTACGGTAGAACCACCCTGGCAAAGTCCTCGAAGATTCTTGGAACTTCAATGAATTCCTTTCTCAAGAATACTTACGAATGATGTGTATTCGAGAGAGCATAGGATATCTTGTATGTGATCGAGTAGGGTCATTCCTTCTTTCATCAATTCGACTCTTTTGAAATCTTGATGAAGAGTTAGGACTCGTTGAAATCTCGATCTTCTAAATTGTATGCAATTCTAGGATAGACATTAAATGCCAATTTTCCCGCATACAAATTTTCAGAATCGCTCCAAGACATGAGTCCTTGAGGTTTGAGATTCGCTTGTCAAAGATAGCCGATTGAGTGGCGAATCTATTCCTTCTTTGAATGTTGCTTTAATAATGACTCTTATAGCTCGATATGAATCCATGAGAGTGTATTTGCAACTTCTCTTTTAACTCGCTTTTGATCTCTGTATTTCTCTAATAGGGACCAAGCGCATCTCGATCGAGGTTCCGGTAAACTCCATCGAATGGCAAATTCTCCGGTTGTTACCCTGTGGATAATTTGGTGTTTTCTATTACGAAAACCAATCTTATCCAAAGCCTTTTCCATCGCCCCTATTGTAAATCCATCATAGATTTGAAGCTTTGGATCTTCCTTCATAATTCTCATAAGAGTCTTATGAGACACCGTAGTGTGAGAGAGGAATCGACATATCCTCCCGATCGTCTGTTGAAGAATTTCTTCTTCTCGATTGAACTAGATTCACTTCCATCATCGAGAATAGATCTCTTCTTCATAGATGCTTTCATCCGAGGGAATATCCTCAAATTGATACACTGTATTAAGTCCGATAATAGACGACTTCTTCGATTTACTCGGTGTGGCCTCGAACTGCCTCGACTCGTTTTGATTGCCTGGGCAATCCGTTGAGATATGCCCTCTTGCCCGCATGTCAGCAATTAATTGATCTTTGAAACTTTCATTAGCTCTGGTGTGAGCACGCCCGAAAGTTCTTCTTCCGGTGTTCTCATTGGTACTTGCTTGATTAGACCACGATGAAGAGGCTCTACTCCTCGCAGTGCTGGTCTTTGCCCGATTTATAACCGGGCTTTTTGTTTTGACAGAACCTTCTAGGTCTCCATGAAGACCGCTTCTTTTGTTGTTGCTTCCTCGGCGGTATGGATGGCTTCTCTCCTTCTTCTTCTTGTGCCGCCTTGGTTGACCTCCACAATGTTGGGATATCATTATCCACGCAACATAGAGGAACCGCTTTGTTAATTCCTCTTAATCTCTTGTAATTCTGTGCGGAGGCTTTGCTTGATAGCACCATTCCGATAACTCGCCTTGGCCTTTAGGAAAGACATTTTTCTCGGCCACGTTTCTACTTGACTCCACCCTTGTATTCCTCGATAAGCATTTCTCTCCAGGGACTCGGGATTTTGGCAAAGAATCATTTGTGTAGCTTCTTTTTCTTCAATCTTGGATTTCCAGGTATTCGTGAACAACTTGATATATTCGTCAATATGACAAATATCCAAGAACTTCAAGGCTATAGAGGGCTTGTTTATATTTCTTTCTTTTTCATCCTCTAATCCTCGAAATAACCCGTGCCGATGAATTGGATTTTGAATAGTTTTGCCATACCATCGACAATTCCTTTAAGTGATTCCCGATGTGACCGAACTTTTCGTACTAGCATCGGTCATATCCTGCAATCTTCACCGATCCTTCAAGACTCATCTCAAGGAGTAAAATGAATGAATCCTTTGTAAGATCGAGGTTCTCGCTGAAATTCTCATAGTCAAGCCCATTCATCAATGAGAACTTCTGCATTTTTAAAATCGGGATGTCCAGATTTAACATCAACCCATACGGATGTATTGGGTCGAGGTGCGATCTTCCATAAGGCGTCCGATAAACATTTGGCCTTAGGTAGGTTGTCCAGTTCCCGCAAGAGGTTTCGACCTCCTCCGTCCCGAAAGTGGATCACTCCCGGCCGTGAAATCCTCGGCGTGTGGCATCCTCTCGTCCCGAGTTCCATGATGCGAACCCGTACTTTCTTCGACGTTAGGATTAACTGGTGGTGGTGGTGGAATTGGTCTACCTTGTGGGTCATAGGTAACCAAAGCTGATTCCTCACCTGCGTTCATCTTTAAATCTACAATACCTAATCCCGCGAAGGATTCTGCTAGGTCATGTAGATCTTTAAGATTCATCTTTTCAATATCCATCTTTTTTAATTTTTGATGGATTTTCCTTTGATTAGAGCAATGAGCTTTTCCTCATCCGTCATTTTTCGTATGACTTCGGTTGGTTTTCCCTTTTGGTGTAAATAGGGTACCGTCCCAAAATCAATACGTTTCCTTCCTCCGGATGAACTTGGCCTGTCCTCCAGGTTCTTGACTCGTTTCTGAATATCATGAAGGAGTTCAAGAGTTTCCTTATGATATTTCACCATCGTCTCCATCTGGTTTCGATCGATGAACTTGTCTTTGGTAGATGAATATGGCGATTGCCATAATTTCGCACCGTCTTCCTCGGATTTCTCTAAGATCTTCGGAAATCTTAGATTTGTCTGGAAGTATCTCGTTCCACTCGGGTACTCCATCGGGAATCATTGTTCGATGGGAATTTTCATGAACCGTTTCTTGAAGGTTCATCAAGTGAACATATAGGTCCGGTTAAGCATCCAGAATCGCTATAATATTTTGCTCGCATTTTGCATTGCGCTTAAGGTTTCCCGCTTCGGCTCCTCGCCTCGTTTCTTTTCTTCATATTGGTATTCCCAATATGAAACCTGGTCAAGGTGTTCTTGTGCGTCCTTCATATTGGTATCCTAGTATAATTGGTCAAGGTGTTCTTGTGCGTACAATTTACAGACAGAATAAGTTTTACTCTTGAGAACGAGCCTATTATCATTTCAAAAGTAAAAAAGGAGGACAGATTCCTACACTCAATATAGATTGCGTAACCAAAGAATCTGAAAGAAGAAATTTGATTGACGCCTAGGCAAGAGATATTAGTCTTCTTATTCAAACCAACCCAGAAGCTTATGAAGAACCAAATACTCTTCTTTTACTCATGGAGCATAAAACAACAGGTATTGCTCAGTCTATGGTAAAAAATACCACTTGGATAACAATAGGAAAAACTTCTAATATGATTTTTGAAGAAGTCATTAATAGTTTTTACACTATGTTCCTTGGTATTAACTTAACAACTGAACTTGTTCAGGAAAAATTAATCGAGCAAGATATTGCCCGAATCAGATTAGCAAATATGATACTTTGTGATATTTGTTTACTTGATGATTTTACTTGCGATTATGAGAAAAATCTTTATAAACTTCCTCGGGATGAATATCCGTCTTTAGTTAGACAAAGATATTAAAAAACTCCTATTATAGGAGAAAGAGTTTTACAAGAATTGAAAAACAAGCTATCGATGTAAAAATGTTTTCATTAGGTTTTGCAAAAGACGCATTGCCAAAAAAAGAAATTGCATCAATTTGTGAGCTTTCCAATAAGCAAAAAGTTTAAAACGTTTTAACAAAAATGTTGTGATAAATTAATAGAAGAAAAATTTAGACTTATGGTTGTATTACTCCAAAGAAAAGTTATTTTAAGAAAAATACAAAAGAAAATATAAATGGAAAAAGAAAAGAAAAACATTTAAATCGAAAATACTTTAGAAAGAAAGTCATTCCTAAAAATGATTCTAAAGACAAGAGTAAATTTTGTCCTAAAGGAAAAAGAATTGCAGATGCTGGATTTGCAATAAGCAAGGACATTATGCTAATGAATGCCCTAATAGAAGAGATTACCCAAATAAGGTAAAACTTCTAAGTGAGGTTCTTGAATCATTTCGAGTTCGAACGGTCGAAGAATTTTTGATAATGAAACAGTTTTCACTTTTGAAACTATCATTGAACGATGGAAATAATTCGGAGGATTCATCACAATCTTGATTGAAGAAGTTCCTTGGGAAAATTTAGATTCTCGATTTGGAACAAAATTGTATGGGAAACCGTACAAATCCAAATAGCATCTATATTAAAGGTCACTTAAATTCTCCGGATATAAGCTAATTAATTTTACATTGTTACGTGATACAAAGTGCTAGCCTTTGCATAGCTAGTAAATATGTTATTCCCGAAGAACATTGGGAACAAGCACCTTACCCTATAAAGGTAAAAGTTGCGAGATGGCGATACAATTCTAATTAATAAAGTCGTAAAGACATAAAAATTAGAATTGCAGGGGAAATATTTCATATTCCAAGCCATTTATCAACAAGAATCGTATTGACCTTATTCTTGAAACAATTTCTGCCAATTATATGAACCCTTCATACAATTTACGATGCAGAATAAGTTTTACTCTTGAGAACGAGCCTATTATCATTTCAAAAGTAAAAAGGCTTTCTCAATTGGTAAACTGGTTTTCTTGAGTTTATGAAGAAGAATTCAAAAACTCAAAACTCAAAGCTATTAATATTACTCCGAAAAAAATAGAAGAAGTCCACATTTTTCAACAGGGGGAGATGATATTAAAGAAGAAAAAATTTTAATTTAAATTCGCAAAAATTTAGTATTATAGAACAATCGCTTGACAAAGTTTGTTCAAAATCCTATAGATCCCATTAAGTCCAAACAATGGATGAGAGCATCCATAAAGCTCTTAGATCCGATTTAAAATAGTCGGGTTAAACCCATGATTTATAGTCCAAAAGATAGAGAAGAATTCACTAAACAAATAAGTGAGCTCTTAGAATTAAAGCTTATTACACCAAAGAAATCTCCTCATATGTCTCACTTTCCTAGTTGAGAACGAAGCGAAAAAAGAAGAGGAAAAAGAGAATGGTGGTCAACTATAACGCAATCAATCTCGCATTATAGGAGATAGCCATAACCTTCCTAACAAAGATGAACTATTAACCCTCATTCGAGGAAAAAAGATCTTTAGTTCATTTGATTGTAAGTCTGGCTTTTGGCAAGTATTGTTAGAAGAAGAATCAAAACCACTAACAGCTTTTACTTGTCCAGATGGACTTTTCCAGTGGAATGTCGTTCCATTCGGATTAAAACAAGCACCGGCAATATTTCAAAGACATATGCAAAATGCATTACGAGGTTTTGAAAAATTCTGTTGTGTTTATGTGGATGACATTCTTGTTTTTAGTATAAGTGAAAATGAACATTTCAAGCATGTTGCCACTGTGTTAAAAAGAATAGAACAATTAGGCATTATTCTTTCTAAAAAGAAAGCTCAATTGTTTAAAACAAAGATTAATTTCTTAGGTCTGGAAATTGAGGAAGGAACACATTGTCCTCAAAATCATATTTTAGAACATTTACATAAATTTCCTGATCATTTACAGGACAAAAAACAACTTCAGAGATTTTTAGGGATTTTAACTTATGCTGAAAGTTATATTTCTAGATTAGCTGAAATAAGAAAGCCTCTGCAGGCAAAACTTAAAAATGATCATATCTGGAATTGGACTAATTCGACATCGATTATATTGGAAAGATAAAAAAGAAATTAGTTCAATTTCCTAAACTTTATCATCCTAATCCTGATGATCAATTAATCATCGAAACTGATGCCTCAGATTCTTTCTGGGGAGGAGTATTAAAGGCTAAAGTGCAAAATACTTTAGAAGAAAAAATTTGCAGGTATACTTCTGGTAGCTTCAAAGCAGCAGAGTTAAATTACCATAGTAATGAAAAGGAGTATTTATCAGTTTTAAGAGTCATTAAAAAATTCTCAGCTTATTTAACTCCAGTCAAGTTTATTGTTCGTACTGACAATAAAAACTTTACATATTTCCTGAAATTAAAAATTACAGGTGATTATAAACAAGGAAGACTTGTTAGATGGCAAATGTGGTTTTCTAGATATGAATTTGATGTGGAACACATTGCTGGTAATAAAAATGTTCTTGCTGATTGTTTAACCCGTGAATTTGTTACATGATTGCAGGAACAATTCCGCTTAGAGGAAATAAATTAGGGCCTAAAAACCCAGGAACTAATTGTTCTTATCAAGAATCTCATCGACTATTCAAAAAAAATAGCGGATGGATGAAATCGCATGCCTTCGTCTCAAAAAGAAGGTTCTTGAAACCAATTGCGTTTATCTCTGCGCAAACCGAATTACTCGAGTCTTCACTGAGCTTAACAAAAGGTTAATTTGAACCTTGTTGTAGCAATACCGCAAATCATGAATCTAGTCCGGAACTACGGTCTCCGTGAAAGACTTACCAAATCTGTTATCCCCGTTACTTTGGGAAAAAGTAAAACCGAGGTACAAACCTCACCAAAGTTGGCTATTCCAACAAAACTTATTACTCCGGAAGATTTTGTTCTTGGGTTACGCCCTGGAACATCTTCCATTGGAATTGGGATTCAACACTAAGTCAAAAATCTAAATCTCACGATTTAGTTTTCTCGAAAGAGAAAAAGGAGATTCCAACTCCGCAAAATTATTATGTAGTATTTAATGGACCAAACCAGGAATATACACATCTTGGGCCAAAGCCTCATTTGCTATAAAAGGATTTAATGTTGTTCATAAAAATTCAAATCCTTTGCAGGCTTTAAATGAAGCTAATTGCTTTACCACCGCTGCATCGCACCATTAGAAATCATTTTGAACAAGAGACTCTTGCTTTAAAACCTTTTCTCGATGCGCTTAAGAAATCTCCGTAAAAATGAAAACATTGGGAAGAATTTATTCAATTCCCAAAGAACCAAACTTTGAAAACAAAGAAAAATTTAATCTCTCAAATCGAGATTTCATTGAAATCTTTGCCAAAGCACGAAAGGTGGTACAAAATCTCTACTTGAGGAAAGATTTTTCACCATCGAAAAAAGATATCGCCTATTTCAATTTTATTGAAGGAGCAGATCCAGAATCGGTTTTACAAGGCTTTTAATTGTGGACTAGTTAAAAATATTTATCCTTCAAAAATCTATTGGAGGTCAAAGAATTCCCTGAAGAATTCAAGAAAGCCATCAAGACTTTTTAACTAAGGTCCTTAAACAAGCGGATCGAAATATCTTCATAAGTGTCTCAAGCACAATATGATATCATTTGGGATGAAGAAGAACAATTTATGAGTCCTTATCATTATATCGAAATCGATATAGCTAGGGAGCAAACAAGTTACCATCCCTCCGAACAGGATGGAAACAACGGTCTTTGTGCAAAGACAGACCTCATTCTCTTCGTATTAGAGGTTTGGAAAAAGTGATTAACAAATTGCTAAAATTAAATGATGAAAGCAATATTAAAGTTAATTACTGTAAAGAAAAGGTTATCATGTGCTCATGGTCACCAAAAATTATTTCTGAAAAAGACATTGAAACTATCCTTTGGTTTGAAGAAAAATTCAACAAAGGACAAATTCACATGGGAAACGGGTCCCTTACTCCTGCATGCCAGCTACTCCGCAAAAAACTACAAAGACATGAATGTAATTTTTGTCGATTTGAAAAAGAGAAAGAAGAGGCTGACAGCAAAATAAACAGTGAAGATTCTCTGTCCACTAGCTCAAAAGAGGACAAAGACATATGAACTAACAGCTCACATGGGTGGGCTCGGATAAAAAGAAGACAAAGACATGTGAACTAACAGCTCACATGGTAGGGCTCGGATAAAAATCGTCATGCATGACGTTTTGTAAGGGGAATTGAAGTATCCTTCATCTATAAAAGGACTTCATAGTTTAGGGAGAGAACACCAGGAAGAAGAACTTTCAGGCGTGCTCACACCAGAGCTAATGAAAGTTTCATGAAGGAGTTCAAGAGTTTCCTTATGATATTTCACCATCGTCTCCATCTGGTTCTGGATCTGATGAACTTGTGCTGGTAGATGAATATGGCGATTGCCATAATTCTGCACCGTCTTCTTTACAGTAATTAACTTTAATATTGCTTTCATCATTTAATTTTAGCAATTTGTTAATCACTTTTTCCAAACCTCTAATACGAAGAGGAATGAGGTCCTGTCTTTGCACAAAGACTGTTGTTTCCATCTGTTCGGAGGGATGGTAACTTGTTTGCTCCCTAGCTATACCGATTTCGATATAATGATAAGGACTCATAAATTGTTCTTCTTCATCCCAGTCGCATATTGTGCTTGAGACACTTATGAAGATATTTCGATCCGCTTGTTTAAGGACCTTAGTTCTGAAAGTCTTGATGGCTTTCTTGAATTCTTCAGGGAATTCTTTGACCTCCAATAGATTTTTTGAAGGATAAATATTTTTAACTAGTCCACAATTAAAAGCCTTGTAAACGATTCTCGATCGCTTCCTTCAATAAAATTGAAATAGCTGATATCTTTTTTATCAGTGGTGAAAAATCTTTCCTCAAGTAGAGATTTTGTACCAGCCTTTCGTGCTTTGGCAAAGATTTCAATGAAATCTCGATTTGAGAGATTAAATTTTTCTTTGTTTTCAAAGTTTGGTTCTTTGGGAATTGAATAAATTCTTCCCAATGTTTTCATTTTTTCTGGAGATTTCTTAAGCGCATCGTAAAAGGTTTTCGCTTAAGAGTTCTCTTGTTCGTAAATGATTTCTAATGGTGCGCAGCATCAGCTAGATGGTAAAGCAATTAGCTTCATTTCTGGCTTCTGCAAAGGATTTGAATTTTTTATGAACAACATTAAATCCTTTTATAGCAAATGAGGCTTTGGCCCAAGATGTGTATATTCCTGGGTTTGGTCCATTAAATACTACATAATAATTTTGCGGAGTTGGAATCTCCTTTTTCTCTTTCGAGAAAACTAAATCGTGAGATTTAGATTTTTGACTTGGGTGTTGAATCCCAATTCCAATGGAAGATGTTCCAGACGTAACCCAAAGAACAAAATCTTCTGGAGTAATAAGTTTTGTTGGAATAGCCAACTTTGGTGAGGTTTGTACCTCAGTTTTACTTTTTCCCAAAGTAACAGGGATAACAGGATTTGGTAAGTCTTTACCGGAGACCTGTAGTTCCGGACTAGATTCATGATTTGCGGTATTGCTACAGCAAGGTTCAGAATTAACCTTTTGTTCTGGCTCAAGTGAAGACTCGAGTAATTCCAGTTTTGCGCAGATAAACCGCACCGGTTTCAAGAACCTTCTTTTGAGACGGTTGCCTCGATTTCATCCATCCGCTATTTTTTTGAATAGTCAGTAGATTCTTGATAAGAACAATTAGTTCCTGGGTTTTTAGGCCCTAATTTATTTCCTCTAAGCGGAATTGTTCCTGCAATCATGTAACAAATTCACGGGTTAAACAATCAGCAAGAACATTTTTATTACCAGCAATGTGTTCCACATCAAATTCATATCTAGAAAACCACATTTGCCATCTAACAAGTCTTCCTTGTTTATAATCACCTGTAATTTTTAATTTCAGGAAATATGTAAAGTTTTTATTGTCGATTTAACAATAAACTTGATCGAGTTAAATAAGTCGAGAATTTTTAATGACTCTTAAAACTCGATAAATACTCCTTTTCATTACTATGGTAATTTAATCACGCTTGAAGCTACCGTAAGATATACCCGCAAATTTTTCTTCTAAAGTATTTTGCACTTTAGCCTTTAATACTCCTCCCCGCAAAGAACTCGAGGCATCGTTTCGATGATTAATTGATCATCGATTAGATGATAAAGTTTAGGAAATTGAACTAATTTCTTTTTTATCTTTCCAATATAATCAGATTTAATTAGTCCAATTCCGTGATATGATCATTTTTAAGTTTTGCCTGCAGAGGCTTTCTTATTTCAGCTAATCTAGAAATATAACTTTCAGCATAAGTTAAAATCCCTAAAAATCTCTGAAGTTGTTTTTTGTCCTGTAAATGATCAGGAAATTTATGTAAATGTTCTAAAATATGATTTTGAGGACAATGTGTTCCTTCCTCAATTTTGCACCTAAGAAATTAATCTTTGTTTTAAACAATTGAGCTTTCTTTTTAGAAAGAATAATGCCTAATTGTTCTATTCTTTTTAACACAAAGGGCAACATGCTTGAAATGTTCATTTTCACTTATACTAAAAACAAGAATGTCATCCACATAAACACAAATGTAATTTTTCAAAACCTCGTAATGCATTTTGCATATGTCTTTGAAATATTGCGGTGCTTGTTTTAATCCGAATGGAACGACATTCCATCGGAAAAGTCCATCCGGACAAGTAAAAGTCGTTAGTGGTTTTGATTCTTCTTCTAACAATACTTGCCAAAAGCCGACTTACAATCAAATGAACTAAAGATCTTTTTCCTCGAATGAGGTTAATAGTTCATCTTTGTTAGGAAGGTTATGGCTATCTCCTATAGTAGCAAAAAGATTGATTGCTTTATAGTTGACCACCATTCTCTTTTTTTTTTCTTTTTTTCTCGCTTCGCTCTCAACTAGAAAGCCGGAGACATATGAGGAGATTTATCGGGTGTAATAAGCTTTAATTCTAAGAGCTCACTTATTTGTTTAGTGAATTCTTCTCTATCTTTTGACTATAAATCATGGGTTTAACCCGACTATTTTCGTGGGATCTAAGAGCTTTATGGATGCTCTCATCCATTGTTTGGACTTAATGGGATCTATAGGATTTTCTTTAACAAACTTTGTCAAGCAGCTTGTTCTATAATACTAAATTTTTGCGAATTTAAATTAAAATTTTTTTCTTCTTTAATATCATCTCCCCTTGTTGAAAAATGTGGACTTCTTCTATTTTTTCGGGAGTAATATTAATAGCTTTCCAGGTTTTTGAGTTTTTGAATTCTTCTTCATAAACTCAAGAAAACCAGTTTACCAATTGAGAAAGCCTTTTTACTTTTGAAATGATAATAGGCTCGTTCTCAAGAGTAAAACTTATTCTCGTCCTGTAAATTGTATGAAGGGTTCATATAATTGATGAATTGTTTCCAAGAATAAGGTCAATACTGATTCTTGTTGATAAAATGGCCGAATATGAAATATTTCCCCGCAATTCTAATTTTTATGTCTTTACGCACTTTATTAATTAGAATTGTATCGCCATTCGCAACTTTTACCTTTATAGGGTAAGGTGCTTGTTCCCAATGTTCTTCAGAATAACATATTTACTAGCTATGCAAAGGCTAGCACCTGTATCTACGTAACAATGTAAATTAATTAGCTTATATCCAGAGAATTTAAGCTGACCTTTAATATAGATGCTATTTGGATTTGTACGGTTTCCCATACAATTTTGTTCCAAATCAGAATCTAAATTTTCCCAAGGAACTTCTTCAATCTGAAGATTGTGATGAATCCTCTGAATTATTTCCATCAGATTCAATGATAGTTTCAAAAGTGAAAACTTCTGTTTCATTATCAAAAATTCTTCGATGGTTCGAACTCCGAAATGATTCAAGAACCTCACTTAGAAGTTTTACCTTATTTGGGTAATCTCTTCTATTAGGCATTCATTAGCATAATGTCCTTGCTCATTGCAAATCCAAAGATCGCAATTCTTTTTTCCTTTAGGACAAAATTTACTCTTGTCTTTAGAATCATTTTTAGGAATGACTTTCTTTCTAAAGTATTTTCCAGATTTAAATGTTTTTCTTTTCTTTTTCCATTTATATTTTCTTTTGTATTTTTTCTTAAAATAACTTTTCTTTGGAGTAATACAACCATAAGCTGTAGATTTTTCTTCTATTAATTTATCACAACATTTTTTGTTAAAACGTTTTAAACTTTTTTGCTTATTGGAAAGCTCACAAATTGATGCAATTTCTTTTTGGCAATGTGATCGCAAAACCTAATGAAAACATTTTTACATCGAGCTTGTTTTTCGAATTCTTGTAAAACTCTTTCTCCTATAATAGGGAGTTTTTTAATATATCTTGTCTAACTAAAGACGGATATTCATCCCGAGGAAGTTTATAAAGATTTTTCTCATAATCGCAAGTAAAATCATCAAGTAAACAAATATCACAAAGTATCATATTTGCTAATCCGATTCGGGCAATATCTTGCTCGATTAATTTTTCCGAACAAGTTCGCTTGTTAAGTTAATACCAAGGAACATAGTGTAAAAACTATTAATGACTTCTTCAAAAATCATATTAGAAGTTTTTCCTATTGTTATCCAAGTGGTATTTTTACCATAGACTGAGCAATACCGTTGTTTTATGCTCCATGAGTAAAAGAAGAGTATTTGGTTCTTCATAAGCTTTCCTGGTTGGTTTCAATAAGAAGACTAATATCTCTTGCCCAAAGGCCAATCAAATTTCTTCTTTCGATTCTTTGGTTACGCAATCTATATTGAGTGTAGGAATCTGTCCTCCTTTTTGATCAGAGTTTTGCTTTGCTCTTTTGGCCAATTTACACCTTCTCGGTGTTTTTCTCTTTTTATCTTGAAGTAGATGCATCCGCATCTTCTCGCTTTTAGGTTGTCTATTCATTCTAAAATTTCCTAGAGGTTGGTCTAGGTTTTCATCATCACTAGTTTCTTGATCATTGTCGGTTTTCGCTTTCTTTCTTTGGTTTGAACAAAACATTTTTCTCGTATCACTTTCAAGATTAAAAATGTTTTAAGAAAAGGTTTTTCTTCAAGTTGTTGTATGATACCCGACTCATCAAAAGTCATTAACTTAACAAGTTCTTGAATAGGATCTAAACCATTAATATCTTCTTGATGGTCAAGAATATGTTCCCAAAAATAGGTTTCAAGTTTTGAGGAAAAACTCATTTTTTAGGTTGAAAAGGCCAAGTTAAAGCGTTTGATTTCCTGATGAACCTAGTTCTTCATTACCAACAAAATGATTTGGTGGTGAATATTTAAAACTAACAGTTTTTTCAATAGTTCTATCTCCTTCTTTTGTAATAACTAAAGGATCTTTTTATTGATATCCTCTATTTTTTCGAGATTTTTTGAATAATCTTACCAAAGAACAATCTCAAGATGCTCGGTTTTAAAAGTTCTTTCTCTCTTTTCAAAAGATTCAAATCTTTTTCAAGATCTTTAATCTTGAGCTGTTTCAATCAAGGATTTAATCTCGGAAGTGTCATAGAGTTACTCGTTTCCAAGAACTCTTTTTATTTTCTCAAAATTCTCGAATATAAATCTATGCGTTTAGACATAGATTTTAGGAGTTCTCTATTAGAGGGTTCTCCGAATTTTTATGATGACTTAAAGTTGGTTTGGAACCAATAAGTCGTTTTTCCTTTAGCTATGTCAATAGCCCAGGAGTTTTCTAAGGGAGTGATTTTAAAAACTTTGTTTCTTCAATCTTTCCAATATCGAAAATACATCATCAATTTCAATGTATTCTTTTTTTCTTATAGTCAATACTGTGATGACTATTGGTTAAAGCATATCCTACAAGATAAGTTATGCTAAAAACTTTATCACCTTTGTCCATTAAATCGATCTCTCAAATTTATGTATGAAACTTAAGACTTGATCTAAGTTCTTGGTTGTTAAACTCAATCCGAACTTAGGATAAATCGTGAACATAAATTTGTTGTAAATTAAATTACCTTGTGCGGCACCTAAAATACAATCTTTTCTATCCTTAATTCGATTATCAATTAAGGCCATTTTTATGGGAGAATCTATTCCTTCTCTAAATTCTGCCTTGATTAGTATTTTAATCGCTCCAAGATGTAAAACACTAATTTTTGTACGAATATCTATAGGAATACTGGCTAATTTACTATTAATTTCTTCACGAGTAATTAATGGTAAATAAACACCGCTTAGCCTGTATTCGAAATGTCGATATGCATTTCTTTACTAGAAATACAATAAAAAATTTCATTTTTCCTTTTCAAAATATTATTCATCATTTTGGGAATAAATTTTGGCAAGTTAAAAACTTGTTCTTTTTTGATCTAGCTTGAGTGGCCGCGATCTTTGAAAGTTTTTCTTGTTTAAAGATAATACTAGAGTAAAACTCCCCGGTATTTTCTTCGAAAATAATTTGTTGATCATCGAAAATTTGACTTATCTTCTATTTCCATTAAGATTTCTTAATTGCTCAAGATAATCAAGAATGTTATTTATTCTAGTTATGTAGATCCTCAAGATCTTCAAATATAGCATCATGATCTCTCAACCGAGATCTTAAAATACTTTGTAAAATTCTTGCTTGTTCAAGCAAATCTAATTTTTCTTCTTTGAGAAGTTCAATTTCTTTCTCAAGAGTTAAACCAGGCATGTTCTAAAAAAAAAATTTAAAACAAATAATTTATTTTAGAACCGTATACACGGCTCTGATACCAAGTTTTTGGCGGAATCATAAAATTATAATTTTTTGAAAATTCATAATTTATTTTATAAGATGCAGGTTTATAAAAACCATGATAATTAAAGATGTTTTTAGAAAATAATAAAATTTTCCAAAATTGGTTGTTAAAAGGTTTGCCCATATCAAAATGTATTTGGCAAGAATAACAATAAGTGACATGTGTCATTTTTTGTATGGAGTTGGGTGGTGCCAACTTGGTGGCATAGAAAAAACCCTTAATTACATCCTATTACCTCTCTAGCTCACTACGTATTACACACACATTGTTCCACCCTACTTTTAGCAACTTAATTTGACCAAGCCAAAAAACACCAATTCACAAATATCTTTATACTATTTTTTTCATGATCTTATTTTATTCTGACACTTGAAGAGCTTATATTTAAAATATTCTGAGACAAAGTGTCAAAATAATCGTTACAACTTTTTTTTTTTCATATCCCAAATATCCGGGCTTGCACCCGACTATCCTAGACCTGCCAACACCAGACGCCTTGGCCCAGCAGAAGGTGAATCGTGGGATGTGCCCAAGTGGCGATGGTTAAACCGAATTCCAACTGAACACCATGTCAAATTGACCCCGGACTAAATCGAATCCACGCGATTGAAGAGTCAGCGTGGATTACCAACCCCTCTTCACCACTCGGTTGTGGCTCGAGAGGCAAAATAATAGTTACGCTTAATTCCTATTCCGTAATAGAACTCTCTGTCACGGCAAAAATGTAAATAAATGAGTAATAAAATTGTTTGAATATGATAAAAATAGAAATGAATTTGTCAAGATTTTATTTCTTCATTCTGTAGACATTACAAGTAGAACTTCTTATGAAAATACTTGTCTTACAAAATTATTTCACTTAATTGATGGATTTTAACAATTCAATATCTTTTATCAAAAAAAAAAATCAACATCTTATGCGCTCAAGTGTAATTAGACGACTTTGTCCCTTTATTAGTCCACCTTTTATGAGAATTTAACAACTAAATGTTGGCCAACTACATATTGTACTGGACTTGCAGCTAATATACTGAAAATATCATAATTTGGGCAGACCTATTGACACGAAATACAATAAAATGGAAAATGATATATATTAAAAAATAAAAATATCCACCAAATGCCAAGACCAAAATTGCAATTTAACCTTTTGAGTTATACAATTAAACTGTCAAAAAATGCAAACGAGAGAAAAAAACAGATAATTTCCAAGGAAATAAACTGCAAACAAATGGTATAGCAACAACCTCCGTGATCTGATTTCTCGCAATTCATCAAAATATACCATCCACATACTTCAAATTAATTAAAGCAACACTAAACACTAAAGTACTAGTTTTATCTGAAACTCTATATAACCAAAACTTGGGTTTCACCATCACGAGTAATTAGAATTCGAAATTGTCTGATGCCTGAAAGCTACCTATTTAATCTCCTTAAGCGTGTTAACATAGGTATAGCTTGAAAATGCCACAAAGAGTTTCCGAAACCTGCAATAAGAAATCACCCATGTGTGTTAGTGATAATGTATTTACACCAGCAATAAAAGATAAAAGGTGGTTAAATGTTAAAGAAATCGGCAGACAGACCAAACCCATTGGCTAGAATGCTGAGCCATTGCAGCATAACTTCTTCGGGGATCTGAGTTGACCAAGCAGTGTGATTGTCCATTTCTTTGATATCTGGCAAATAAGATGGATAACCAAATATCGACTGGTCCGATGTACTTGCGTAATATGTTAGTGCTTACCTGCAAATATGGATAAATTGCCATAAAAATGTGCTCTCAAACCTTAGAAATAGAGAAAGTGAAGCTGTATTTTATGGGGATAATTACAAATATTACCCCTGAGATTTAGCCTAATTACAAAAAACTCCAATTATCTTTCAACTTTACAAATGCCCCCTAAAGGTGTTACAAATTATCCCCTCTTGAGGGTGTAACTTAAACAAATGCCAATGGGTTATTTATAATTTTGAAATAGAACTGTTTTTGTTTCGTAATTAGGCTGAACCTCGAGGGTAGTTTTTGTAATTTACCCAATTCTCTGCCCCCAAAAGAATTTGAGAAAACATGGAATGTCAGTTTACGAATTACAAGTTTCAAGTTACACATTATCAATCTATAAAGGTTGGACTGACAAACACCTAAAGCCTGAATGTGGGCGAAAATGAGAGGGGGTAACTTACAAGCTCCCATGCTTCAAGATGTCTACCTGAAACATCATGCAGTAGCTTTCTGCATGCATACAAATAAAAAGACTAATCACTTTCAAGTACTTTGTTTCACGTCACCGGACATTTATTGCAGCTAATTTCACATCGCATTAAGTTGAAAAGATTAAATGAATAAAAAACCTATTGATCAGGCAGGCCAACACACAGCTAAGATAAAGAGGAGCTAAGAGACGTATTGCTCAAGTACTACGCAACTTTTCTTATTACTTTTTCAACTAAACATATGATACGTTAGTTAACATAGGCTTCTTTTCAAGTCACATGTGCTAAAAGGCAATTCACGAGTTCTGAAACTTACCTTACTCCCTGATGTACGTCACGGTGGTTGCAATGTCCAGAGATACCATAATCATCAAAGGTAATGATCTAGAAGAGGAAATGTAAGAGTGTTTAGTGGACGCCAAATAAATTAATCTTATGCTATGACCACTGATGCACAAAATAGTGTATGCTATCACATTGGTGGTTACAGCAGGATGAAAAGCCGCAAAATGTCAACAGAAGTCCCCATTGTGATGATTGACAATTAAAACAAATCTTACCAAGTCAACAGAATAGGTACGTGTTTCATTATCAATAATGCTTGCTAGTAAATTCGAGTTCCACACTTTGCCAAAACCATCCTAATCACAAATATTCACATCACATTAGAACTTCCATATATGTGCAGTGCAAGTAACATGTGTTAACTTATAGACAACTCAGGAAGAACCTGCAAATCTGGATGGTCCAGAACCTTCACTTGGTGGATTGGAATCTGCATTAATTGAAATCGAAGTGAATTTTGGAAACCCAATAATCAGCAATTATGTGTGAGGTATAGGAAGCATCACTATAGATCAATGAAACAGAAGACATATTTATTTCCGCAGTACGATTCCCACAGCGACTATGGATCGTGACATGGTGTTCTGCATACATATAATGAATCTACAATCAAAAGGCACGACCTTGAGAACAGCAGAGGCCAGGTAAAGCTCTTCTTTTCTAATACTTCCCATGCCATCTGCATTGCCTACAATAGTAACAAGTATCTTAAAACCTGAAAATATTGACACAATCTAAGATAAAAGTGTTCCCAATTAATTATAATCTTCAGGAGCAAAAATTTGTTCCTCATCACTGTAAAGAGCTACATTTCCATGCCAAAAGTTGTTCCACACAGATGGACCATCTTTCAGGAAATACGTACCCCGTGTGACATAGGTTAGCAGATCAAGAATTCTGAAAGCCATTCGATCTTTCAATCTTCTCTCTTTTTTGAAAAACAACACCCCCCCCCAGCCCCCCAAAAAAAAAAAAAAAAAGAAATAAAAAAAAAGAAACATAAAGTTAGAGGCAATTTAGCCTGATAAGTTTAATGCTTTATGTCTGTGAATTTACCATCATCCCTGAAAATGAACTCTCTGATAGTCTGTCTCAAACTTCTTTTCTTGCACTTTTTGCCTTGAAGGAAACCTAGCGAGTTATCAACCTTTAGAATAAGTCAAGCTAACTAGTCTTAGAATATCTAGCCAACAGAGCCCCATGGTTCTGCAAATGATCATCGTGAAGGAACGTCTGTTTTAGACAACCTTCCTTAATTATATGCATTACAGAAGATAAATATAAAAATGGAACTAGTGAGACTAAAATAACATGCGCTTTCATAAAAAATTTAAGGTTTGTTAATTTGATTCAGCCTTCTTTTCCTAGTCCCAATTCATCGGCACACAAACGTTCACTCATCTGTTTCATAAAGATTTAGGTACACCGGGGTCTATTCTTACCAAAAATTATATATAGTTACTTGGTGGGGGGAGCAAATATATCATGTGTCATAAACAGCATACCAGTTGACATGCACAGGACGTGCAGATTATGACCCCTTGAAATAAGGTAATTAATAACAGGAGCAAAGAACCTGCAGAAGCAAAGCAAATTATATATACATAAATTTCCAACCATTATATTGCCAATAATTGGATCAAGCAAAACATAATTTAAGTGAATATGATCTTTAGAAAAGATAAATGATAGTTTGAATATATCATTAAGTCCAATTCAGTAGTTCAACGGAGATTAATTTTTCTGTATAATTGTGTGATGCAATAAAACCGTCTGATTGATGCCATAGGATTGGAAAAATGATTATGAAGAAGTCAACAGGGATTTCAAAATCTTCTCATGATCATGTGATGCAATTATACCCTCTGACCAAACGGTATAGGACTGAAAGAATGATTCACAGAACTACAAATTCTCTTATCATAGCTTTCTTAAAGTATTTATGCGCCCTAAGGATGTAGACCTTGAACAGAAAACATTTAAGGTTCAACATCTGAAATCATCAGACCAGTAAATAACATAAAGTTTCCTTAAACCATCCAAAATTTTCAAAAAGGACTCAACAATATTCTTTTTCATTTACTCTTTGCAGAATGCCAGAATATCAAAAGTAGAATTTTTCTGCTGTCAAGATTAAATCATGGGCTTAAATCTGTAGGAGATGAGCCCCACTATAAAATTTTATAATCTACAGCAAATATAGAACGCGGATGCCTAAGCATGTCGGGATAACATCATGAGGTAGTATATTTAATGACAGGAAACAAACAATATGTGGAATCATCAATCTGGGCAATAATAATCTAATAAATAGTTCAAGCGCAGGGAAGGAAGCTCAAAAGACTACAGTTTGTTTCTAAACCAGATTCAGAGGAGGTGATCGGAACATTATTTTTGTTCTTCTGTTGTTATCTTTATTTTTGTTTTTTGAAAGAACAGCTTAGATTAAATATATGGCTCCTGAACACATTTTTTATCACTTCAACTGCCAAATATCAATCTCACTAAATTCTGGAAACAAAGTGCACAGTAGTTAATATGGTGGTGACAACGTTGAAAGGACACATTTCAATTAGAACCAAATTTCACTTAGGATTACACTTCTAAATTTAATTGCAGAAAAGCAATTCAAGTGAACAAAAAAAAGGAATTGTTTAGTTCGTTTAGGGGAAGAGGTAAGGTTATTACCTAACTACCTTTCCCATAATAAGTTAAAGATTATGCTGCTGGGTGGCCATCAAGCTGAGCAAGCATCAACAAGGCAAAAATTAGGAAGATGTCTTTCAGTTATCTTGTATTCTATAGCAAAAGTGAAACAATATCCACAGCACTATTGACCCCTTGCTTAAATCATATCAGAAAGCTTGCTCGAGTTTCTGAATTAAGAAGTCATTGGTTGCCAAGAATACTACCTCTTTACATTTTACCACCAAACTCGATTTTCAGTCAGGCAAATGAATAGGCCACTCTATAGTAGCTCATTGCCACAGCAACATTAACCCTTTGGTTAATACCATGTCCCTTGCTGACCTAGCTGGCCTATCCTTATTCTAATAAACTAAAAGATACCTCTTTAAGCATTAGTCATTAGGTATTGACACGGAAAAATTCAAAAATCTGACTCGTAAAAAATTATCCACATTTCCCATTATTGACCAACAAATTATGCTTCCAATAGAAATTACCAAATTCTATCATTTTTGTTTCATGAAAATGTGATTTAGCCAGCAGTCAAAAACAAGAGACATTGTTTTTGGCAAGAAAGTGGAACTGGGATCAATACTTGGTAAAATGATTTGTTCATCAAAGGAGTCTAAAGCCATCACTATAACTACAGGAAAAAACCAATCAGTATTTGACAAAAAGTAACCACACCCGATGTGGTAAATGTATTAATTCATAGGCCTGCAACATTTAACAGAAATTGAATTGCAGTACTGGAAATTCAACCTTACATAGACTCGTCGTCTGGATGAGCAGTAACCAGCAAGACATTTCTCCTTTGAGAACTCCCGCCTGGCATTGTAGAGAACATTACCAGTCAGAGACAGGCAATTTGGGAACACTCAAATGCTTTTCCATAAAGAGAAGAAAACAATTATAAGGAAGGATATTCTAATGATGTAGTTTATGACATCTTCAAGTATGCCTGTTGACATGGAAACAATAAATTACCATCGTTTAGGAATGCTGCTTTCGTGGCAGAGGAAGATTTATGAAGAATTTTGTAAAGAGAAGCAAACCAGAGCACCACCACTGATGAGATTAATGCAACCCACGTCATGTCGAACTCTTCACTGAAGTACCAGACAGAAAATTGCTGCACTTTGTCAGTTGGACATTGGATCGAACACCTTTACCTCAAGAACCATTGCACCTAAAAACCACAATATACAAATCCTCAATAAGCATCAAAGTGTCAGAATGAAATGAAGATGACAAAGATACCCTTCGGAAGGAATGGTCAATCTTATAGTTTTGAAGGAAAGGATTCTGGATAAAAAACTTATATCTATTAAGGGCTCAAAAATGGATTCAAAAATGTTATATCAAGTAAGGGCTCAAAATGGATTCGATCCGAATTCATTCCTAACCAATTCTCTTAGGCCCATTTTTGGTAGGGATTGATATCAAATATGGGGATTTGGTTTTCGGTCATCCGACTATTGTGTTTGGTAAAAACAATATTAAATTTAATATGGAGATAGAAACAGATTTCTCAAAAGTATGAACATTGCTTAGTGTTTGACTCCAATTGTTCTAACTTTTATTTATTTTTCTCTAACAATCTCAAACGAAAATTTTGCAAGACAAAATCACCCTCTATGTAACATATTTTTAGTAATTTAAATGTATAAAAATCACCCTCTATGTAACATATTTTTAGTAATTTAAATGTAATTTATATTATACTTATATATGTAGATATATATACACATACATGATTATACATATTTATCCTCATTTATTGTATACTTCAAGGTAGTCAAAGCAGTAAGTCGCACTCTAAGGGACAAGGTCCTATATCGCCCGAGGCGCGAGCCGCGAGGCGCCACAAAAGCGCTTGCCTGACTCAAGCAAGGCGCAAAATTTTGGAAATATTATCTATAACAATATAATATTCTCAAATGATCAAAAACATAATCATTCAATATAAAATTAAAACATATGCACCAACAATGACAAACAAAACAACTCATTGGACAAACAACAAAAGCATCAAAGAGTTTTCTAGATGCACTCACACTTCCACTCTCCATATTACAATATTACACAGTCTGCAAAATAAATAAAAAAAGGTTGGTTTGCTACTTTGCTATTAGCCAGAAAGAAGAGGAAAAATGCCGAGTTTTCTAGGAAAAAAGGAGCATAAATCGCCCAAAAAAAAAAGGAAAAAGGAGCAGAAATCGCCAAGAAAAAAAAAAAGGAAAGAAGAAAAAAAGGAGAAGAAGAAGGAAGAAATAAGAAAGAAGAAACGAAAGACGACAAGATCGAATATATTTCACCTTCATTTTCCACAGCAAATGGAAGAAAAACCTCTCCAGAAAGAATCGCGTGTTCTCTGATTCTCCCGCGAAATATCGCTGTGCGTGGGTGGGCTGGAGCAAAAACTGATTTTGCCCTAATTTTTGTGTACTAATTAGATTGGGTTTTGGGCTTTTAACCAAAAAAAAAAAAAAAAAAAAAAAAAAAAAGGAACAAAACCCCGAAAACGAGAAGGCAAAAAATATAGGGAAATTGACAAACTACCACCTTTTTGAAGTAACGCGTCTTTTCCATTTCTCGGTACTATTTTACCTAAACTTACGCTCCCGCCCTTTTTTTACACAACAATACGCTCCGGCAAAATTTCCGGATATTTTTACGCTTTATTTCAACATTGTTTCTAACATGTTTCAAATATAGAAACAACCAAGAAACAATATAGAAACAAACCAGAAACAATATAAAAATACAATATGAGCAAAAAGAGTTAAAAATAGGTAAAAATTGTATTTAAATATCAAAAATTCATGGAAACAACAAGGAAATATCGGAACAACATTAAAAAGAGTATGGAAACAACCCAGAAACAACGTAAAAATATTTAAAACACCACATGAATAAAAAGAGCTTAGAAATTGGTAAAAATTGTATTTACACATTGAACACTACATGAAAACAACACAAAAAATTATTAGAACAACACCGAAACAATAAAAACAATGTACAAAACAATATATGAAAAACAAAACAGCATAAAAAATAGGTTAAATTTGTTTTGAAACATCGAAACAACAAAGAAACAAATTTAAACAACATCGAAACAACTTATATAACATATAAAACAATGCAGGAACAAAAAAAATAAAAAATAAAAAAAGAATCGAAAAATATGCAGGAGTGTAAAAAAAAGGTACAAAAAGAAAAAATAGGTACAAAAGTAATTGGAGCGTATTATGTGGTAAGTGTACAAAAATCAACGTATTCGATGTAATTTTCCCAAAAATATATCCCCGCTGAATTTGGCTAGGCACCCAAGGCGAGCGACTTGCGCCTCCAACAAAGGCGTGCATCTTTGGCGCTTTTGTCCGCCTTGCTCAAGCGGCTACGCCTTGGGTCACCCAAGGCGCTGAGGGTGTTTGGCGCCTCGCCTAGGCGTAGAAACGAGCGCCTTTGACTACACTGGTGTATTTAGATATGTATCCATATATTATACACATTAAACCATATAAACATAATATACATAATTAATATATAAGCGTATCACAAGTATCGGCGTGTTTGCGGTTCAAGATAACCCAAGATTGGGCAGTTTATCTGGGCGTATTTTAAGTTTTGTATCCTAGTTAAGAGCCCGAGATAATGGCAAAGCCCAAGAGTAAAACTTGGAAATGGCAGATAATTAAACGCTCCCCCACCCCTGTGATATATTTATCTTGACTTTTTTTGGTTCTCGCTATCCCTTTTTGCCCTCCAATATGCTAAAATAATGGCCACTTTGCCCTTATTTTTTGGGAATATTCTTTGGTGGCAATTTGTAAATTAATTACCACATTCCTTTTACCATCCATTGCCGCAGGTCGAACCCTAGCCTCTTGTTACCGTCAATTTCAAGAAGGCACGATCGCGTGAGCTCGACAAGGTAAACATTCGAACCATTTCTTGCTTCTCTTTAACCATAAATGCGATTTAATTTTCGTAAAAAGTAACCCTATACGAGCCGTGGCACTCGGTTTGTTTTCTTCGATTTTTTCCCTATAGTGGTTTGTAATTGTTTCGATTTTTGTCCGATTTTTCGGTGATTAGGGCGCATGACTGATGATTACGGGCGTGCGATTTCGGTGATTTTCGTCGTCCGTGGAAATTGGTTGTGTGTTGCTCGTGCGAAAATGGTGATGAATAATGAGTCTGGTTTCTGTTAAGGGCGTCGTCTGGAGTGTGTAATTTTCTTAGGGACATTTAGGACATTACATATTTTAATCTTAGAAATCAGTGTTTAAAAACATGGGATAGACCTCCCAATCTCTCATGATAAATTCAATACTAGAAACCCCAAACATTAGATACTATATCTATGAATAGTGCTATCTTATCTAATCTTAAATAATAATCTAATCTTGTCTATGTAACCAAACGCGCCGTATGAATATAACATATCTACATACATAGTGCATAGACAACTATTGAACATAAACATATTCAAAAAAATGTATAATATATACATACTGTCAACTCATCCAAATATGAAATCAATTCCTCCTTTCTTGTATATATTATAACGTTTCCTTTACTTATTTTTTCTTGTCTATCCAAGTACTTCAATGAAATTACATTTCTGACCCACTCCCATCAATCAAAAGGACCTTATGTTGATCTCTATCTAGTAGCTAAAATTCCCAATTTGATGGGTTCAATTTGAAAATCCTTCATGAAATACAGTAGTGCAAGATATAATCCACTAGTGCAATTTATTCATATAACGGAGAACCTGAAAAGAACATAAATACATTCAGTCAGAATTGTAAGTAGGAATGGCAACGGGCCGGGTTTGGGGCGGGTTTGGTCAAACCCAGGACCCGCCCCGCCAAGAAAAAGTAAGATTCGGGACCCACCCCGTCCCGCCTCAAAACCCGCAATATATTTTTTTAAAAAAATATATATTTTTATACATATAACACTCAAATTTCAAAGTAAATAATGCACAAATTGTAAGTTATTTGACAACACATGCCCACTACAAGAAATCACACATTTTATGACGAAATGTTTCTCGACGCATAACTATTTGTCATCATTTGTTAATTAAAAGTGACAACTTTTATTTTTGTCATTGTAAAGTAAATTATTATGACGCCATTTAATTTCGTCACTATTGGTATTAGATGTCGTCACTAAATTGCATATTTCATGACGATTAACTGAAAATTGTCACTGTATTTCATAGAAGATGGAATTTGACACCAAGATTTTGGCGGAAAATCTTTTGATGACGAAATGGTGATAATTGGTGATGAAATTTAGTGTCATGAATTATTTCTTTTAATGACAACATCATAATTTGTCATTTTTCACTCCAACAAAATAGTGACACTCTTATTTCGTCAACACAGACATATTTTATGACGATTTTTTTGGCACGCATAAAGATTTGTCATTATTTGTTAATTAACAATGACGAAAGTTATTTGTGTCATTGCAAAATACTCTTTTATGACATCATTTAATTTTGTCACGATAAATATTACATTTCGTCACTAATTTGCATATTTCATGATGATTAATTGAATTGTGTCATAGTTATTTGTAAAAGGTCGGAATTCACACCAAAAATTTGGAGAAAAATATTTTAATGACAAAATGATAATAATTGTTGATGGCATTTGATGTCACAGAATATATTATTTCATGACTACAACATATTTTGTCATTGATTACGCCAAAACATCGTTGTTTGTTAATTAACAGTGACGAAATTGATTGTTGTCATTACAAAAAATGTTTTGATGACAATATTTATTGTTGTCATTATTAATTTTATATTTCGTCACTAATTTGTATATTTCATAATGAGCCAAAATTTTGTCACATTAAACTTTAAAAGTCGACATTTAGAAAACAACTGGGTGGAAAATCATTCGATGACGAATTGATAATAATTGGGGACGACATTTGATATGTCATTTATGACAACATCATATTTATAATTAATTATGCCAAAATCATATTGACAAAATTATTTCATCAACAAAAATCATATTTAGTGACAGTGAATATGATCAGTTCGTTGACATTTATTATTGGGCAAAAGTTTTTGTCAAAATTTTGAGCGGCAAGTTTTTTAAAGATAAATCATATTAAGTGATGACAATTTAGATCGTCACAAATTCTAAAATTTATTTGACGAGAAGAGAATTTGTCATCAGTGAGTTGAATTGATAAGTGGCGTGATTGCCTCGTCATAAATATTTTTATTCGCTCACAATACAATAAATTTGTCAATAAGAAAATTTATAGAAAATATAAATATATATTTCATGGCAACATTATTGTCATTCATGATAATTTTAAATGACGAGATAATAATTTATCATTAATGACCTTATTTTATTAGTGACAAATCTATAACGTGTTGAATAGGCTGACATTGCATGTCGAATTCGTCAAAAATAAATTTAGAGACAAAATTTAATGTTGAAAATTTGGAGGCGGTTTTCAAGAGAAAATGATAAAAAAAATTCAAAAAAAAGTAAATTCACAAATATCAACTTTATATGACTCGATAAAAAAATAAGTTCACATGCTTTCATGGAGGCATCTTCTGAAAAAAGTCAGGATGTTCATAGTGCAGACACCATGGTCCCAGACAAAGGAAGGTGGCAAAGCCTTATAAAGCCCTGATAACAATCGCACATCCCAATTTCACCAAGTGCAACCCCATCAACAATAGGACTCACCTTCACCACTTTAGTCAGATTATAAGAACCTTCGTCACTGAGAAGGTGATCATATCGAACTACACGAGACAAATCTTGATAATCAATAACTGTACCAACATGTCATGAACCCAAAAATCCCTCTTCCCCGCTCCTCACCTGATACAAATTCCACAATCTAAGCAATTTTTTGAGAAAATTTACTAATGGTCTGCAACAACTATCAAGATAAAAGAAACATATTACATATATGAACTATAGATTTGCACAAACCAAAATATTTCGAGATTCTTTTGATTTTACACTGTGACAAAAATTACAAACAATGGCCAAATAAAGAATGCTGAGCCACAACAACTTAAATTACACTGAAGAACAATGTATTAGTTTAGACAATTACAAAAGACCCCATGAGAGTTTGGGCTAATCACAAAAAAAAAATAGAGATGTTTAAAAATTATAAAAGGCCCCCCTCAAGTTTGATTCTATATTAATTTAAGGGGAGAACTATAATATCTCTAGGAATACAAGGAGGTTTTTGAAATGTATTTTACTTATGAAGGAGAAATATAAGATGGAATTTTGCGTTTTTATAATTTTCAAAAATCTATAATAGCCCGAACCTCATGGGGGTTTTGTAATTAAGTTTTATGAATCATAAAAAGAAAAAAGTAAAATCAATTGGCATAGTAAATATTATATACTTTTGGAGAGATGATTTTAGTATTGCAATTCATGCTAGAATAGTCCAGATACTTGTGCCCTTCACCAAACAATATAGATTGGATAACTTACATAATTTTTGTTGTCTTCTCAGAATATCGTCCAATGCCAAAAATGAGTTTTGAAAGTGGTCAGAGGTTGCTTGACTAAATTTAGCGATTATATATGTCATATGACTTGTAGATAAGAGAGGATACCTCTTTAATTAGTGTGGGCGATTCCACCTTCACTGTGTGAGAACTTTTACATCGTCTTCCTGGACTATTTTTCGATCGCCGGTGGCTCTCACGCATCTCCTCCGGTCGTCTCCGTCGGCAGCTCCATGGCGGAGCCGCCCCTCTTCGGCTATACATCAAACTTTGACCCACCCCAAAACACCTACAATCTTCACGATCTTCTTCTCACATGCAGTAGGTCGACCCAGCGCACGTCGTCGGCGACAGTCAAGTAGCAGCGTTGACGGAGCAGGCCTCGATGGTGGCACGTAATCTGGCCTCTCCTATCCCCTCCTCCTCCTCAAGCATGCATGTGGCTAGGGTTTCTGGCCATTATTCACAGATGCAACCTCCGTCAGTCGCGCGCAGCGCCGTCGAAGGTGACCTTCGCTCCGAACCCGTCGGAACTAACAGCAACGCAGTGTTTTCCTCTTTCCCTTCGTACGGTCTGCCGGCAAATTTTGTCCCTCACAAATCCACGTCGAGTCGGCCTTCTCCTCCATCTGCAGCGATTGGTCTCGTCCCGCCGGAGGATTATCTGCAGCGCTCCTTTCCCGTCGGCGGTCTCACAGGTGTTCCCACTATTGGGGAGGTTGTTAAGGGGGATCCGCCTTATCATCATGCAGCGGCTGGGGGCAAGGTGTCTACCCCCATGGCTGCCAACTACCATGGGGGACCGACGCCTCAATGCATTCTCTTGGGGGCCGGCGGCCACTATGTCCTCTACAGTGGTCCCCTCCAAGGGAGTGATGACCCCCGGGGCGATTAGTTGTCAATTGACCTCAATTTTCAAGACTGGGCTCTTTTTCAAGATCCGAAAAAAAGTCGGGCCTCAAAAGCCCGGCCCGGCGGGCTAGCCCGAAAAGCCCGACTTTTTCAGTGTAATTTTCGTTTTTAGTTCGGGCTGGGTTCCCCATTTTTGCGGCCCGGGGTACTGTTTGGCCCGGCCCGGTCCGATTTTTCGAAAAGCCGGTAGGCTCGGGTCAGGCTCCCGGCCCGACCTTTTGACAGCTCTAGCCACAGTCTCCCAGGAATGCCTGCCCATGGGCTCACAACCTCCTGCATGCCTGCCCACGGGCTCACATCCTATTTCTGATCCCAGGAATGCACCTCAGATTGCTGGAATATCTCCGCCAACGACATCCGACTACGATACTAACCGACGACATTCGGCTCATATTCTCAATGCTCAATCTAACTTTGGAAACACTTTTGCTAACATCGTTACAGGTACCCATCATACGGTTTCAACTACGCAGGCCCCAGGTAATTTTACCCCATTTTTCCAAATAATTTCTGGTAAATCCCATTTTATCCCTAAATCGGTTAGAAAGGGGGATTATTATTCCGTCACTATAGATGAAAACATTTATCAACAACGCCTCGCAGAATTTTCTTATTCTTTAATTGGAAGGGTTATTTTGGGAAAATGTAGCAAGCCATGGGCGACAATGCTCTTGCATAAACGCCTATCTGATTTATGGGGTATTAAAACGATTGGAAATTAATTCCCTTGGGCAAGGGATATTTTTTGTGTCAAGTTGTTTAATGCGCATGATCGATCACGAGCTCTACAACGTACCAACTTGTTGCTTAACCCGGGGACTATCCGCCTATCTCCATGGGTGCCGGATTTTAACCCTTACAAGGTGCAAACCGTGGCGGCGTTTGGGTTCGCATTTTTGAGCTCGGCTTGGAATATGGGATCCCAATACCATTTTGGGGATTGCCAACGCTCTTGGAAACCCCTACAAATTGATCGCGTTCATTTGAATGGTTCTCTGGGTCATTTCGTTCGGGTTCTGGTGGATATCGATTTCTCAAAGCCGTTGGAGGACCACATCATGGTTGGACGTATTGGTCAGTGCTCCTTCGTGTCAGTCAGTTATGAGAAACTACCAGAGTTTTGTTCAAGGTGTAGCGTTACGGGTCACTCGACAACTTCTTGTCATCTTAATAACGCGGGTAATTCAGCTCCGGAACAACGTCCATCTCCTGATCAGGGACATTCCCGGGCGCCAGTTTCCCGTACTAATTCAGTGTAGTGAGGCCGGTCCAGGGTATGTAAGGTTTATCGTCTTGTGCAGCAGGACAAGGGCAAGGCCGTTGATGACTCAATGGGAAATACGGGTTCGGCTATGCGTGCAGGTTCTCCTACCCACGCAATAGTCACTTGCTCTTCGGATATCCACCTTGGTAACACCTTTGCGGCTCTTAGTTCAGTCGACTTCCAGGATCCGCAATCCACAGATTTCCAGGCCGATTATCCAGCTAGGGAGTCATCTCCCAAGGCTACTACTTCCAACACCGGCACGATCTCTGCCATTATGCTATTACGGTTCAGTATCCTCTGGGGAAGCCTATTCGAGCTCTTAGCCGTGCTTTACGGGACAACTCCTTGGACTCGGCTAAATCTAAAATTCTCCGGAGTGTTACGTCGGGTCCGTCGCCCCCAGTCCATGACATTACTATCAAACCGGAGCGCCCAGAGCCACATGAAATGGACTTTGCAGCCTCCAAAAGATGGGCAGATTATGCAGATGAAGTGGGTAACTCTCAACTGTCAGACTCTGCAACGCACCACACGCCTGTTTTTACCGTACGGTCGACACGGGCGCCACCTCCCCCACCATCTCAATGAATTGCATCTTCTGGAATATTCGGGGGATTGGGAACATTGCATCTCGTAATGTTCTTAAGGCTTTATGTCAAAAACATAAACCTTCTATTTTAGCCATTTGCGAACCTAAGGTGGACATCTCATCCATTTCGGATTCTTACTGGAGTAGCTTGGGTCTCATATTCGTTGCTCAGAGTTTCCGAGCGAACGGGCGCCCGGATATTTGGGTCCTATGCGATTCGAGTACTTCAGCCCAAAATCAGGTTTGGTCTTCTTCTCAGTGCCTTATTTTGCAAGTTCAATTTGGTTCTATGGTTTTCCATGTTGGCTTTGCTCATGGTTTGTGTGATCATGTTGCTCGTCATGGCCTTTGGTTGGATCCGAGGAATTTGGGTCTTCGATCGCCGCTTATTGGGGATTTCAATGTGGTGTTGGGACATCATGAGCGCTCTGGCAGTGGTACTTTATCCCGGGCTTCTTGTCAGGACTTCAGGGACTTCTTGGAGGATGCAGGATTATTTGCGGTGCCGACTACGGGGAATTCATTTACTTGGTGCTCCCTCCGAAGGCCTCTATCTTTCCTTCAGGCTAAGTTGGATCGAGCCCCAAAGAATCGGTCAATTTTCTCTTTTTGGCAAGTTGTTAAGGGTTTAGTTCTTCTGCGCATTGGATCCGATCACCATCCTATTTTGGTTTCTTGTTCTTCTTCCACTAGCAGGGGCCCGTCTCCTTTTCGTTTTAAGTGCATGTGGATTCACCACGATTCTTTTCGTAATATTGTAACTGCCCCTTGGGCGCTCCCATGCGCGTCGCCCAATCCATTGCAACGCGTCATGTGGAAACTCAAGAGGTTGCGACAGACGATTAAGGTTTGGAATAAGGAAGTATTTGGGGATGTTAATCGTGAGGTGGATTATCAGATGGAAAGGGTCCGTAAGATTCAAGCAGATATTGAATCCGAGGGCTTCACTGAGGCACGCATGGATATGGAATTTGAGGCGCAGAGCGCTCTGTCTCGCACGTTGCTTATGTAGTCCGATTTTCTTCGGCAGAAAGCCCACTCAGCTTGGTTAAAGGATGGGGACCGCAACACGGCATTTTTCCATCGCCGTTGCCAAATTCAAAATGTACGCTTAGGGATATAGGGTTTGATGGTTGATGGTAGTTACACAGATGATCCGGTGGTTCTTGGGAATCATATTATTTCCTTCTATACGGACCTTTTCGCAGACACGGGGCAAACCAGTTCGGATTACACTTTGGTCGACCATATTATCTCTCCTACAGTTAGCACGGTTGATAATGCGCTTTTGACGTCTATTCCTTCAGAGTCCGAGGTTAAAGAGGCGGTGTTTGGTATGGGTTTGGATAGTGCTCCGGGCCCGGACGGTTTCAGTGGGAGATTCTATAAATACTTTTGGGATGTTGTTTCAGATGAGGTAGTGGCAGCAGTCCGTTACTTTTTCATCACGGCGTCCTTTCCAGCGGGATTGAATGCCAGTTTTATGGCACTCATCCCAAAGACTAAGGAGGCTAATGCGGTGGAGGACTTTAGGCCGATCATGATGAGCAATTTTCTATTTAAGATTATCACCAAGATTTTGGCGACCCATCTGGGCTCTATCATTTCTTCTTACTTGTCTCCTACTCAGTTTGGATTTATCCCGGTCAGGCAGATTCACGACTGTATTGCTTTGGTTTCGGAAGGGTTCAATATTTTGCAGGGACAAAATGATGCCAATATGATTTTAAAGATTGATATCCGCAAGACATTTGATACGGTTAATTGGGGTTTTCTGATACATGTTTTACGTCGTTTTGGTTTCTCTGAGGCGTTCGTTCACTGGATTGAGATTATTCTTCAATCTTCCAGAATTTCAGTCCTTCTGAATGGGTTGCCTGTGGGTTACTTCTCTTGCTTTCGAGGGGTTAGACAGGGGGATCCATTATCACCTCTACTCTTTTGCATCGCGAAAGACGTTCTAAGTAGATTGGTTGAGGAGGCGGTTCTCAGAAATCAGCTTCAGCCTTTCTGGGTGCCTAAGAAGGTGGTTTTCCCATCGTCTATTATGTATGCGGATGATATTGTGATTATGTGTGGGGCCTCCACGAGCAATGCACGTATCATTATTTAGATGCTCAATCTTTACGCGGATATTTCGGGTCAGATTTTCAATCCTAACATATCTAAAACTTATTTTGACAGCTGGGTTTCTAATCATGTGCGAGGACGTATTCAGACGATTACAGGGATGCATATGGGCGATTTCCCTACGGTCTAAATAGGCGCCCCCATCTTCAAGGGTGCACCTAAAGTGGCTGATTTACAATCGGTTTTTGATAAGATCATTTTCAAGTTCAGAAGGTAGAAAGGGAATTTTCTGTCTATTGCTGGCCGCGTTTGTTTGGCGAATTCGGTGATTACCAGTTCCTTTGTGCATACGATGATGGTTTACAAGTGGCCTAGAACATTGTTACGGCAAATGGAAAAGGCCATGCGTAATTTCATCTGGACTGGAAATGTGAACTCTAAAGGGTCAGTGGTGGTTAACTGGAGTCGTTGTTGTATGCCCCGGGCGGAAGGAGGCTTGGGCGTCCGCTCCATCGTTCTCGCCAACAATGCTTTCCGTATGAAAATGGGTTGGAAGATTATGAATTCAAACTCTTTGGTTTACGACACTCTCAGAAAGCGCTTTTTGACTTCAGATGGATCTCCACGTCGTTCGTTCATCACCTCTTCCATCTGGGGAGGGATTCGGCCTGGGATCTCGGGATTCTTGGAGGACTGCCGCTGGATCCCCGGATGCAATTCAGGCATTTTATTCTGGCTAGACAATTGGCTGGGTTACACCATTGCCGACAGGATTGGAATTCCACAGAAGTACAGACGTTTATTTCGGCATCGCATTTCGGATTACTTTTATGACGGGACTTGGCACTTCACTTTCTCATTCATAGAGGCATCTTTGGATATGGTCCGGGATATTGTTAGAGTCTCCATCGCTCTGGCATCGTCGGATACACGGGCTTGGCTACATTCTGATGATGGCACTATCACTTCGAAGTCGGCTTACACCTATCTGTGCCCTCACTCCCCTGTGGTTCAATGGGGTTCCTGGATTTGGTCACCTCACATTTTGGAAAGACGTTCGATTGTGGCATGGCGCACCATCCATAATCTATTTACAGTATTGGATGTTTTGCGATCGCAGGGTTCCTTCACAGGCCCTTCGGTTTGCGGTCTTTGTTGTGCTGACGCGGAATCTGTTGATCATTTGTTTGTCTCATGTGTTTTTGCAGGGGCCCTCTGGCAGTGGATTTTTGAATCTTTTGATATCCATTATTTTAGGGCTTATAGCTTCAATGAATTCTTGGTGCGTTTAATGAGTTTCCATTTCAGTGAGCAGGTGGCCTTTCTTTGGCGAGTTGCAGTGTTATCCGGTATTTGGCTCATCTGGCAAATCAGAAACCACTTGACTTTCAATGACAAGAACTGGACTCTGGAGGCGGCCATCCTACGTCTTCGTGTTCTAATTCTTGAGTCATCCTCCTTGGACCAAGGTTGCATGCATAATGATCAACATGAGCTTTTCATTCTCCGCAGACTTCGGGTTCCTGGGCGCCCAAGACAGGCCCCGAAGATTGTGCCAGTTACTTGGCAGAAACCCTTGCCGGGCTGGATCAATGTTAACACAGACGGCAGTGCCACGGGGGCGCCCGGGCATCTCGCAGCTTCCGGAGTTTTTCGTAACTGTAGAGGGTTCTTTCGTGGGTGCTTTGTGGAACGATGTGGTATGGGTTTTGCTTTCGAGGCGGAGTTAATGGCGGCCATGCGGGCCATTCATTACGCTTTTGCGAAGGGCTGGAATCAACTATGGCTAGAGTCGGACTCGGTCTACGTGGTGGAGTTGTTGCGGAAGCGATCCACAGGGGTTCCTTGACGCCATCTGAGCATGTGGCGATACACTCTGCACCTTCTTTCTCAGATGAATTTGGTGGTCTTGCACATCTTTAGGGAAGGCAACCGGGCTGCGGATATCCTTAGCAAGACGACGCAGGATGCGATGTGGTGGGAGGCGCCTCCAACGGCTATCATTTCGACTCTTACTCAGGATTATGTTGGCCAGTCTAACTATAGGTTTGTTAGCTAGTGCGTCTTGGCTTCTGATTTTCTTTTCCTATTTTAGACGTATTTTCTACTATGGGGGGTACTCTTTTTCCTTCTAAGGGTTTTTCCCACAAGGATGGGTTTTTCCCACAAGGATGGGTTTTACCTTGGAAGGTTTTAACGAGGCCCCAACCATTCAGCCATCTGGTCGGCTTGTGACCATTTCGTTATTATTTTTGACTTTGTTTCTAGGCTTTACTTTGGTTACCTGATCAGCCTGTGATCAGGACTACTCTTTTTCATTTTTATATATATTCTCACATTTATTCAAAAAAAATGACTTGTAGATAAGACCTTCAAAAAGGATTATGAACTAGTGTTCCTCTCCTTTTGTGTGTACACGTGTATATATGTGTTTCTTTATTTTTACAATTACCTTTTTATTTCTTTACTAATGTGTGTGCACTAATTTGAAAATTTTAAATATACAGGTGAGTCTGGATGGTTATGGATTCAACAACAAGAAATTTCTCAATTTACCGAATGGAATATGGAAAAACTTAGCAACTTAGAAATAAGATATTTGGGGACATATGGTGTATATTTCCATGAGTATTTTTTGGGTTTAGATGTCTAATGTTTCGTTTTCAAATATTGTTTAAGTAGTTTTATAATTTTCATTTTTTTTGTCGAACGATAGTATTTTATTATAACAACTCAAAAACTAAAATTACAACTACAATCGTAGCCAACGGGCAAGAGCCGACAAGACTAACTAAGAGTTGCGGGAATTGGTAAAACCAATTCGGATTCACATGGACTAAGAAACTACCCACCCCAAACTAACCACTCCACGCTGGGAGACTTCAGCACTCCTTAAAGGAGACTATAACACACCAAAAAAACTGAAACCGGGCACGAGCAACCATTTCATACTACAGAACAGAAAAAACTGATCCGCCTACGAGTTTCGCAAATCAACCGGGAAAAGAAAATACAAACAAAATAAGAAAACTACAACAATCTATAACTAATAAATGAGAAAAAAAAACAGAAAGAAAAAAGAAAGATACCTCTCCCTCTCCCAAATCTACTGCCGCAGCCCATCGTCTTCTCAGCTTCGAGACACCTCCGAGAAGCTCTGACTCATTTTCACCCTGGACCAAAAATTTCGGCCACCTTCGGACACCCAAAGGGCCGCCATTGTTGGCCCTCCAATAAAAGACATGGAGGGGGAGGGGTAAGGAGGGAGGGGAAGGGGGGAGGAGGGAGGGGGCGGCTGTAGGGAGGGGAGGGAGGGGAGGAGAAGTAGGTTAGGGTTTTTTTCTTTTAGGGGTAGAGAGAAGGAGGAGAGAAAATTAGAGAGAAGGAGTGAATCCTACTTAAATATGTTGGTCTATTTTATGTTTCACGCTTATTTGACTTTTAAATTGTACATGTAATATAATGTTAGATTGGAGCAAATTTATGTATCTTTGAATCAAAGTATTAATAATATTTACGTGGAAAGTCAATAAAGAATTTTCTCATCATAATATTTTATTTTATTTTTATCCAATGTAAACGATAAAATATGACAAATTAATACATCGATAAATATAGATTATATTCTCCAATGCCTCATTTCATGGCTATTATGGTCGTCATATGAAAATTAATTGGTGACACTGAAATATTTTGTAACTGAAACTATTATTTTCCACAACGAACTTAGATGTCACCATACATATTCATGTAGTGACAATATACTACTAGTCATTAAAATAGTCTTTTTCTGACGAATTGTATCGTCACATATAGATTTAAAATTTGTCACTCAAAATGAATCATTTATGATGATTTGTGTATCATCATATAAATCTATCTAGTGACGAAAGATTTTGTCACCACATACTTCTTTTATGATGAACCGGTTCATCACAATTCCTACGTAGTTAGTGACACTAATCAACTTTGTCATGTAATGTTAATGTTTCCATGACAAAACATGTCATCACGTTTAATAATCTTTTGGTGACAATGAATACCGTGTCATTGAATATTAATTTTTGTGACAGATTGTTTTGTCATTATATATATATTCATTAAGTGACGACCAATATTTTGTAACTATAAAGCATATCTTTTATGACAAATTATATAATATATGACGAATTAATTAATGCAATTGTGACACTGACGGCGTCATTAAAATTTGATTAATATGGTAATATAATCATTTTCGTCACCAAAATCTAATGTTTGGATGACAAAGTATACGTTCGTCATTTAAAATATTACCTTTTGATGACAAATAAAAATTTAAGTGACAAAAGTTTGATAATTAAAGTGACGACTTATGCGTCACAAAAAATGATATAAATGATGACATTGGTCATTAGCGTCATAAAGGTTAAATATATAGTGACGAACCAAAACAATTGTCATGTATACCTTTTACCACGGGTCTACAATGACGATCGTTATGACGCTAAAATTTCGTCACCTAATAACTTTAGTGACAAAAAATAATAATTATATGACGAATTTTATCGTCCTGTTTTCTCTAATTTCTTGTAGTGTGCATTACCGTGGAAGATTAAACACACAATGAGAAGTTCTTACAAGAAATCGAGGAAACCATAATTTCATACAGGTTTGACTAAGATGAGTTTTATGGTTGGAATGAAGGTGGTGGATGTTAGCAAATATGGGTCGAAACATAAATCACTTATTTCCACATATAAGGTGGATCGAGTATACCTATTTGCAGCGGAACTATCGATCCACGTAGCCAGGATTGAGCCCGTCTACAAGCTTCATTTTGATCCATGATTAAGCCATCTACAAGTCGTCTCTTGATTGAATCTCGAACAACAAACGAATCCCATAGATTGATTGAATCACGAACAAAATCACGAATCGCCTTTCTCGTTGGTGTAAATAATTACTAGAATTATTTACTTGGATATACACACCTTAAACCCTTGGAGAACTTTGGTAATGCTCCAAAAAGAAAACCGTAGAGAGAACTTTTAGGAGAGAGATTATTATTTCTATGTGGGAGACGATATTTTCAATTAGACTGATATTGTAGGGAGAGATATCAATATGTATCTCAATCCCATATCTCAGTTAGAGTCCTAATGGGAGAAGTTTCTAGATAAACCTCATCTAAATAGGACTTCATATTATCTCAAATATGGATGTAACCTAATTACACCCAATATCTCCCACTCATACATATTTGACTCAACTCATTCGAATCACATCCTCATAGTTCTCATCTCATGTCTCTTCTTTCATACAGGGAATAAGGCGTGCGACTAAGCGAGAAAGTATATGTGAGGAGAGTTATATTAAGTCATCACCAAACTAACATAACCCTACAACTCAATAACTCGCTATGTACCCCAAACCAAGTGGTCGCACCTAGTCAAGCATCTCCAGATCCCTCAATGAAATAAATAGAGCATGCTCGACTAACTCAAATATGTTATTCATGACCAGTCAAACACATTTCGACATAGTCGCCCGGGCTATGAATCGTAGAACATAAGTGCGTTACCAACTTAATTCTTCCTCGGCTCCACATGCCAATTAGCTTGATCTTGACAGCTTTCCTAGACATGCTCCGACAGATCGAATCACACATGGCCATTGGATACATGCTAAAGTAGCGCTATCAAGTTTACACCTCATGACATGGTCCAAAGTCCCAAAGCGTACAAGAAAATAATACGAGCTCACACAGTGACGAAGTAGGGACCCATTCAGTCACTTTCCTATAGACAGTCGCCTCAAAGCAAATGTAGTATGAATACATGTTATGATGAAGCTCCCACTCAATTTAGGCATGTCACGCTCTAGACATCATACAAATTTTAGTCCAGTCACTATTCAAGCGCCCGACCTGCATACTACTCATAGTCACTCTCAAAGTGTCTATGATAGTTTGCACATTCGGCTACAAACAGGCTTTTATGAAGTTTGGACATACTTCATAATCGATCAACTCGGATCTCATCTTAACTTCTAGTTAATGCGACTGTTTATTATACTTATTAACCTTCCTCACTACTCTAGCGCAAATGTGATCATTCGCAAACCTTCTTATGCGACACAATCATTTAAGTCTCATCCTGCTCGCTCTCTTAGTGCTAGGGCGATTGCCTGTGTGAGAGGGCCAATCAAAGCCTGGTGACAACTCACAAATTCAGTACTAAACATATAATGAGAATCCAACATGTCTCATTAATCACAATATGTTCTCATAGGCCACATGATCAATTCTACTTAATCCCTAATGACCCACATATCTTTCGAGAATTTCTCCAAACAAAGGCTCATAAAAGGGATGAGCGCCCACACCGCTCGTAGAAGTATGCCTGAGAAAAATATTAACTATGCGCAAAAACTCTTAAGTGAAGTAAAGTCTCATGTAAGTATGTTTGGTCTACCACAATTGTTCGGCGCCCAAACCATACACCAAAGTGGTTTTACTATCACAAAAATAACAAAATACATCATGGATGTCAAATTTGCCTCTAACAAATCATAGATCAATATGTTAATATATCTAAGTATCTACATGCCGGCATCACAATAGCACATGGATCACTTCGATATCCACTCACCAATCACACTGCTAAGTACAAGACTTACTGAGTATGCACATAGCGCACATCAAACATTCGACAATGCTTACATAAACTAGCTAGCATTTCTTTTCATATCTTCCAAATGTATCGTTTCTTGACTAAGAATATGATCTTTCACCATGGAGTGTAAAGACAGCCAGCACTGAGTGGCGATAACTCCATGTTCTTTACAGTCATCACATTTTTGCCTTATACAATAAGATACAACTCTCAACATATGTTCAGTGAATTAATTGACCATCGTATGCCTATAAAATGATAGATCGATGAAATCAATAATAATTCAAGTTAAGCTGGAGCTTCTTGATCAGCAATCAATGCGCTCTTACTCCACTTCTTGAATTCATCGGGTGATCCACTTAGATCTCCTATTTCACTGAACTATGTCAACATCAATCATCCAGGACAAACCTAGACGAAAGTGGCAATAATAGATAACATATCAGGCGAGTTTAGACAATCTCACCACTTAGGGAGAACATCTCAAAATAATTACGCTCTTCTAATAGGCATAAACATTTTGCCCTTAGTCGAGCTACACAGATGTTAATCAACTCATCTATATTGCACTTATCCTATTGAAACCACATGTTTCAAATGGACAGGCCGTTCTTATGTTTCGAAGGACCTGGTGTGGGAAAAAAATAGGCTCTCTATATTCATATTAAAAAAAATTAAATATAACTAATTAATCAATGTGACGAAAAATAATTTCATTGATCAAAACATAAAATAGTGAGGCATTATATTTTAATTTAATGTTTTTAAGTTCAATAAAATAGTGTTACAAAGAAATACTTTAATAATCAATATATTTAAAGTTAAAACCTAGCCTTTGTGTTGAAGAGCAAAAAAAAAAAAAAAAAAAAATGGCTTTGTGTTAAAGCGGAAAAAGAAGAAATTTAGCTAAAAAGAAAGTTTGAACTTATGACCTCAATTTAGTTTGAACTCGTGGAATTTGAGAATCCTTTGCATGTGTGACACTAGCTCCCACTGACTTAGTGTCGATCCCACAATCCCAGCGATTACTAGATGAGTATAAAATACAACATCCTCGCTAGAGAAACGAGGGCCTCCTAAGGATTTTGTAACTCACATAGTTTTAAGATCTCTTTGAACTTCACATATGCTCAAGAAATCCCTTTGAGAGGAAAACTAAATCGTGCGACTTGATTCTCCACGTGAGAACACATATCTCGAACTTACATAGGCACAGACCCACTAATTGGGCTTGTTACCAAACTAAAGCACATTTTTTATGATATAGGCAGCAAGAAGACAAACAAATCAACTTGCGCCATCAAAAAAACTAACCATTTTGAAGTGATTATCCCTTATTCACAAGCTCTTATAGCTGCAAAGTATTTAGAACCATCATTCAACTTGCAACTTTACTTCCTTCAACCGTGTGTCCAAACTAATTAGGCACACTATCCCCGCTCCCTATTAGTACACTCCATCTGTTAAGAATCGCTCAAAGCAATTTGGCGCTTCTAACTGATGAGAATGAGAATGTACTAACTTATAGCGAGCAATGAAAGAAAATATAATGCTTAATTTTGTGCCTCACACTCATAAGTCTGCACTCAATTTAGTGGACTTAGCTTTAAAGGAAAAAGATAATCATCTTACATTCTTCCAGTAAGCTTATCCTGCTGGAAAAAAAATACAGAGGGAGATTGACCTTAGCGAGTTAGACAATAAAGCCTCCTCGAGCTAATACAGTCGTCCTCCTAATCTCATGTGCCACGATCTCAATGGAAGATCTAAAAGAAATACTATCTAAAGCCAAGCATCACAAAGAAAAGAAAGACAAGTCTTCTCACTCAACAAATGTCTTACAAGTGCATTTATCTGAGTAAGACTACATCGACACATCAAGTTGCTCACACCTACTATTGAGCTTGAGGTGACTCTTTTTAGCCTTCTCTTGTGCGCTCTATAGCTGCACAACCCGATAATAGTCATACACATTTGCTCAATCTCAAACCACATGCTAAGTCAACTAATATCTACTATCCATCCATGGAGAGATTTGGAAATATTAGCGAGAAATAAGAGAGCAATTAAATAGTCAAACTTTATCTCAGTACAATTACGAGCGAAGTTACCAATCTCATAAGTGCACTTAATATTTGTTGATACTTAATTGCCTCATTCAATAAGGTGACACAACTTGTCACTTTATGGATCAATTTATAGTTTTAGCTTTAGCTCTTGCTCTCGTCAAGCTACATTATGTTTGTTCCAACATTCACCCGAGTTGGTTTATATCGGTCAGCACAAGCGACAAGTGCACCCGCTTGTATATTTCTCAATTTTTTATAATCCACCTCTAGATATACGATTTTCATTAATAATAGCGAATCTGGATAACTAGTATTTACTTGGGAGTAAGCTTATATTCCAAAAATAGAGCTTAAACTCTTTTATTAAATTTGCAAGTTAAACAAATTAAAGCGCAAAATTAATTCTTGATCCATAAGTATATCATCGGCATCTCAACTGCGATTAGTTCGGGCAATTAAATTCTTACATTTGTGGCTTAAACAAATAAAGCGCAAATACAATCTTTAAACCACAAAAATATTGTCCGCATCTAAGTCGCGACAATATTGGATACTTTGTCTATTTTCATGCTAAATTGGCTAAAATAAAGTTGGTGAGTTTGATCTAAACACATTTCAATAAATTGCGCAAACAATTAGGTACTGATCTAAAAATTTTATTCTGGATCCAAGTAATATTTATTATTTTCTTCAATTCAATGAGATCGAAAATTTTCCACCAAGGCTAGTAATCATCTCCCACCGGATTGAAGATCACAATAAAAAATACTGATCCATGAATAAAATTATCGATGTCCATAAATAAATCATGCATGCAACCATGCGATATAAGTAATTACAAAAACAAATATAGCCCCCATGGGTGATATTGACATATGGTGCATCATGTGAAGATAGTTTTGACCTATGGTGGTAAAACAAAAATATCCTCGGAAATTTGATGTTAGATAGCCTCCAAAAGATGGCTCAATAAATACATGCCTCGAAAAATAAAAAAATTACATATTTTCAAGGCCTACTACATCAATCTAGAAAAAGTAAACCAAAATAAATGAGGATACCGAATTACCACCATTGTCAAAAATTAAATCCCACAAATAATATAATATAAAAAACAAAGAGACACTTAAATATATGAGCACCGTATGTCAATGTCCATTCATTCACAACACATGATAATTCATATCACATCAACAAGATTAATTGCAACACAAAAAAATTGCATACACATAAGCAATTAATAAAGCATGCAACTATATATTTCATAAATCACATAGAATATTTTTGCTTGTACCTCAATGCGCAAAAATATATAAAAAAAATTCACGCACCTTATGCGAAAAAATATTTTCCATGCACTAATGTGCAAAAATAATTTTCCCGTGCATCACAATGAACAAAAAAAAAAAGAATAATTTGTTGCAGCATGTTAATGCGCAAAAGTAATTTTCTTTCATGCACCTAATGTGAAAGAAAAAAATGTCATTGCTACATATGTGCAAAAAACAATTCTTCATGCATCATATTGCCCAATAATAATTATGCAAACATTCTCATGCGCAAAAATGATTTTTTGCAAGCACTAAATAGCTCAAATTATTTTTGCATGTATTAATACTATAACAAAAAAATGCACAAAAATTAATTTTGCAAACGTTCCAGCGCGCAAAAAATAATTTGACTTCTATACAAATTCAAAACATGTTGGTATAATAACAAATAATCCCCTTAGCCTAGTGTTGGGCATGCATTAGGCACAATAAAAGGTCTAGGGTTCAAATCTATGTTACACTAGTATTTCTTTAATTTTTTTAATATCAAAGGGATACACCTCTTAGGCATTTACTCAGCGCCACATCATCGCCCATGTGGCGTGAGCTGGTGTTGTGTCATTAGTCGCATGCCCTGCCTTGTGATCGCCACATGGCAGGCATCACGCCACGTCAGGCGCCACTTGGCGGCACAACTCAGCACCATATCAGCGCCAACAAATGATCAAGTCAACATCCACATAGCCAACCAGAAGTTGCCACATGGCAATTTTTTTAAAAAAAATAATAAAAAATCATCCACGGCGTATCTACACGCGGATGAGATTTGGAGTGCAATTCCAAAAGTTTTTGGCACAAATTTCAATGCAGATTTTGTTTTTCACTCAAAAACTTTGAATCCCTATAATTTTTTTGTTTCAAATCTGTTTTTCATGCACAATATATCAAATTAATCGTCTTTCCGAGATCTACAATTTGACACCGATATTGTATGCATAAAAATAGAAAGCACATATTTGAATTTTTTAAATAAGAAATCAAATCACATGTATTATCAAACTCAAACACACCACATAGGCGAGATCGAGCCCTAATGGCTCTGATACCACTGTTAGCAAATATGGGTCGAAACATAAATCACATATTTCAAAATATAAGGTGAATCGAGTATACCTAATTGTAGTGAAACCATCGATCCACGTAGCCAGGATTGAGCCCGTCTACAAGCCTCCTGTTGATCCATGATTAAGCCATCTACAAGTCTTCTCTTGATTGAACCCCGAACAACGAACGAATCCCGTAGATTGGTTGAACAACGAATAAGATCACAAACTGCATTTCTCAATGGTGTAAATAATTACTAGAATTATTTACTTAGATATGCACACCTTAAACCCTTGGAGAACTTTGGTGATGCTCCAAAAAGAAAACCGTAGAGAGAAATTTTAGGAGAGAGATTATTATTTCTATGTGGGAGACCATATTTTCAATTAGATTGATATTGTAGGGAGATATATCAATATATATCTCAATCCCATATATCAGTTAGAGTCCTAATGGGAGAAGTTTCTAAATAAACCTCATCTAAATAGGACTCCATATTATCTCACATATGGATGCAACCTAATTGCACCCAATAGTGGATAATTCAGATAAATTTTTATGCTAAAATATAATATTTTGTAAATTGATTAACTTATAGCTGAAATTTTACTCTGTTGTTTCTATTTTCGATTGTTTAGAAAAACTGCATTTCAATCCGATAAAAATGTCTCCAAGTTCTGCTCTAGAACTTGCACCTTGCCTACTCAATACTTCAGTTCTGGATCTGCCCCTATTCTGATTACATGTCTCTCATACACTTGTCCCATTATAGTCCAATTATAACAGATAAGAAATCCTTAGGGCAATTGCAATTGATTATGAGATTTAGGAATGAGTTAAAGCATATTCTAGTTAGGAGGGTGAACGTGGGATTAAGGGGCTAAGTACTTTGCCAATTTCACACTAAAGGATTGTGTTTCCTGATAAGAGATAAATCATCACTTATCCTAAAAAGGATAGGAGGTCTGCGATCCCCATACATCCACACACATCAAATGCTTTCTTACTTGATTAGGGTGCATGCGTTTGGTAAAATTCATCCATACCGAATTAAAATTTTGGCCACAACACCAATATCAAAATCGAAATTCGGTTTGGTAATTGCCGAAAAATAGTTTGGTATTCAAAGTAAAGCAAATTTTTAAAACTAAAATAGACAATAAAAACTTCCAATCGCTTTCACACCACAATCAATATAGGGAAAACTGATAATTAGAAGCAGTTAAAAGTTATGGGAAAATTACAGTGAAAGGAACTACCGGAAATACTAGTGCTTTCACGACAGAGCCAATTTTATTTTTATTTTTTAATTTAACAACTGATAGACATAGTTACAAAATATTTTAATGCAAAAATTGCCTAAGGAATAATGATTTTTTTTTTACATTATTCATAAAACAACTAAAAAATAAGGAGAAATGAACCAGACGAAATGAAGAATTACTTGTCTGGGTGGCTAGGATTTTCAACATTAAGAATTCTTGGGTTGGTTCTGTAGTCAATCCAGAACAAATTTGTTTGTGGAGGAGACGATGTGGATGATCGATCGAGCGACTTAACAATGAGGGGAAGCGGCAGCGGCGACGGAGGCTGGTGGCTGGCGAGGTGAGATGGTGATTGAGGGGCCGAGGACGGGCGGTAGTGTGATTTGAGGGAAAAGGAAAACTGAAGAAAATTGAAGTGGTGAAAGAAAGTGGTCAGTGTGGTTTGACGGGTCAAAAGTAAAAAATCCTAACGAAATTAATATTAAAAAATAACTATAAAATAAATTTGCTTAGGGCCTTAGGATAGGGACGGACGCAGAAATTTATATTTGAGGGGGGGCAAAATCCAGAGGCGGTGCATATTTTGATTAGTATGAATTTTGCATGTAATTTAGGCTTAATTGTGGATCGAATAAGTTGATATGCATGCATTACTTGAGTAAAATGGGCTATATTCTTATAAAGTAGAAAAGGTATTACGCTTTGCTCGTTTTGTAGGAATTAAACAATATTTATAGCATTTGGTGACAAATCGGAGCATTGCAGTAAAGGACCGCCAATAATTGAGCGAATATGTGATGTTTGGAGTTGAATCGAGAAGAAGTCGATTTAACCGGCAAGAAACGGAAAGGAACGAAGTAGACACGCCTTTAGCAGGGGCGCACGGGCAGGGCGTGCATCTATAACACGGCCCGTGCGTCATCCCCAGGTGCAGCCAAGTCCTACGGCAGGACGCACGACCTGGTCGTGCCAGGACGCGCGGCTCGTGCGTCAACTCAGCGAAATAAAGTGCCTATGGCCTTATGCATGGGCTTGTCGTGCGTCAGCGCACAACCCGTGCGTCTGTGCATGAAAGTCAGGTTTTGACAAATTCTAATCAGGTTTTGACCCAACTGGAGTATAAATAGAGACGAGGCGGCCCCAAACAAGGAGACACTGATATTTGCCCTAAAAAGCAGAGAAAAGAGCAACCTTCTACCGGAGGATTCGAGAGATTGATCAAGGTCGCAACCACACGCTTGAGGATTGAAGATAAATCGAGAGATCATCGACATTCCTGAGTTTTCTAATTCTATTGTATCTTTTACTTTCGATTAGTTAGACATGAACATGAATAATTTGTCTATGAATTATTTATTTCCCATGTCCGGCTAAACATCTTGTGATCCCAGGGTTTGGGATTAGGTTAATAGATACTTTTGTTTGATGTTTAATTACAATTGAAGTTATTATTATTCTTCCCTATAAGACAATCACGAAAGTATTTTATCATTTCTCTCGAGATGTATATAAAAACGTTGATTGGATTATCTATGCTAGCATCTCTACTCAACATAAGATAGCCAACTCCTAAAAGTACAAAAGATTATTAATCCTCATAAATATTTACAGATTTCTCAATCATGCAAATATTCATGTCAAGTACTCAAGATCTAGTATTGAAACTCATCTATCAAATTATGAATCAATACATCAAAACAAGTTAAACCAATGGCCATTTGATAAAACAAGAAATAAAACAGAGTACTCGAATAGGGTTTGAAATAATAACTTCTGGTTTTGATTAATCAGATAACAAGAGAGATATTAACTGAAACCATAACCCTGGAATCCATTCATCTCCTTGATCTTTCAATCAACTCTTGCTTTGTTTTTTTATGATAAATTCTTGTCTTAGTATTATAAACCAATAATCCAATTTCGATCGTCTAGATAAAAATAAGACTATTACAATCTCAATACTTAGTACACTAATTTATTAGTCTCTGTGGATTCGACCTTGCTTACCCTATTCTATAAACTACACCGTACACTTGCGGTGAAGCTAAAAATAAAGTGAACAATGGTGCCGCCTCACAGGGGGCCGATACATGAAATTGGGGTGGGTCAGATAAAAAAACTAAAAACAAATACACATAAATATTAACTATTTTTTTTAAAAAAAACACCTTAATTTTTTAAAAAAAATAGGGGAAAGATATATATTTTTTTAATATATATTATTTTTTGCTCTAGAGCCCTCGAAGGTGATGTCTGGCCTGCTTGCTGTTAAATAGAGCTAAGATCCAATGAGGGCTTTATATCTTGCTTGATCAACAGCTTTGCCATCTGCATCTATATCCATCTTGACTGATGTGTTCACAGGAATCTTCACTGATGACTTCTCTTCCATACCAAATTTCTTCATTAAATCTCTGGTATACTTGGTTTGACTTATGAAGGTTCCATCCTTCAATTGCTTGACTTGAAGTCCTAAGAAGAAAGTCAGCTCTTCCATTATGCTCATTTCAAACTTCCCTTGCAAGAGGTTTGAGAACTTGTCACATAGCTCTTTGTTTATGGATCCAAAGATGATATCATCCACATATATTTGAACAAGCAATATACTCTCTCCATCTTGAATTCTAAAGAGTGTTCTGTCAACTTTGCCTTTGGTGAATCCATTGTCAATTAGAAACTAAGACAATGTGTCATACCATGCTCTTGGTGCTTGTTTCAATCCATACAATGCCTTCTTGAGCTTGTAGACCTTATCTCCATCGTATTAAATGACTCTGCACCTTTACAGGGTCTGACACATGCTCTAGTGTTTCCCATTGGTTTATTCCTTTTGCATGTTTTTGGGCCAAACACTTTAAGACTTGGCAGCTTGAACTTATTACTATATCGAGTAATATCCTTGACTTCCTTCCAACGGATCAATGTCAGTTGTCTTGACTTGACTGCTGCCTTTACCCCTTTGACTTGAGTCTGCTCCAAATATATGGGAATGACTCAACTGTCACTTCAACTGTTAGACTTGGCTTCTTTTACTGACTTGACTGACACTTGTTTAAACTTCACGCAGCTATTCCTCAACCGGCTCTCCTTCAGTCGAGTCCTTGTCTTTCATTTTGGCCAAACTCAACTGACACATAGCGGAGTCTTCACTCTAGTCTGCAGTTGACTTCTTGCATTCTTCGACATAGCTGACTTCACTCAGCTCTTTCAGTCCTATCTATTACAATATTGAATTACAAGGAAAATGGGGTGCCAACTTTCTAGTCTAAGTTTTACATGGTATCATCAAAATCTAACAAATAAATTTTCTAACATTCATGAATTTGAGAGCATTCCTATTCCTGTTGCTCCTTCTAGTAAGTGTAATGTGTCTCCCCCCCATAATGTGCACACTCCTACTTCAGGCTCTACACAGACCCCTGCTCCAAGATCTATTACTAGATCTTCTATTCAGCAACAACAACATATCCCCCAGTCTTCTCTTAATTCTTTCTCCCCCTTCAGGAGAATGAATTACTTGACATCGCTAGCTCATCTCACACAACTCATCTTTCTCCTTCTCATTCTAATTGTGAGGAATCTCTCTCCCACAAACAAATAGCTCTTCATAAAAGAGCTGTTTTTGTTTCTCCTAAGAATGGTCCTGATAAGCCTGGTAGGCCTCTAAGAAATAAACTCAAAAAGAAAATATGACTTTACCCATCCTAGTGTAGATGTCAGGGGTATTTGTAACAACCCCACTCTTAATCATGTTCATCTACTTTGTAGGGAACATAAGATCCTCATCTTGGCTATTACTGAGGCAATGACCCAACCTGATTTTCCTCATTTCCGTGTTAAACTTGGTTTTCAGCATGGTATTGCTAATAAGACCAATAAAATTTGGGTTTTTAGAATTCCTCTGTGACTAGTACTCTTGTGAGTGACAATGATCAGAGCATTGACTTAGAATTCTCCTCTCCTCAGTTTTTTTCTCATTTTTATACCTATTTCATTTATGCTAAAATGACCAAAATTGAGAGACGGGCTTTATGGGATGATCTTAGGACCTCTGCCTCTACTTTTCATTCTCTTCCATGGATAGTTGGGGGAGATTTCAACTGCTTCCTTCATAGTGAGGAAATGGTTGGTAGTAATTCCAGTAGGGCTATTGACATGGAAGAATTTGGGCAAATGGTGAGTGATAGTGGGTTGATTGACATAGGCTTTGAAGGTACTAAAATGCACACTTGGGTTAGAAACCATCTTAAGGAGAGATTGGATAGAATTTTTCTCAATATCAAATGGGCTGATTTCTTTGCTCATTCCTGTGTGAAGCTTCTTCCTAGAGTTTACTCTGATCATGCTCCTCTCCTCTTTAAAGCATCTTTAACTTGTTCCAAATCTCCTGCTGCTTTTAGATATTTCAAAATGTGATCAAGACATCACACATTCCTGGCTAATGTGGCTGAGGTCTGGGCTGACCCTACTGGATTTCCTGGACTTGTGAATTAAACAGAGGTTAAAATGGTGGAATATGAATGTTTTTGGAGATATTTTTAAAAACCTTAAAGAGGCTGAGCATAAGGTTGAGGTTACTAAACAAATTTTTGACTCTTCTCCTACTCCTGAGAATAGAACCTCGCTTCACCATGCTATTGTTGCTTTAGTCTTTGCCACTAAGGTGGAAGAAGACTTTTGGCATCAAAAATCTTAATGCAAATGGATTGTGGAATTTGAGAGAAATACCCAATACTTCCATAATTTAGTTAAGTAGAATAAACTCAGAAATAGAATCCACAACATTAATGATAATGGGTTACTCCTTACCTCTGATGTTGATCTCCAAAATTCCTGCACCAAGTATTTTTCTACATACTTGGCTAATGATGTTTCCCTCCCTGATTTTGCATGCCCTTTCCCTCTCCCTCATCTGCCTGAAAATTTGGATTTTGTTGCCCTCTGCTCTTCCCCCACTGAAGAAGAGGTTAAAAGAGTTGTCTTCTCCATCAACCCTGATAGTGTTGCTGGGCCTGATGGTTATTCAGCTCAATTCTTCAAGCATTGCTGGGAAATTATCCACACCGATGCGGTTCTTGTTGTCCAGGAGTTCTTTGAGAGACAACCCTTTCCTAAGAGTTATATTCCTACTACTATTGTCCTCATCCTTAAAAAGCCTAATCCTATTGCTTGGAGTGACTACAGGCCAATCAGCCTTTGTAATGTTTCCAACAAAATTATCACTAAGCTGCTTAATGATAGCTTGCTGCTTTACTTCCCCTTCTCATATCCCCTAATCAAAGTGAATTTATTAGGGGGAGACTCATCAGTGACAATATCCTGCTTGCTTAGGAACTCATCCACTCCATTAATGTCAAATCTGTGCCCAGAAATGTTGCTTTTAAGCTGGACATGGCTAAAGCATATGATAGAGTTCAGTGGCCTTTTCTTAAGTTTATGCTTTCTAGATTTGGCTTCCCTGATAGGTGGATTTCTTTTGTTGAAAATGATGTGTCCAATTGTTGGTTCTCTGTATTAGTTAATGGGCAGGCTGGCGGTTTCTTTAAATCTGGTAGAGGTTTAAGACAGGGAGACCCCTTTTCCCCATCCCTTTTATCTTGGCTGCTGAGTGTTTGATACATGTTTTTATCTTAATTTTGATGATTTTATTTTTATACCAAAACAATGTTTTTAATTGTTGTCCAAATACTCCTAAATGATTTAAAATGGTTTTAATATTTTCCGGAGTATTTCTTCAAGTTTTATTTTAGATAAAATTGGACAACACTTTTAATGATTTTATGTTTATTAGTTTTTACTTCAAAACAAGGTTCCTAAATGTTGTCTAAATACTCCAGATTGGTTTAAAATATTTTTACTAAATTTTCGGAGTATTTCTTGAGTTTTATTTTCGACAAAAATTGGACAACATTTCTGTCTCGAGGTCAATTGGTCGCCGTAGAGGGCAACCCGTACCTGAAGATGAATTTTAGAACAAAAAATGAGACGGAAGGAAAAAAGGTCAGGTGGACCGGTCGACCAGGGCGTCGACCGGTGACGTCGACTGGTCGACACCCACATTGACTGGTACCTGGGCATTGTTTTTGAAACAGAACGAAACTTTCTTGTAAATCCTTAAGGGGGACCGGTTGGGGTGATGGTCGACCGGTCGAGGTCTATGTCGACCGGTCACCCCTTGTAAATTTGCTGGCTCATTGAAACTTTCTTTTTGATGGCTCTTTAAAGTTTTGCTTGATGGCATTCGCAATGCCTTGATCTCTTATTTGGCTAAAATTATCTCAATTGGGTTGAACCCTTGAGAATTTACTTTGTTAGGCCTATTATTTGTTGCATATATGTTGAAAATTACTTTTGGTGATGATATGAAAAACTTGGCTAAATTTCTTTTCCAAGGGCTATATACATTTTCTTCAAATTTTGACGCCCGCCAAGTGTTCGATAAAATGTTTCAATGAAAGATTTACCACCTACATGATTCTCTTATTTTCAAATGTCTTAAATTCTTATTGAGATCATGTTTTTGGCTAACTAAAATGAGCTTATGGATTTCTTATGATACACTTCTCCTATTTTTCTTTGGATTCCAAGCTTAATTCTTTCAAAGGATGATAAATCGTATTGTTGGCGCACTTTGATAAATTTATATGATGTTTTTATTATCCTAACATTCTTTTTGATGATTCCAAAGGGGGAGAAACAGGATATTGGCTCGTTAGCTCAAAGAAGCTAATAAAAGCTTGTTATAAAAGCTATAAGCTATGGCATCTTAAAAGCCATAAGTTGTGAATTATATTTAGTCCAATTGTTGCTTGATGGACTTATATACTTGTCTAATGATGTTTTGTTGACAGGGGGAGCTTATAAGCTCTTGAACAAAATGTAAAAGCTAAGCTTTTAGCTTATGGTTAATTGCTTTTACATTATTCTTGATGTGCTTGTTGATAGGGGGAGCTTGTGCTTTTTCTTGCATAATATTTACTCCCTTATCTTGGTTGCTTATGAATTTTGGAAAGTTTGGTTGCTTCTAAACAGTTAGATGTTTTTACCGGAAAATCGTTTTTAAAATTGTCCTCCTAATATTTCTAAAAATTGTTTTGGTTTGTAATCATCAAAAATGGGGAGATTGTTTGATACATGTTTTTATCTTAATTTTGATGATTTTATTTTTACACCAAAACAATGTTTTTAATTGTTGTCCAAATACTCCTAAATGATTTAAAATGGTTTTAATATTTTCCGGAGTATTTCTTCAAGTTTTATTTTAGATAAAATTGGACAACACTTTTAATAATTTTATGTTTATTAGTTTTTACTTCAAAACAAGGTTCCTAAATGTTGTCTAAATACTCCCGATTGGTTTAAAATATTTTTACTAAATTTTCGGAGTATTTCTTGAGTTTTATTTTCGACAAAAATTGGACAACATTTCTGTCTCGAGGTCAACCGGTCGCCGTAGAGGGCAACCCGTACCTGGAGATGAATTTTAGAACAAAAAATGAGACGGAAGGAAAAAAGGTCAGGTCGACCGGTCGACCAGTAGCGTCGATCGGTGGCGACGGTCGTCGACACCCACGCCGACCGTGCACGGGCATTGTTTTTGAAACAGAACGAAACTTTCTTGTAAATCCTTAAGGGGAACCGGTTGGGGTGATGGTCGATCGGTCGAGGTCTATGTCGACCGGTCACCCCTTGTAAATTTGCTGTGTTCTTTTATTTTCTCTTATCAGTGCGCGACCGGTCGCCCTATGGTTTGATAGCAAAAATTCGACCGTTTTGACAAAGAAACAACATTTCCTTAAATCATGGAGTTGATTTCTAACAGCTCTTTTCTTCAATTGTCTTGCAATTTTTTACAGAATTCAAGTCCCCAAGAGGAGCCTATGATTGATCAATCATCTCCTATAAATAGAGGAAGTTTTGGAGCAACCAATACAACAATTGAGATACAATACAACAAGATACACTTCAAGCAAACACTTGTTCTTCATAGTTATTATTCTTGTTGTAATTTGCCTAGCTTATCACTTTCACATCTTGAGGTCTAGGCTTTCATTTCTTGATTACACTTGCACTCAAATTGTATTATTCATTATTGAGTTGTAATCTTGATTTTTGGTCATCATTCAACACAAGACATCCTTGTGAGTATTCTTGTGGTAAGAATACACTTGGGTGATCTAGGTGATAGGTGTTTCAAGAGTGTGGTGCTCTTGAGGTGTTGAAGAATTTGGTATTCTTCAAGATTGAAGATTGTGGTGATCTTCAAAGGTGCCGTTGAAGGAAGATTGTGGTAATCTTCAAAGGGAGATTGTGGTAATCTCCAAAGGTGGTGTTGTTGAAGAGTGTGGTGCTCTTCAAGGTGTTGTAAGTTGAATTTGTATTAATTTTGGTAATTAATAAAATTCTTTTTCTTTTTGAAATCCATCCCGGATTGGTAGAGGATTAGGCCCTAGGTGGGTTGAACCTCTATAAATCGACGTGTGTTGTTTTTATTCCGCACCTTTATTATTGTCTTTGAGCATTCGGTTTGAAAAAGAGGGTAAAATCGAAAAGATGAAGATAATCTATTCACCTCTACTCTAGATTATTGTAGCCGCTTGGACTTACACTGAGTTCCTCTCTAGTGGGCTTAACCATCTTTTCAAAACCTGCCCTTCTATGCACTACAATGCTCAGGGAGGTTTTCATATCTCTCACCTCTCATATGCAGATGACATCATGATATTTTCTAATGATGTTGATCATTCATTGTCTATACTGATTGCTTTCATTGATTTTTATTGTGCGGTGTCTGGCCAAGCTATTAACAAACATAAACGTTCCTTTGTACTTGATAAATCCTTACCCAACCACAAAAATTCACAATATTTCCTATATTACTGGGTTCAGCCACCAGGATTTGCCCCTCACCTACCTTGGGGCTCCACTCTACAAAGGCCATGAAGAAAGACACCTGTATTTGCCTCTCATTGCTAAAATGCAAGCCAAAATCCAAGGGTGGACTTGGAAATTCCTATCTTTTGGGGGTAGGCTCATGCTTATTAAGAGCACTTTAAGTGCTATGTTTATCCACCTTATTCAAGTCCTCAAACCTCCTAAATTAATTGTTCACAAGCTTGAACAAATCATGGCAAGATTCTTTTGGGGGGCTACTGACAGCACTAAGAAAATCCATTGGGTTGCTTGGAAAAAATGTGTGCTCCTATCAGTGTTGGGGGTTTGGGTATCAAAAGCATTCCTCATCTCATCTCTGCATTCTCCATGAAATTATGGTGGAGAATTAGACAGAGAAATTCTCTTTGGGCTACTTTCATGTATAGCAAATATGTGGGAGGATTGCCTATCAGCACTATTCAGCCTTCCCCCTTAGATAACTTAATTTGGAAAAGAATTTGTGTTATAAGGCCTGTTATGATTTCTACACTGTTTGGCTCATTGGTGCTGGTCTTATTAGCTTTTGGCATGATGTGTGGTTGCATGACACTCCTCTGTTTTATTGCATATTGATAAAACTGGTTTTGAAAACATTGCTATTGAGTATTTTCGGAAAGATGGTTTTTGGGATTCTGTGAGACTTAACCTCATTGTGGGGCCTGAATGGACTGCTCAAATATGCTAGTTCCCTATTTCTATGCACAAGGTTGATTCAATGAAATGGAAGCCATCCCCCAATGGTAATTTATCTATTTCCCCTGCTTATAAACTTATGCACACCACCATCCTATCTAACACCTTATTTGCTCATTTTTGGAATCACTTGCTTACTCCTTCCATCTCTATCTTCCTATGGATACTGATTCAAAATAGACTTCCAATTGATGATGTTCTAAACAAAAGGGGGGTTGCTCTTGCCTCCAAGTGCCTCTGCGGCCCTGGTATAAATTCCACTCAACCTACATAATAGGAAATTCTCCCTCATTTATATCTTTCAAATGCTCAAGTTAAGGAAGTTTGGAATCACTTTGCCATAAGGATGAGATGTCAACTGCCACACACTGAGCACCTGCAGTTGTTTTTATCTTCTTCGAGAAATATTACACCATATGCACACACTTCACATATTTCTTGGATTCTACCTTGCCTCATTCTCTGGTATATCTAGAAAGAAAGAAACAGTTGTAAACATGATAGTCTTTGTTTTTCTTCTCAAAGGATTATTTTCAAAGTTGATAGTCATATTCATCTCTTGGTCAAGTCTAAAATTTTTCAGGCTCCCAACTGGAGAGGATATTTGGATATTGCTGCAACCTTTGGCATCACCTTCAACCCCTGCTTGCTGCACCTATTCAATCATCCCCTGTTCTATGGAAATCTCCCAAGCCCCTGGCTTAAGCTTAACATCGATGGCACTTACACACCTTCTTCAATGGTTGTGGTTGTATCCTTAGGGATCACCTGGAGAAGTGTTATGGGCGTTTAGTGAATTCCTTCCAAATGTTGTGAACCCCCATACATTGAATGTCTTGCCCTTCAAATTGCTCTTCACCGCTTGCCTCCTAGTCAATTTCACACCTTTGGATTGAGTTGACTCAAGATATTGTGCATCATTGCCCTCAAACAAGCTCATGGGCATTCGATTTTATCACCTCATCTTGTTCGCATCCACAATATGTTACATAATAAGCGAGTTGCCATCACCCACATCTACAGGAGGCAAACCATGCCGACCGTCTTGCCGCTTTTAGTATCACAAATCAAACTAGATTCATTTTTGATAGTGTTACTATACCTGCATGGATCAAAGGCTATCTTAGAAGTGATCAACTTGGACTTCCATCTTTCGAAAATGTAAAGTTAGATAGGTTACTTGCTTTGTAAAAAACTCATATGTTCATTTCTTTCAATATATAGGTCGGGGATGTCACCTTAATCCCTCAACCCATCATTTGGGGTGTTTTACGTAAAAAAAAAAATTAACAAAAAGTAATACTTTTCACATGAAGATTGATACTTTTAATACAGAAAGAGATTTTAACATGAAAGTTATACTTTTATATGAAAGTATTTCTCATAAATAAATTACAAATTAATAGTCTTAACATGAAAACTGATACTTTTAACATACAAAATGATACTTTTAACATGAGAAGTGATACTTTTATATGAAGTAGTTCTTAGAAATATGTTACCTCGTTTTTCGCTTTTTTACATCATGTTCCTCCACATCAGATATTTTTTTTCATCTTCACTGCAATAAAAATACAATCAACAAATCAAGACAGAAACAAAATTACAAATAAATCATACATTAAAAAGTGATTGTACCTGTCTTTATCTTCCTTTCTTTTTCAGGCTTCTATAATACTTTTCTCTTTTTTGGAATAGCATTTGGATCTTTCACTTGAATTTTTTCCTTCTCTTCTCTTTCTCTTTTCTCTAATCTCTTTCTTCTTTTTCCACCAACATTTCCTACATCTCTCTCCGCGAGTTGCTTTTTTTTTTTATAAGACAGACTTGTGTGCCTTCATTTTGTAATATCCTTCTTTCCTCCTGATAGTAGTCGTTGTCGAATGTTCCTCTATAATTTATAACAATCACATAAACAATAACTAACAACAAAATGGCAATTCACATTTCATAAATTCTTAGGTTAAAATACATAAAAACATCAAAACAACAAAACAAATCGGAAACTGCAAAATCCAAAGAAATTTTTAGAAATTTTCAGGTTAAAAAAACATCAAAACAACAACACACAGATTAAAAGCTGAAAATACATAAACCTAAGAAATTAACATGCCCAAATTAAAACCCTAACATACATTTCATGTAAAAATACATGCTCAAATCGAAAACTTAACAAGATACACGCTCAAATTGAAACTCTAACATATATTTTAAAGTAAAAATCTAAAAAAAAAACTTTTGAAAATAACTAAAATCAAACATAGCAGAGAAACTGAAGAAAAAAATCACAAAAACATAGAAGAAATACCCGATTCTTGGTCGAAGAGAGCCGAACTTGGAACAGTTGCAAGTGAACTGGAGAAAACACTCCGAAATCAGAAGAAAAATTCAGAAAAAATCGCAAATAAAATGGCAAAAA